>CM038794.1:20371072-20888274 GCA_021764765.1 Vicia sativa
TCATACCCAAAATTTGCCCTCCATCTTCAAAGATTTCATACATCCATACGAGAGTTCCTCGAGAGTTGATCGGACAAACTCTCTCCTGACAATCAACCCAAACTAGGGTTTGGTATCTCTCAAGTCAAGATGGATTTCCAACATCTCAATGTCCTTCATGCCTCCTCATATGCTTCAAGGATTCTCCATGTCAAGTTTCAAGCCTCACAAGTCAAGTTTCCTCGAACAATTGCTCGGATGGTTGAAAATCGGTTGTTGGACAAAAAGTCAACTGTGGTCAACATACAGTCAAACTTCGATTTTTGGTCAACATCCTCATTTTGAGTTACATTCATCATTTGATCAAGGGTTGATCATGATTCATCAAGAAAACTCAAGATTTGCTCAAAGTCAAACTTTCTAAATTAGGGTTTCTAGATGAAAAGTCAATGAACTTTGGTGATCATAACTTTCTCATACTTTCGGAAATTTTCCACCAAGCTCATTTTGAAGGAAATTCAATTCTCTACAACTTCATGTCTCACAAGAATGTCCAAAAATGCTTCATTTGAGAGGTATAGCTCAAAACATTCAGGTCATTTTCAAAGTCAACAAAAGTCAACTTTTGATTTGAAGATATATTGAGCATGGTAACTCCAATTGAGATGAGACCAAAGACATTGTTTAGAGGACTCTTAGAGCTTTCCAAAAGTCCAAAACACTCAAAATGTGGAAAATTGAGCAAGTTACACCATTCACAAGTTGGGCAATTTTGAAGAATGCACAAGAGATACTTCAAAAAATCAAATCTTTTGCAAATGGGCCTACTTTTCTTCATCCTAACTTGTTCCTCATACAATTAGGAATGTCAAGCCAATGCCACGAATTTTGATTTATTTTTCTATTTAATTTGTAATTTATTCATTTAAATGCAAATTAAATCTTAAAATAAATTATAAAATCAAAATTAATTGGAAGATTGATTTTATTGCTTTCTTGTGATCCAATCAACCCATAAATGCCCAATTTGAAATTAGATCAAATTTGGCAAGATTGGATTGAAATTGGACAAATTTGAAAATTTGATTTCATGAGAATATCAAATTTGATTTCCATTGAATATTGATTAATTCTTTCCAAATTCAATCCCAAATCCATCCGGCATATACTTGATGCATCTCAATTGCAAGGGCGAAAAAATTGCCTTGGAAACCCTATTCTCAAAGCTCAAAAAACCGTGGTGCATAAGCTACTAGCAATCCTTGTTCCAGCTCGTTCAATCAATTTCAAAGTGTCAAACATTCCTTGGCATCTCGGTCGATCGGATACTTCATCAAAACCATCCGGAATCAAAGAGATTCGTCGGTTTGTTCATACTTTTCCAAAATCGATTACATTTTTCATGCATTTTAACACATTTGGTTGTTGTTTTGTGATTAGTAGGAAGATTGCAAGCGATCTGGGTGATTTGATTGAGTTTTCATGGCTTAGAACTCGTATTGCCATTGTTAGGGTTCTGAGTTCGTTTTAGGGTTTCATGAAATACATAAAATTGGACCACGAGACCTTGCCTATCGTGTTCGGAATGATGCCTGGAATTAAACCATGTCTTTAGAACTCATTTATATTATATATGCTGCGTTTTCCATTTTGCGGGGCTTTATGTCGAAGAAAAACCGACGCTTAGCTTCAAATATTCAAATCGGGACGATGAAGCTTGGCAGATTGAGGAAGCGAGGCGACATCTCTTTGTTCCATTCGATTCCGGTTTCAAAGCGAGCTTGCACACATGGCGAGTGGTAAAGGCGTCAACGTTTCGGATGCCCTCAAGAGTCATGGGTTCGAACCGGCCAGGCATGTTTTGCTTCTTTTTCACAAACTTCATTATTTTCATATTTTTTCAATTTCTAATATTTTTGCATATTATTTTAATTGTTTTCTATGATTTTATTCGCATTAAAAATTACCAAAATATTTTTCTTTTACATTATTTTCATAAAATCTTAATTTAATTTCATAAATTAAAAATATAATTTTGCATGCATATTTATTTTATTTATATTTTGCATTTAATTCACTTTTAATTGCATTTTAATTATTAAAATTTTGCCAAAAATCCCAAAAATTATTTTAACTTATTTATCTTATTTCCAATGTAGTAGTTTTCTCATATTAAAACTTGCATTTTTCTAATTTTTTCTCTTATTTCATTCCATCATATTTTAGATCTCTTATTCTTTCACAGTTGCTCCGATTCGGACGTTTTCTTCTTATCATTCTATTTTTCCAATAATGTAATTGTTCATGGGTTGTAATAGTTTAATCTAGGGTTTATTTTCCATGAGTTTAAATTATGTATTCGCCCCAAAGCCATGTAATAGCGTAGGATTTACCTTTCCGCATTTTACATTCCGCATTTTACTTTCCGCACCCCTATCAATTGCTAGTAATTAGGCGTGTATGGCAAGATAATAATTGGACCTAGCTCACTAATCTTCAAGATAATATATTCGAATTTGACACACTTCTTCACACACGCACCCCTTAGGGTAATTCTCTCGATGCCTTTCGATTTCAAATGGTCATGTCCCTCGAGCGTAGAGGTATTCTAGTTGCCTTCCAAACAAATCATCATAGTCTCTTCGATACAAAGATCATAAGACCCACGATGTCGCCTCCGAATACATGATCTTGACCCTCGATTGTCGCCTCGAAAATGATGATAGTCCTTCGAATGTGCTAGGATACTTCCTACAAGTTGCCTTCTATGACCATACGATGTCCCTTGAATGTCCCGCTTACATCCAGCGAATGGAGCTACCTCTAACTAATGGTATGGCTAGCGCTATTCTAAAGGAATGAAGTACAACAAAGCGACCAATTCGGTGGGTAAATAAGTCTCTTAGTTGCTTGCTCTAAAACAAATGCTTTTCACACCACACACTTTTTCAAAGTTCAAATTCTTTTCAAAACAACAAAACATTTCCGAACACTTTGTATACACTCTACATGAGTCATTACAAAGTCAAAGCGAAATGCCTTTTTCAAAACATTTTGTCAAACACACGAAAGCAATTTAAAAAAGTGATCTAGAGCAACTAAGAGCCGTGAGATAACTACGGATGGAAAGGGTGCTAATACTTTCCTTTTCATAACCATTCTCCCAACTCTTAATCTAACGAAGGTCTTTTTTACTTTTACCTTCCTTAATTGGATAAAAATAAAAGTCGGTGGCGACTCTTGCTATCCCGCATTTGGATACAAAATCCTACAAAGTCGGTTCACCGTACAGGCTGGCGACTAACTGGGAAACACCCAAAGAGAGAATTACCTTAGGATTTCTAGATAACTTTTATTGCTTTTTGTTTGACTTGTATGCTTTATCTTTAAGGGTTGCTTGGGTATTATATTGTTGGGGATCCACACCGGATCCGGGTTTCCTTTTAGGTAAGTGGCATTAGATCATCGCGACCGCTAGGCGTATAACTAAGCGGTCAACATGATGGCTACGTTAGCGTGACACTTTGGTTGTCCGATACTCTTCATTCCCAAGTTGAAGATAGTATTTGGCTGCGTGGTGTCATCAAGCGCTAACTAAACTTTTAGAACCTTAATTGACCCATCTTGGCCATTAGAAGGTAGTGAGATGGCGGCTTTGTGTAGACCGAGGTTGGTTGATACTCGATGCTACGCTCATTGAGATTAGACTTTTGGGACATTTTCGATCGACCACTTGGCGTCGTATTGAAATAAGCCTACGAGAAAGATCGTGATGTGAGATTCCTAGAACCGGTTACTATTATAGGACGGGATGAACCAACTCAAACTTTTGGTGGGGTAATCACCTATACCTCATGCAAGCCTTAAACATAGGCTCATTGTGTGAATTGTGTGCTAAACATGACATCATGACATCATTTGCATTGCATATCATTTCTAACTATTTCAAGGACCTAGGGATTTATCTTTGCTGTTTTGTAGGGATTATGGCTTCTAGAAAGACTATCCGGATCAACTTCATGGGTATCCCTCTCAACTCAAAGAATTGGTTTCGAAATTCCGACCATGCTCGGTTCATCAAAAGACATGGTTATCTACTTGATTTGGTTATCTCGGTTTTGAAGAAGATATGATGCATGTCTATTCCGGTTCTTTGATCCGAAGCACCATTGCTTTACATTTCCAGATTATCAGTTGGTTCCTACCTTAGAAGAGTTCTCTAAGCTACTTGGGATACCTATTCTTGACCAAATGCCATTCACCGGTTTGGAAAAGGTTCCTAAGTTCGAAGACATCGCATCCGCCTTACATCTTAAGCGCTCAGACATTGAAGCCAATTGGGAAACTAGAAGTGAAGTTAAGGGTTTAATTTCCAAGTTCTTAATCAAGAAAGCCCGAGAATTCCTCAAAGTTATGAGTTTCCGTGCATTTGAGAGCATTGTGGCCTTGCTAATTTATGGTTTGGTTCTATTTCCTAACTCGGATCAATTCATCGATATCAATGCCATCAAGTTGTTCCTTACCCGCAATCCAGTGCCTACTTTACTTGGAGACATCCTACATTCTCTCCACACTCGTACTACTAAAAGACAAGGAACTCTCATGTGTTGTGTCCCGTTACTTTCAAGTTGGTTTATTTCGCACCTTCCTCCATCAGTTTTGAAGAATGAACAAAGGTTGAGATGGTCTCAAAGATTGATGTCACTCTCTCATTCGACATCCGTTGGAATCTTTTCTCTCAAAAGACTTCACATTCATTGAGTTGTGGAGAATTCCTAATGTACCACTACTTGGTATAAGGAGGTATTACTTACAATCCTTCTTTAGCTCTACGTCGGTTTGGTTTTGCTTTCGAAGAGATGGTCCACATGATATGCTTCTCCAAGATATTGTGTTCGATTACAACCACGATCTCCAGAATGACCGACGAAGGTTTATACATGCTTGGGGCATGGTAAAGAAGACCGATACCAAGACTTTGGGGCACCAAAATCCCATTCCTTGGAAACCTTACCTCAAATGGGTGCGAGCTCGAGCTCAAAACCTCATGATGCCATTCACGCTGTTTACCGAATTATGGAACTGTTGCTATAGGTGGCGTACCTACCGTTCTCCATCCTGACATGCCTACTGATTTTGAAGACTTGAAAAGATCCTGGATTTAGCTTAAAGAAGAGAGGGATACCTTTGAAGCTCAGTGCTATGCAAGTGAGAAGAAAGTGCTAGAGTTGACAAGGCTACTTCATGAGGAGCGAAGCATCAATGCCTACATCGGCACCAAGAGGAAGCGCCCATGGGAGACTTAGAGCTTTAGGATGTTTATGTTTTTATTGTTTTGAACTATCTCTTGTACTTAAAAGAAAAGAATAATAAAAAGCAGTACTAATAAATGTTTGTTCATTGCTTGTTTAACAAATTTAAATCTCTAAGGTCCTTGAAAACATTGCATTGCATTCGCATAAACATCGCATAGCATAGCATAACATTGCATCACAGGTACATTGGAGATTGGTTTTCTCATTTGCTCGCTATTTATTTTAGCAGAAATGGCTCTTGAACAATCAAAGATCTCCAGCTCGAGAATGCCCATTTCAATGAGATGTTTACCAACTTGGTCCAAGGCCAAGAAGATTTGAAGAAGCTCATCAACAAGAAGAAGAAGGTTGTTGGTCTCCTCAACATGGGTAGACGTTTCAAAGGGGGTCCAAAGGTGGTCAGCCGTATTGAGCTCTCTGAAGGAAGTGTCCATACCAAGGGGAGTACCAAGGGTGATGAAGGTGAGCAGCGTGAGCCAAAGAAAGGAGGAGAGGACCACTCTGATTATAGCCAACACTCTGATGAAGATGACAAGTACAAACAACTTGAAGACCGTCTGAATCTGTGGAAAACCGAAGATGTCAGGTGAACTTTGATGATCCGAGTCTTGTTCTGGTGTTGTGATTCCTCCCAAGTTCAAAGTTCCAACTTTTGCCAAGTATGATGGCATGTCTTGCCCAAATGCATTTGAAATCCTATGTCCAAGATCAATCCCCACATGATGATGAAAGTGTGGATGCACTATTTTCAAGAGAGTTTGTCAGGAACCAGTTGGAATGGTATTATCGCTTGAGAATGACCGTATCCGTACTTGGGTGACTTAGCCGATGCTTTCTACATGATATGAGTACTTTGAATTGACACCCACTCGCATGCAACTACAAAGCATGTCTATGGGTCGTGACGAAGTTCAAGGAGTATGCTCAGTGGAGAGATCTAGCGTTCAACCACCCTTGTCCAATAGGGAGTTGGTTGATATGTTTATGGGAACACCGGCAGCCGTTCTTGATCATCGATTGGAAATTCTTCATCCGGATTCACCGAGTGATATTGACAAAGAGCGATTGAAGTGGTATCAAGAGTGGGAAGATTCATGTAGAGACATCTTCAAATCTTGCGAAGAGATCCTTTGGTGCTAAGAAAAAGCTAATGTGTATGGTCGAAAAGCCGAGCCAAGTCCGACCGTGCTCAACTGTGGGGCGGTGATCTCGATCCTACATCGACAACCTCAACGAGACAACGCGCGTAACCGAACGCGCCACGAAGGCGGTTCGAAGATCAACATGCCTTTGTCGCAAGCCTTGCAACACATGTTGAGCGAGTGATTACCTTGAGGATCCTCCTCGAATGTCAACACTTCCTCTCCAAGTACAATCCTAATGCTAAGTGTGCTTACCATTCCAATAGCCCAGACACGACAGCGACAATTGTTGGGCTCACGAAGAACAAAATTCAAGATATGATTGAAGCTAAGCAGTTGAATTTGATCCTCATTGAGACTCGAATGTGATCAATGCGCCTATGCCTAACCATGACAAGAGTTCCAATGTTTGGTGACGATACTTATGTTTTCAACATAGATGACTTGACCATTCCTCGATGGTTAAGAATTTGTTGCAAGCGGTGTCAATCCGGATGCCCAAAGAATTGTCGTTGGTGCCCATCCGCCTGATGGTTGTGCTTGGTTGAGAAGGCGTGTTCGATGCATGATGGATAACCGTGAGATACTATTTAAAACCACACATGCGGAAGTTGTGTGAAGAAATGTCTAAGTTGAAGATCGACAATGCGAACGAAACTGCCATCGTGTGGGATACCTTGGGGCAGCCAAGTGGAAAGTATGATTACATGGTGAAGTACACGTCACGATAGTTACAAGATTCCTATTGAAGATGTTAAGGCGAGGATGGGGTGACGATTTCAAGACTATCTTGATGTTAACAATAAGAATTTCCTCTGCGATCACGTGCCTAGAGTGGCACTCTCTCATTATCACTTCCAAGACCAGTCCCATATTCCTCGACAAGGCTATCCTTGGAACTATGGGTGATGTTTACTATCATGGTGTCAAGCAAGACCCTCGACCATTGAAGATCTTACGATTGAAGCTACTATTCGACATCGACAACATCACCGGATCCATGGGTGACCGAACGGAAGGGTATTCTCTCGAGATCTCTCCAAAAGACAACGACTCGGCTCGCATTCCGCTACTCAATCAATATCCCGGCTAGAGGAAAGAACCGGTGACTCATCTGCTCAACCGAAGTACCAAAGAAGTTTGAAGACACCTCAAACAAGAAATGGAGGAAATTACGAAGATCATCAAGAAGAGTGATTACAATGTTGTGGAGCAGTTGGGACAAACTCGTCCAAAATATCCATGCTTGCTGCTCTTGTGCTCACGAGGCTCATGCTAATGCCTTGGTGAAGTTTCGAAGAATGCTCATGTAGACACTACCAGCGATCAATTCGAAGTTTGTATTGCTAGCCTGGTTGCCAACAACGGCCTAGCTTCTCTCGACGATTTGACTCCTAGGAAAGAAACACAACAAAGCCTTGCACATCTCATTGAATGCAAGGGCACTACACTATCTCATGTCTTGATAGATACGGTTACTGAATATCCTTCAAGCTGCTTTTGATCGCTTGATGTCGAAGGGTTGGTTACGAGACCGGTGACATTATCGTGAGAGCTTTTGATGGTTCTAAGCGCAGACTTGGAGAGCTCACTCATGTTAAAGTCGGTTCCCGACTTTTGATTCCACTTTCTTTGTCATGGACATCCGTCCGACTTATTCTTACCTACTTGGCGCCCTTGGATACATGGGGCATCATTACCTCTACCTTACATCGAAATACCGGTGAAAGGGAAGTTGTCACGGTATGTGGTGAAGAAGAATATATGGTCGGTCATCTACATCATTCCGCTATCTCGAGATGGAAGGTGAATTCTTGAGACTCCTCCAAGCTTTTGAAACAATACCGAGTCATGCTGTGACTCTCCCTCCACGAAGATGCTAAAGTTCGCCTAGGATGGCCTCATTGAAAGATGCTCTGCCGTTGAAGAAGGTAGTACTATTTGGGGTCGGCTCCCGATCTTCCTTTCAAATTTGACAAGTGGTTTAGGCTTCACCATCAAGTCGGAAGATGATACGCGAGCGTGCCGCCAACTTCCTTTCCGCATCGCGGTGGAATCCATGCTATAGAAGACAACGACAACGACTTCGACATCGCAAGTGGATCTTCCAACTCGGATCAAGGGCTCAACAATTGGAAGGCAAGGCGTCATACCAATCTCCTTTAGTCGAGTAATTGCTTTTGTTTTGTTTTGCTTTTTATTTCTTTATGTTTTGAACAATAAACTTTGAAAGCCTAGTGCCTTGCGGGCATCATGGCTCGTTAGGGTTATTATCATCGTTTGCGTATTTTCATTCAATAAATTCGTTGGACTTTTGCATTCAATTGTTTGTTTTCTTTCTTTACTTTATCACCCCTTCAAAAGCTATGTGTTTCTACACACACCCACGTGATACAACTGAGAATCACTCCGAATCTAGTTAATAATGCTATGCTAGTGCTAAATATGACTTTGATAATCCGATCTACCAAGCGAAGACGAAATTGAGGAAGATTGTGAAGTGCCGGAGAACTTGCCGGCTACAGAAGAAGAGCGAGTTATACACCACACGAAGAGCAAGTCGAGGTTGTGAATTTGGGTCTTGACGAAGACAAAGAGATCAAGATAGGAGCGGGTCTTGAGAAGTGTTAAAGAAAGATTGATTCAAATGCTACGAGACTATGTTGAGGTTTTGCTTGGTCATAAGACATGCGGGTTTAGACATTGATATTGTGGTGCACCGATTGGACAAAAGAGGTTTTCTCGAAAAACAGAAGGTTGTCGTATCGTCTGAGATGTCGAGAAAATCAAAGTCGAAGTTATGAAGCGATTCAATGCGGGTTTCTTATTACTTCTTATCCACGATGGGTTGCTAATGTGGTACCCGTGCCTAAGAAGGATGGTAAGGTACGAATGTGTGTGGATTACGAGATCGAACAAAGCAAGTCCAAGCGACTTTCCACTTCCTCATATTGATGTTCTGGTTGACAACACCGCTCAACATAAGGTTTTCTCCTTCATGGATGGTTTCTCCGGTTACAATCAGATCAAAATGGCTCCTGAAGACATGGAGAAGACTACTTTTGTTACACAGTGGGGTACTTTCTGCTACAAGGTTATGCCGTTCGGACTGAAGAACGCAGGCGCCACTTATCAGCGTGCTATGGTGACATTATTTCATGACATGATTCATCACGAGATAGAGGTCTATGTTGGCGACATGATAGCTCGATCGCAAATGAAGAAGAACATCTTGATCATTTGCGCTGTTGTGATTGAAGAAATGATTGAGACGAATCCTAACAAGTGCACCTTTGAGTCGATCCGGAAAACTCCTAGGGTTTGTAGTCGGTGGAAGAGGTATTGAGGTTGACCCGCCAAGGTTAAAGCCATCAAGAGATGCCGCCCCCGGAGAAGGAAATCAGAGGTTTCTTGGGCCGATTGAACTACATTGCCAGATTCATTGCACATTTAAGCGCTACTTGTGAACCAATCTTCAAGTTACTTAAGAAAGATCAAGTAGTGGAATGGAGCGCGATTTCGGATCGCTTTTGACAAAATCAAGGAGTACCTCTGAATCCTCCTATCCGACGCCACGTGCCGAAGGAAGATCTCTTATCATGTACTTGACAGTGTTAGAGAATTCAATGGGGTGTGTGTTGGGGCAACGTGACGAGTCTGGTCGAAAAGAGCATGCAATATACTACCTTAGCAAAAAGTTTACCGCTCGAGAAAACTTGCAACGCTTTGGCTTGGGCTGCTCGCCGACTAAGACAGTATATGTTGACTCACACTACCTTGTTGATTTCTAAGATGGATCCGATAAAATACATCTTTGAGAAACCAGCTCTCTCCGGAAGAATAGCAAGATGGCAAATGATCTTGACCGAATACGACATCCAGTACACTTCTCAGAAAGCGATCAAAGGAAGTGTAGTAGCCGATCATTTGGCTCATCGTAGATGACTATCGATCTATGCGGTTAATTTCAGACGAAGATGTTTTACTAGTTCTGATTTGCGAAGAACCGGGCCAGACGAAGGACACGAACAAGGATCCCGATGGACTATGGTCTTTGATGGAGCCTCAACGCACTTGGCAATGGCATTGGCGCCATCATTACATCCTACCGGACATACTCCTTTCACCGCCAGATTATGTTTGATTGCACGAACAACATGGCGGAAGCGTGCATCATGGGTCTTAAAGCCGCTATTGACTTAAGAATCAAGTTCTTACAAGTGTATGGAGACTCGGCTTTGGTGATCGGTCAAATTAAGGGCGAGTGGGATACGAAGCATCCGAATCTCATTCCGTATCGAGAGCATGTTACGAGTTTGATCCCTACTTGAAGAGATTACTTTTGATCATATTCGCGAGAAGAGAATCGGTTAGGACGCATTGGCTACTATGTCGTCTATGTTCAAGGTTAGATGGGACAACGAGGCTCCCGGATCATCATTGAGAAGTTCGACGAACCAGTATTGTTGTGAGCTTGGCGAAGAGAAACCTTGGTACTACGATGTGAAGAGGTATCTTGAGACTCGGGAATATCCAGAGGGCATCATCAATGATAAGAGGAGATTTGCTTCAAATTCTTTCTCAACAACATCTTATACAAGCGCAACCACGACTTGTGCTTACTCCATGTAGACGGAAAACCATAATGCGTATCATGGAAGAGTTACGAACGAATTTGGTACCCACTCCAGTGGACACACCATGGCTAAGAAGATTTTGAGAGCGGTTACTATTGGTCCACCATGGGGCGATTGTCACGTATGCTCGATCTTGTCACAGTGCGCAGTTATGCGACAAAGTGCATTACCTCGGTACCTCTGAATGTTTTAACCTCTCCTTGGCCTTTTGCAATGTGGGGCATTGACATGATTGGAGAAATCAAGCCCACAGCTTCCAACGGACATCGTTTCATCCTTGTGGCAATTGATTACCAAGTGGGTAGAAGCGACCTCGTTGCATCATTACCAAGAATGTGGTGGCTCGATTCATCAAGCACAATCTTATCTGTCGATATGGCACTCCCGAAAGGATTATCACAGATAACGGCTCTAACCTCAACAACAAGATGATCACCGAACTCTACACGCAGTTCAAGATCAAGCATCACAATTCTTCTCCATATCGGCCTAAGATGAACGGCGCAGTGGAAGCCGCCAATAAGAATATTAAGAAGATTATGCAGAAGATGACGGTGACTTACAAGGATTGGCATGAGATGTTACCATTTGCTCTTCATGGTTATCGCTTTTCTGACACGAACATCAACAGGGCAACCCCTTCTCTCTCGTATACGGTATGGAAGCCGTCTTACCCATCGAGGTTCGGATACCCTCGACGAGTCCTCCGGAGGCGAGTTAGGCGAGCGATTGGGTCCGGGTCGCCTTGACAGATTAATTTAATTGATGAGAAGCGACTCGCATCCATTTGCCATGCGAGATCTATCGAGCGAATGATCGAGCATTTAACAAGAAGGTCAAGCAAAGTCTACCAAGTCGGTGATCGGTAGTCAGCGCATCATTCTTCCACAAGGTGATCGGTAAATGGACTCCCACCTATGAGGGACCGTTTGTAGTCAAGGATGTTCTCCGTGAACTATGATACTTAGCACCATGGATGGTGAAGATTTCCCACCCACATGAGCGAGACATAGTCAAAAATACTACATAAAGAGACCCGCTAGGTCGGTGACCTAGGCAAAAATAAGGGCATCTGGCGAACCAAAGGTTCGGGCAAAAGTAAAGGATATATACAAAACATGTACACCGACAAGTCGAAAACACGAAAAGCGGCTTGGGCAAAAAGGTATCCGGTGGTGAAAACCGAAAGGCGGTCTAGGCAAAAGTTAGGGATTTAAGCGTGCGACTATGTCTCTTCGGATCACCTTCCGGACTACTATCGACATTCAAGATTCAAATGGCGAAGATCGATCTACTCACTTTCTCTGACAAGGAGATGAGATAGTTGAAATATATGAGTACTAGCATAGTTGGAACTTAACGAGATTGTTTCGCATAGCTTTTTACCTTTCTTGTGTACAAACTACTTGGCCATCGCCACCTTTCAAATAAAGCAAACTTCTCTTTACAATTTTACTGTTGTTATTTGCAATAAGTCCAATGTTTGCTTTGAATGATTATCGCATTTGACAATAAAAATCTCTTTGCAAACATACGAAAAGTGGACATGCAAAAGTACTTACTACGAGTTCGGAATTGGGATGACGACGAAAGTCAACAAATAGTTCCCCAGAGCATAAAGGTGTCACCCAACACACCATCCCCATCGGGTATATGTTAATCCACGCGGTGATTCCACTCAACCGAGCAATGTTACATCGGTCTCAGCGGTAACACCTCATCCCCGGTCAAGGTATTCATCCCAGTGACGTGTCTCAATCCTCCCCTTCTCCCGGCGGTATCCGGACTCGAAACTTGGTCGATAGTGCATCGGAGGAACATACACTTTTATTCCCGGCCCGGAGATTACAACGGACTCGGACTCTCTAGCCGGTCTCTCGGCAACCATCAAATGCTCTCAGCGAGATCTACACTCGGAATCCCCGAGGCGTCTCCTAAATTTCCTCGGCGGGATCTACATACAAGGTCCCCAACAGTTGCCTCCCGACTCTCCTCGCCGGGTCATGAGATCTCCAACAACGAGCTTCTCAAATCTCTACCTTCCTCAAACAGTATCTAGGCCCAAGACTTGGTCAGATAGTGCATCGGAGGAATCCAGGATATCTTTCTTCTCCTTCAAAAGCGGGGTTTCCACCTACACAATTCCCCAAGCAGAAGTCAGAAATCTTCAAACAAAACATCCGCATCTTCTTCAAGATGGATATGTTTTGAAATATCACAACATCTATCATTCATACATTACTCATAAAGTCATAATTCATGCATATGTCATTCATACACTGTCATGCATCATACTTTGCATAAAACTAACCAATATTCTATCAAAGTTTCTCTTGTTTTCTCCAAAAGCAGTGTGATCCTTCGACGCAAGCAGGTCCACGATTAAGCCCGAATCGACGGAAAACTATCTGAAGACCGCCCTTGGTTGTCCTCCGACGGTGGTCGAGATTAAGCCACGAATCGACGGAAAACTATCGAAAGACGCCCTTGGTTGTCCTCCGACGATGGTCGAGATTAAGCCCGAATCGACGGAAAACTATCGAAAGACCGTCTCTGGTTATCCTCCGATAATGAGCAATGGATCAACACCGATGCACAGGAAGCTATCCACATTTTGCCAACTACTATCTCCCTCGAGTAATCGACACGAAGATTTATTCGACCTCTTCCTATTATCAAAAGAACTACAGTTAGCGTCGACTCGGTTGCCACGGATGGCATCTTAAGCCCATCTCCGACTACTTGTCAATATTTCTTCACTTTCGAATCTGCATATATGGTTAAAATCAATACAAACCAATAACTTCATTCAAAATGAACACGAAGTCTAACGTCGACTCCTCCGGATGGCATCTTAAGCCCATCTCCATGCTCCTTCCGAAGCGTCTCGAGCCTAGCGCGGCTCACTCCCAGATCGATCTTTCGGATGGCATCTTAAGCCCATCTCGTCAATTCTCTATCAACAACCTCAAGTCTAGCGTGCGACTCATTCACGAGCTTCTCCAAACGGCATCTGTAAGCCCGTTCCCGCATCATCAGCCAACCGCGAGTGCAAATTTTCAAGTGTACTCAAGTGTTGAATCCTCTTCTACCTCCAGGTCACAAAGACAAGCATGTCAATCTAACCCTTCGAGACAAGGCGATTGAGCAGGGCATTGTCATACCCCAAAATTTGCCCTCCATCTATTCAAAAGATTTCATACATCTATGCTCAAGGATTCCTCAAGAGTTGATCAGACAAACTCTCTCCTAGACAATCAACCCAAACTAGGGTTTGGTATCTCTCAAGTCAAGATGGATTTCCAACATCTCCAATGTCCTTCATGCCTCCTCATATGCTTCAAGGATTCTCCATGTCAAGTTTCAAGCCTCACAAGTCAAGTTTCCTCAAACAATTGCTCAGATGGTTGAAAATTGGGAGTATTGGACAAAAAGTCAACTGTGGTCAACATACAGTCAACACTTCTGATTTTTGGTCAACATCCTCATTTTGGAGTAACATTCATCATTTGATCAAGGGTTGATCATGATTCATCAAGAAAACTCAAGATTTGCTCAAAAGTCAAACTTTCTAAATTAGGGTTTCTAGATGAAAAGTCAACTGAACTTTGGCTGATCATAACTTTCTCATACTTTCTCGAAATTTTCCACAAAGCTCATTTTGAAGGAAATTCAATTCTCTACAACTTCATGTCTCACAAGAATGTCCAAAAATGCTTCATTTGAGAGGTATAGCTCAAAACATTAAGTCATTTTCAAAGTCAACAAAAGTCAACTTTTGATTTGAAGATATATTGAGCATGGTAACTCAATTGAGATGAGACCAAAGACATTGTTTAGAGGACTCTTAGAGCTTTCCAAAAGTCCAAAACACTCAAAAATGTGGAAAATTGAGCAAGTTACACCATTCACAAGTTGGGCAATTTTGGAAGAATGCACAAGAGAGATACTTCAAAAATCAAATCTTTTGCAAATGGGCCTACTTTTCTTCATCCTAACTTGTTCCTCATACAATTAGGAATGTCCAAGCCCAATGCCACGAATTTTTGATTTATTTTTCTATTTAATTTGTAATTTATTCATTTAAATGCAAATTAAATCTTAAAATAAATTATAAAATCAAAATTAATTGGAAGATTGATCTTTATTGCTTTCTTGTGATCCAATCAACCCATAAATGCCAGCAATTTCGAAATTAGATCAAATTTGGCAAGATTGGATTGAAATTGGACAAAATTTGAAAATTTGATTTCATGAGAATATCAAATTTGATTTCCATTGAATATTGATTAATTCTTTCCAAATTCAATCCCAAATCCATCCAGCATATATACTTGATGCATCTCAATTGCAAGGGACGAAAAAAATTGCCTTGGAAACCCTATTCTCAAACTGAAAAAACCGTGGTGCATAAGCTACTAGCAATCCTTGTTCCAGCTCGTTTCAATCAATTTCAAGGTGTCAAACACATTCCTTGGCATCTCCAGAGTCGATCCGGATACTTACTTCATCCAAAACCATCCAGAAACAAGAGATTCGAATCCGGTTTGCTCATACTTTTTCCAAAATCGATTTCTGTTTTTCATGCATTTTTAACACATTTGGTTGTTGTTTTTGTGATTAGTAGGAAGATTGCAAGCGATCTGGGTGATTTGATTGAGTTTTCATGGCTTAGAACTCGTATTGCCATTGTTAGGGTTCCTGAGTTCGTTTTAGGGTTTCATGAAATACATAAAATTGGACCACGAGACCTTGCCTATCGTGTTCGGAATGATGCCTGGAATTAAACCATGTCTTTAGAACTCATTTATATTATATATGCTGCGTTTTCCATTTTGCCAGGGCCTTTAGCGTCGAAGAAAAACCGACGCTAGCTTCAAATATTCAAATCTGGGACGATGAAGCTTCGCGCGCAGTTGAGGAAGCCAGGAGACGACATCTGTCTTTGTTTCATTCGATCCGGATTTCAAACAGGCTTGCACACATGGCGTAGTGGTAAAGGCGCTCACTGTTTCCAGATGCCCTCAAGAGTCATGGGTTCGAATCCGGCCAGGGCATGTTTTGCTTCTTTTTTCACAAACTTCATTATTTTCATATTTTTTCAATTTCTAATATTTTTGCATATTATTTTAATTGTTTTCATGATTTTTATTCTGCATTAAAAAATTACCAAAAATATTTTTTCTTTTTACATTATTTTCATAAAAATCTTAATTTAATTTCATAAATTAAAAAATATAATTTTTGCATGCATATTTATTTTATTTATATTTTTGCATTTAATTCACTTTTAATTGCATTTTAATTATTAAAATTTTGCCAAAAAATCCCAAAAAATTATTTTAACTTATTTATCTTATTTCCAGCATGTAGTAGTTTTCTCATATTAAAACTTGCATTTTTTCTAATTTTTTCTCTTATTTCGATTCCATCATATTTTCCGATCTCTTATTCTTTCACAGGTTGCTCCGATTCGGACGTTTTCTTCTTATCATTCTATTTTTTCCAATAATGTAATTGTTCATGGGTTGTAATAGTTTAATCTAGGGTTTTATTTTCCGCAAGTTTAAATTATGTATCTGCCCCAAAGCCATGTAATAGCGTAGGATTTACCTTTCCGCATTTTACATTCCGCATTTTACTTTCCGCACCCCTATCAATTGCTAGTAATTAGGCGTGTATGGCAAGATAATAATTGGACCTAGCTCACACTAATCTTCAAGATAATATATTCTGAATTTGACACACTTCTTTCACACACGCACCCCTTAGGGTAATTCTCTCTCGATGCCTTTCGATTTCAAATGGTCATGTCCCTCGAACGTAGAGGTATCCTAGCACTGTTGCCTTCCAAACAAATCATCATAGTCTCTTCGATACAAAGATCATAAGACCCACGATGTCGCCTCCGAATACATGATCTTGACCCTCGATTGTCGCCTACGAAAAATGATGATAGTCCCTTCGAATGTGCTAGGATACTTCCTACAAGTTGCCTTCTATGACCATACGATGTCCCTTCGAATGTCCCGCTTACATCCAACGAATGGAGCTACCTACTAACTAATGGTATGGCTAGCGCTATTCTAAAGGAATATAGAAGTACAACAAAACGACCAATTTTGAGTGGGTAAATAAGTCTCTTAGTTGCTTGCTCTAAAACAAATGCTTTTCACACCACACACTTTTTTCAAAGTTCAAATTCTTTTTCAAAACAACAAAAACATTTCCGAACACTTTGTATACACTCCTACATGAGTCATTACAAAGTCAAAGCGAAATGCCTTTTCAAAACATTTTTGTCAAACACACAGAAAGCAATTTAAAAAAAAGTGATCTAGAGCAACTAAGAGCCCGTAGATAACTACGGATGGAAAGGGGTGCTAATACCTTCCCTTTTCATAACCATTCTCCCGAACTCAGAATCTAACGAAGGTCTTTTTCTGTTACTTTTACCTTCCCTTAATTGGATAAAAATAAAAGTCGGTGGCGACTCTTGCTATCCGCACATTTGGATACAAAAATCCTACAAAGTCAGTTCACCGTATTACACTTACTCATATGGCATGTTTCAACGTGTTATGATCATGTATAATGATGCATACTTACTCAGACTTACCTCAGGATCACAATGGAATACTTAAAAGTGATTGAAAGTGGCTGGAAAGTAGAACACGAGTTTGCCAACTTTGAGAAAATTCTAGGGTTTGTGATTGGCTGGCAATCCGTGTAAGAGATGTCCAAAAAAGTGTTCTTGTCTTGTAAGAGTGCTAGGTATATATAGGAGAGTGGAATTAGGTCAAGGCATTAAGAGAAAATATTCTCCTTAAATGGAGAATATTTGATTTGAAAATTTGCACAAAATCTTTCCAAATTTGCTCAATCTCTTCCTCAATCTTCTTGCACAAAATTGACAGCTTGTAATGAGCTATCTTGGACGCCAAGCCATGCAAATATCTAGCCCAACTTGCCTTATCTTTTATTTTTGCATTTTATTTAATTAAATTTGAATTTAAGCTATTAAATTCAAAAAATAAATAAATAAAAGGGTGAGAGGCGTGGCATGCAGCATAGTAGTCATGGATAATCTTATGATCAAGTTTAAATCATAAAATCTTACGCCCATTTGAAAATTTTTGGCTTTTGCTAGGTAATTTTCTTCATGCACCTCCTCAAAAATGCTCAACTTGCACAATTTGTATCTTGCTCAATTTTCAACATTTTTTAGTGTTCTTGGACTTTTTAGAAAGCTCAAGATGTCTTCTAAACAGATTTTTTGGTTTCATATTCATTGGAGTTTCCCTGCTCATGGACACTTCTTTGCAAAAAGATGACTTTTGTTGACTTTTCTAGAAGGACCTGTAATGTCTTGATCCATATCTTCCAAATGAAGCATTTCTTGCCCAAGCTTGTGAGACATGGAGTTGTATAGAATTTAATTCTCTTCAAAATGATCTTTGGTGGAGAAATTTCTCATGAAGTATGTGAAAGTTATGCTTGGTCAAAGTTCTGTTGACTTTTGTCTAGAGAAGCCCTAATTTGGAAACTTTGACTTTTGATTAGATCTTGGCTTTTCTTGATGAATCATGATCAACTCTTGATCAAATGATGAATATGACTCTAAAATGTTGATGTTGACCCAAAATTGTGAAGTTTGATTGTATGTTGACCATAGTTGACTTTTTGTCCAATATAGTTGATTTTCAACCATCTGAGCAATTGGATGAGCAATTTTAACTTGCGAGACTTGAAACTTGACATAGTGATCCCTTGGAACATAGGATGAGGTATGATGACCACTTGAAGCATTGGAAATCCATCTTGACTTGAGAATAGCAAAACTCTAACTTGGATTGATTGCTTAGGAGAGGGTTTGTCTAGTCAACCCTTGTGAAATCCTTGAGGAATTTGAGATGTGAATTGTCTTGAGAAGTGGGAGGGAAAATTTTGGGGTATAACAATATGAGAACACACGCCAAGAACATCATCATCCCCATTTGAATTTCCCAGGCTTTTACCTACGGACGCTTACGTTGCTAAAGCCTGTGGTGACGGTTTTGTCCGTCACTACAACACCTGCAAATTTCCAGAATTCACAATACACAATATAAATTTATATGAAGGGCATGGTTCGATTGCAAATTTTCCCCTGAACATGAATATGTTCTTGGATTGGTCTAATTTTTCCTATTCTGGAAATCCCTAATTCAAGCTCATGAAACTCTAACAATGGTGTAGCTCGATCCCTGCATCTAAACTCAAATTAGACCACCCAGATAGCTTGCAAACATCATTCTAAGTATGAACAAACAATCAAAATAGGTTAAATATGCATGTATGGTCAAAATCGAATTTGAAAAATAAGTGTGCAAACTGTGACTGTAATTTTACGATTCTGGATGTATTGCTTGCTTGTGAGTATCTGTAATCGATCAGAGGAACACCAGGAATGTGTTGCAAGGCGTAGAATAGCCTAAAACGATGCAAAACCTTGGCTGCTAGGTAACTTGAATGCCACCGTTTTTTGAGTTTTAGGTTAGGGTTCTTGGCTGCAAAAATTCTTCCTTCAGGGTTTAGAAACCTTATGAATATATAGAGGATGGATTTATGTTAAGAATTATGAAGGAATTATATGCCAATCAATGAGAAAATATTTGATTTGGAGCAAAACCAAATGTTTCCTTTTTTGAGACAATTTCAATCAAATCTCTTGTCAATCTTCATTATTTCTAAATTTACAGCTTGTATGGCTTGCTTGGACCTCAAGAATGAGAGAAAATCAACCTTCCAGTTATTATTTTGATTTGATATCTTTTATTTTAATTAAATTTGTTTTAAATGAATAAAAATCCAAAATAAATAAAAATAAAAGATAAAAGGCGTGGCCTTGGGCTTGGAGGTTCTAATTCAGATAAGAAGCAAGTTTGAACCAAGAAATGTTAGGCCCATTTAGAAAAAAATTGATATTTCCAAGTATTTCTCTTCATGCACCTCCTCAAAAATGCTCAACTTGTACAATTCCCATCTTGCTCAATTTTCCATATTTTTGAGTGTTCTTGGACTTTTTAGAAAGCTAAAGATGTCCTCTAAACAACCCTTTTGGTTTCATCTTCATTGAAGTTTCCATGCTCAGGAACACTCTTTTCAAAAACATGATTTTTGTTGACTTTTAAAAGGACCTGTAATATTTTGATCCATAACTTCCAAATGAAACATTTCTAGCCAAAGCTTGTGAGACATGAAGTTATAGAGAATAGACTTACCTTCAAAATGGGCTTTGGTGGAAAAATTTCAGATATAGTATGTGAAAGTTATGCCTGGTCAAAGTTCTGTTGACTTTTGTCTGCAAAACCCTAATTTAGAAACTTTGACTTTTGATCAAATGTTGACTTTTCTTGAGGAATCATGATCAACCCTTGATCAAATGATGAATATTACTTCAAAATATTGATGTTGACCAAAAATTATGAAGTTTGACTGTATGTTGACCACAATTGACGTTTTGTCCAATACAGTTGATTTTCAACCATCTGAGCAATTGGATGAGCAAATTTGACTTATAAAGCTTGAAACTTGACATGGTGATCCCTTGAATCATATGATGAGGTATGATGACCACTTAGAGCACTGGAAATTCATCTTGACTTGAGAGAAGCAGAACCCTAATTTAGATTGATTGCTTAGAAAAAGGTTTGTCTGGTCAACCTTTGTGAAATCCTTAAGTGTGGATATGGGAATTGTCTTTAGAAGTAGGAGGACAAATTTTTTGGTATGACACCTCCAAACATAATTTCCAAATCTTAGAACATAAGCCTTTCGTCTGTCATATGTTGCAAGCATCCATTGTTTAGGTACCATGACTGGTGTCTCAGTGGCGCCATCAAGGATATCTGCAACATAAATGATCTCATCCTTAGGTACCCATTTTATGGGTCCTTTCTTGTTAGTATTTCCAGAGGTTCTGATACCTTTAGATTTTTGTGCAATAGTATAATCACGTGGAATTTGTGTATAATACTTAGGTTTAGAAGTTTCCTTTTGTGTCTGTGATTCAGGTGCACCAAAATCATAATCTTCTTGTTCTTGACATTTCAGTTCAGCGCCAGCAAGTACGAAATGTTCAGACAGAAGCTTTGGTCTGACACTCAGAGTCTCATCAATTGGTTTTGATGGTCCTGAATATCCTAAACCTCTTCTTCAGTTTCTGCTAACTCCATATCTCATCGAAGCCATCTTGCTTCATCCCGAACCTGTTTGTTAACTTCTCAAAATAACAAACATTAGAATACCAAAATTGTTCATGCAAACGTACTTGTTTGTTATCATCAACTCGAAGGTATTATTGCAGAACCAAATCTTGTTCTAATAACATCTTGTAAATATCCATGCAAAAATCAATCGTTTACATCCATTTGGTGAATGTGTCAGTTTCTAAGAAAGGCCAGTGTATCAAAAGTCTTGTTGTTGTTAATTTTGCCACGGGTGAAAAAGTGTCAAAAAATCACATCCTTATATTTGATTGTAATCCTTAGCTACCAATCTAGCCTTATATCTCTCAATGGATCCATTAACTTTATGTTTTACCTTGTAAACCCATTTGCTTCCAATAGGTTTCACAAGAGTAGGCTACCATGTGTTATTAGCAGCCAAAGCATCTAACTCAGTTTTCATGGATTTTATTCAACATTCGTGTTGAGATACTTCTTTATATGTCCTAGGTTCAGTACATTTAGTAATGGACATAGCAAAATTCTTTTGAGAAATAGACAAATGATCAAAAGAATGAAAAGAATCTATGGGATAAAGAGTACTTGAGGGTGATTATGCTGAGTGACTTAATGAAGAATTCCATACATAGTCTTGTAAATAAGATGGGGTGTGTTTGTGTCTAATAGGTCTGGTTTGGTTATTTTGGTTATTAGAATCAGCAAGTATGTTTTCAAGTGTGGGATAAGTAGGCATGGCAAATAAACCCGGCGCCCCGCTGGGGCCCGCCCGCCCCCGCCCCAAAATTAGCGGGGAAAACCCGGTTTAACCGAGGGCGGGTGCGGGTAAAACTCATTTTTTTATTTACGGGTGCGGGTGCGGGGCGGGTGATGGTAATACCCGCCCCGCACCCGCCAACTAAATTTATTTTATTTTATTTGTTTTTAATAGTTTTATTACTTATTTACACTTTTTATACTTTTTAATGTTATAATATTATGTTTATTAGAATTATTATTTATTTTTTTGAAAATAAAATTTGAATAAAACTATCAAACTTGAAAAATACTTTTAAAATAGTTAAGTATTTAGTTTAATTATTTATTTTTAACTTTATTGAAAAAAATATAAATTTAAAAATAAAATAAAAATTTTATTCGGGCGGGTGCGGGTAAACCCGTTTCTTGTTGGGGGTGGGGGCAGGTGAACAAATTTTAGCCCGAACGGGTGCGGGTGCGGGTTTGGGTCTGGGAGGCGGGTGCGGGTCTGGGTGTGCTTAAACCCGTCCCCGACCCGCCCCGTTGTCATCCCTAGGGATAAGGTATGGCTGTAATATTTGGATCAGGTATGGCTATAGGAGTGGAGTCAGTTAAAGACTCAGTATGTGAGACATCAAGGTCGTGTGTTGGTTCAGATAAGTCTTGGGATTGTGATGAATCTAAGGGAATAATGACATGCATGTTTAGCAATAACATATTGACCTATGGGCATTCTAACATGTATAGGAGTTATTTCAATGTAAGAATGGAATTATTTGAGTGAGCCACACATGTGGTCACTAGCACCTAAGTCCATAATCCATGATTCTAAAGTAAAATGTTGGCATGTAAGAGAATAAGAAAATATGGAATTGTGCTTACCATTACACTGAGCAGTTGATGGAAAAGAATGAACTTTAGTTAGAGGAAGTAGAAGGTTGTTGACTGATATTGGATTGTTGTAGGAGATGCATAAGTTGATCATATTGTTTAGGAGTAATGGAAGGAGAGACAGATTTCACATATGTAGCTTGTGAAGTAGCATCAATATATTGATCATTAGTAGAAGAATGATTTGCAAATTTCCTCAGCATGTAAATCCATGTTTGGCATAGCAATTATCCACTATGGGATTAGTCTTACGACAATGAATACATACACGGCTGTTTCTTTTACCAAAAGAATTTGAATGATGAGATTTCCCTTTGATTCTTTGTGAATTAGTAGCATTTATAAGAAAGGATGGATCTTCAGAAATGTGAAAGTTTCCTTGTCTTTCATGTTGAAGAACCATCAAGAAAATCTTAGTCATGGGGGTAGATAATCCATTTACAACATTTGAGATTAAATTTTTGGTCCTTCAACTCGTCCGACGCCTTTTTCGTCCTTAGAATGTCCTTCGTTTCTACTAAATTTATGATCCTGTTGGATTCCTCGAAGTCCAACAATTTCTGGTCCAGGTTACTTATTTTCTGGTCCAACTTACTTATTCGCCAAGTCATTTCGTTCTCCAATTCAGCAATATAAAAAGGGCATTGTATATCCATTTCATTTTGAATTTGAAATGTTCACACCAAAATAAGAAAACTGTACTTTGTACCCCCACAACTAGTCCAATACCCCTATAATTTTTGTAAAAATGTCACTTTTACTTTTAATATAATTTAACTATTTTACCTTTTCACTTTTACTATTCGTAAAAAAAGTAAAAAATTTACTGTTCAAAAAACTGATCCGGAACACATTCCGGAACACTTTGGGTAAGTGTTCCGGTTTGTTTAAACACAAACCAGAACAATTTAATGATGTATTTCAGAAATAAATAAATAAATAAATAACATTCCGGAACAGTTTGTATAAGTGTTCTGGTAAAAAGGACAAATTTTTAAACAAACCGGAACACATACAAAGAGTTTTGAAATTTTGAAATATAAACCGGAACACTTTGCAAATGTGTTCCGATTTGTAAGATGTGCAAACCGGAACACATTTGCAAAGTGTTCCGGTTTGTCATAAAATAATAAAATAATAAAATAAAAAATATTAAAATAAATAAATAAATAAAATGAAAAAGTGCAAACCGGAATACTTGTGAAAAGTGTTTCGGAATGTATTTCGGAACACTTTGTAAAAGTGTTCCGGAATGTAGTTTCCAAAACCGAAGCACTTTTACAAACTGTTCTGGTGCGTTTTCAAAAAATCACCAAAACCGGAACACTTTCTAAAAGTGTTCCAGAACGCAAGCTATTGAGAGAGAATTCGGAACACTTTTATAACGAAACGTGAAAACTGAAATTTTTTTAAAACTTAAACAATTTATGAGGGCATTTTTGTCCAATAAATATTATAGTAGGAGTACAGATTTAAAAATGGGGGTACAATTGAAAACAGCATGCGTAAGTAAACCCAGTATTTGATTACCCAACTTTTCTACCCAACTTTTCTAATTGAGCTTGATGATTTGTAACAAAATTGTAATAGTGAATTTTAAACAATTATAGTTGATGGTTATTAGTCAAATTTCAACACTATCTTTAATTTAGTTTACATCAGGTTTACATAGAAACTCAAAATGCATAATTATCATTTAGCCATAGAGGCCAATAAACAGCATAAATCATCACCAAAGAAACACCATTTTTTTGGATCAAGTAAGAAACACCAATTTAATCCTTATATTTATAGACATCTAACCCTTCTGGTTGATTCATTTAGTCATATAATTGTCTCAAACAAAATAATGTAATTAAAAAAAATCATTTTCCAAACTAAATTGATATTTCAATATAATAAACCAAAAGGCAAATAATGAAACCAATGTACACTGATCTAAATTTTTTCCTCCTTGAACAATAGGGCAAAAGTCTAACACATGGGACAATAAAATTTTACACGTTCGAAGAAACTGTAATGCTTCCGAAGATAAGAAATATGGATAAAAGCAAAACTGAAAATACAAAACTAAGATGTTCTATTGAAGTGGAAACTCCTTCTGCCTCCTTTTGCTTCACAAGTTGATTTCCGGAGGTGATTGCAGTTTCCCTCATCCTGCAAAAATAACCAAAAGAGTTATTTACATCATTCATTTAACAACTTGCTTAGTGTGTTTAATTCTGATTCTGAACGAATTGATTTTGATTAAAAGTAAGTGCATTGAAGATAACGTGGTTTGTTTGCTCAAGAGACAGAATTTCTATCATTTATGCAGTGTGATGCTACTCTTGGCGTTAATGTAAATAAAAACCAAAAGAACTATGCATATGCAGATCAAACAAGATCTAAAACAGGAAAAATAGAGATAAACAGCATCATATTCATAATAAAATTAAACAATCAATGAAAAGCTTCAAAGAAAATTTAAATTCCAAAAACATCTTTGAGACGTGTTGCTTCAGACAAAGGCAAATACCAGATTTTCTCATTACATAACAGATATAGGCAGTTATTACTTAGGCTCCTGAGGGCATAGGTAACAAACAGTCAAAAATGTAAATGTTTTCTATTAGTCACAAACTACTGATAAGAAATTGGTGTGCATTCATTGTCAAACGATGCAGCGCACAAGAGAAAAAGCCTAATTCTTACTCACATTAAGCATGCTTGTAAATTGATCATGAATACAATTGCACATGCGAATCAGATTAAGCTTTTTTTCATGTTCTTATAATGCCAACAACAGAATATTCTAGAAAGCTAGTGTATTGCATTGATCAAGGATTTTCAGTAATTTCAAAATAACATAAGTTGATTTTTTTTAAAAGAAATCACTTCTATCATTGACTTCTAGTGATGATTTTGCAGAATTCAACATGAAAAAGCAATACCATTTTAAACCAAACAAAAGAAACATGGAAACCATAACCAATGATCAGAAACTCAGAAAGTCATCAATCAATGATAAGTAAGAACAAACTAAAACCATGCATTGTAAGCAGACCCTCATGTTATCTTTCCCATTAATAATCATACAAGTAATGATGTGTCTAAGATTAAAAACATCAAGATCAAGATCATATTTAAAACAAGTATTCACTTCTATCATTAAATTTTTGTGAATTTGTGATTCTTCAAAAATAAAAAACTAAACACCAAACACATTACAATTTAGAAGAATCAAACGAAACATGTTAAACCAAAACCAATCAATGAAGAGAAATCACCAACCGATCGTATCCTATGAACACCATAAACACGACACTAACACCAACACATACCAACAATAATTTGAAAAAAATGAATAAATTAAAGATAATCACAAGTGTCAGTGTCGATTTCACACTGAAACTGAAAATGACTCGGCGCACGGTGTTGGTGTTACATATCATAACTAAAAGAGCAAACTAAAACCATGCACCATAAGCAGACATGCATGCCATCTTTTCCATAGTTAATCAACACAAAGTAAATCCATTATGCAGAAAAATCATAAAACAACTAAACAGAGAGTACCCACTTCAAAAAATTCCTTGATTCATATTAATCCCTCAAATCAAATTACTTCAGATAATACTTTAACAAATTCAGCAAAAAAAATTAACTTTTTTTAAAATTAACAACAAATATTAAATTATACCTAACCAGATCCGACGATGATGTTGTTAATTGGGATAAAGATAAGCTTAACGAAAAACCCAACGAATCCCATCACAACGAAACCAATAGCGGTACGAACAGCCACCTTAGAGAATTCTACAATTCCAAAAACAAAACACAACAAAAATCAAGATCTACATCACAAAGCTTAAAATCAATGAAACCAAAAACGAATCCATTTAGGGTTATACCTTTGCGATCGGGTTTGTGGCAACGCTTGACGAGCCTAACGCTGTCCTTGGCGAATTCTCTGAGTGGATCGAAGACGGAATCAATGGCGTCCATTTTCTTCTCTGTTGCGCGTTTGGATGAAGATGAAGAGTTTGTGATTTGGTTGATTTATGGTTGACGAGAGATGAGAAAAGAAAATGGGAAAATGGAAAATAAAATTGGGTTGGGAAAGACACGTATAATGGCCCAATGGTGGTTTGACATGGTGGAAAATTTTGGTATAACGCGTCGATATATGAGACATGGACTCCTAAAATGTATTATAGTAACCGGTTTAGACCGGGCGAACCGGATCTATGACCGGTTTGGTCATCTTTTGAGATTGGAATTGGATTAATAATTTTTCATATTTATTTAATTATTTAATACTATTTTTATTTATAGACGAAAATAATTACTATAGTTTATAATTTCACCCAAGAGAAATATGTTTATTAAGGCACAACTATAAGTATATAAATTTAAAAAAATTAAATAATATAAAATGATTTGACTAATTTATTAATTTGTGTCAACATGTCCAATCAAATCTCATTTGTATTTATGCCTATCAAGATTGAGACGGTGAAAGTAATTTCTTGTGTCGAAAAGATTTAATTTAATTTGTTTTAAGAATGTGGAAGCAATTTGTTACACATATATTTGATTTTGATCTAAAATATTTGATTTAGCTCCAAAATAGGTATTTTGTGTTAGACGATGTGACGGATCTAGAATGGGGTTGAATAGATCCCTTTAAAAAATTTGCGCTTTTTGAAAAATAGTTTGTATCAGAGAGTGACAGGCCTGGATCTAATCGTCTATACTTTACGTATTGGAAAGATCGGATATGCGAACCGATTTGATGAAAAGGATGAGAATAAAATCACAACTAAAATTGAATATGATGAATCGCTTTAGCAAATTTAACAAGGTGCAAGTTATTATCAATTAGCTGCGGAGAAGATAAAGCTAATTTGTGAGTTGTAAATTCACCAAACACTTGGTGTACGTACTACACAAGGTTTGGTTATTATCAAATTGTAGTGATTATAGTTATTCAAATGAATGCTATATGTGTTGTAAAATCAAGTTTATCACTACAACTATTTTGTATGAATGTGAAAAATTTATAACTCACAAATTCAAGCAAATAGAAATAAAATGCGGAAAACTAAAATGGACAGAGTATTTGTTAAGGCAGTTCACCCTGTCATCCTCGCGTGGGCTACTCTGCCCCTAATTCTATAATCTAGAATTAGGATTATGAAGTTAATTTTGCAAAGTTTGTAAGAGAAGATACAATCACCACAATCAAAGTAACTTGATGAATCTTATATGTTGCACTTCTCTTCCCTTGATTCTAGATGAATTAAGTATGCCAAATCTTGAACAAAATCCCCTTCTTCCTTGAATGATTTTGAACCCTAGAAATTGACCCCAAATCTTTCTTCACAATCCTCCGGTTACCGCTACCCGATTAAACAACTCACGGTCTTCCAATCCCTTAGCTCTGTTGAATTCAATGAAGCAAAGACTTGTGATAAAATCCTCAATATTGGAGGAGAAAACCCCAGTGGTTTTATTCAAGAAAAAATCCACAAAGATCTCTACCCAAATCTGAAATTGCACTTTCAATTCAGACGTTATCAACTCAATCCCAAAACCTTGATCAACAAGAATGATTGTGTGTAATTGTTGATGATTGATGAGAGGTTGAAGATGAAGAGAACTCTTGTGTCAATATTTTACTTTTTCTTGTTGTCTCCAAAAATAGAAGTCAAAACAATATATATGTGATCCCAATGATAGAACAATATAGCATAAAATTTTAGAAAAAACAGCGACGAGTTGGCTCATGCAGAAGGCGTGCACCTTCCCGAGCGGTGTGGGTGAGAGTGTCTTCAGACATGCGCCGACGCATTGCCTTATGAGCTGAATCATGTCTTATGAAAAATAGGGCATGCATCGACCGAAGAAGAGGCACATGTTTTCCCAGAACGATGCGTCGACGCATGGAGAAGGCGTGCGTCTTCCCGAGTGTTGTCAAACCAAAACCTTCTTTTCTTGAGCCGACCTAAGATTCCATGAGCCGACTCATGCAGTCTGTTTTGAGAAACTTGCTTATTTTTTATGTTCCTCACTTGCACCAGTTTCAAGCATGATATATTTGCACATATAGGTTTTTGACAAGCATCAAAACATTGTTCTTTCACATTTGCCCTCACATTTTGGACTTTTATAGTTTTGGACATTAGCTAATCTAAATCTATAAATTGAGGGAGTAACCCTATATTTTGTAATAAAGTCATT
Organism: Vicia sativa; assembly: GCA_021764765.1. Taxonomy (NCBI): domain Eukaryota; kingdom Viridiplantae; phylum Streptophyta; class Magnoliopsida; order Fabales; family Fabaceae; genus Vicia; species Vicia sativa. The sequence goes on from CM038794.1 coordinate 20,400,226, forward strand.
CACAATATTTTGCAGTTGCAAAATGAATAATAAAGTTTTCCACAGTTTGTGGGCTGAGAGTTACTTAGTAGAAAATCATTGTTCTTCTTTCTTTTATATTGTTCATCGTTGTTGTGTGATGATATTAATCTTGTTCATCAAGAGTGATAGATATTCATCATAGGTTTTCGTGGATTTCCAACATCTGGTATCAGAGTCTGGTTAACCGATTCAAGAGAAGTAACGATCAAGAACGATTAAGGAAGAAGAATTCACGATGGCAGTAAGTTTTGGGAATGCGAATTATCTAGCAAGTCTACCAATTCTGAAAGTAAACAACTATGAGAATTGGTGCAAACAAGTGAAAGTTTTATTCAGGTGTCAAGGTCTTTGGGACCTTGAAAAGGATAGATTAGAAGTGCTTGAAGAAGACTTTTCGGAAGAAGATAAGAAGAAACACACAGAATTGGAGAAGCTGAGTTATAAAGAACTCTTCATAATTCATCAATGTCCGAGTCTAGAAAATTTCGAAAAAGTAAGTGATTTAGAATCTACAAAAGAAGTTTGGGAGGTTCTTATGAAGTCCTTTGGTGGTGCAAAAAAGGTGAAAGAGGTGATGTTATAAACTCACAAGAGAATGTATGAATTGTTTCAAATGGAAGATAGTGAAAGCTTATCTGATTTCTTAACTAGGGTTACAAAACAAGTGAATCAAATCAAGACACATGGAGAAACGTTAACAACAAGAGTTGTTGTTTCAAAGATTTTGAGATCTTTGGCTCCTAAGTTCGACCACGTGGTAGTGGCTATAGAAAAGGGGAAAGATTTTTCGAAATTAACAAAGGAAGAGCTTCAAGGGAAACTTGAATCTCATGAACAAATAATGAATAAAAGAGCTTCATGCAAGTCAAAGAATGATGTGGCTTTGCAGGAACATTCAGAAAAATAAACCAAAGGCAAAGGAAAGTGGTTCGATAGAGGTAGAGGTGGCTACAACTATTCGACTGGTAGAGGAAACCAGATCAAAGGAAATGTGTCGAATTATAGAAGACCATACCAAGGCAACCAAAAAGGTGGTGTTGCAAATAGAGGAAGAGGTGGTGGTCGAAAGCCTGAAAAAAGTCACATATCATGTTACAATTGTCAGAAGTATGGTCATTATTCGAGTGATTGTCCAGAGAAGCGAAAGAATCAAGAAAGTGATGTGAAGTTTGCAAAGTATGAAGAAGAAGAAGAAGAGATATTGTTTATGGTCACAACAAGAGATGAAGAAAAATTCAAGGATCAATGGTACTTGGATTCAGGATGCTCATCACACATGTCTGGAAAGAAAGATTGGGTTGTTAACCTAAAGCCCTCAATGAAGAACATGGTGAAATTTGCAAATGACAATACTCTAGCAGCTGAAGGTATTGGAGATGTTATGATCATGAGGAAAGATGACAAAAGATCAGTAATTTCAAATGTGTTATATATTCCATACATGAAGAACAACTTGCTTAGCATATGCCAGTTGGTCGAAAAGAATTACAAAGTGAGTGTCAAAGACAAGATGATGAGAGTCGTCGACGCCAATGGAAGATTAATCTTGAAGGCTCATATGTCCTAGAATAGAACCTTCAAGATCAAACTTAATGTGATGGAGCACCAGTGTCTTTCAACTGCAGCTAGCAGAGGCGAATGAATATTGCATTATCAACTAGGTCATCTCAACTTCAAAAACATTCGAGATTTAAAGAGGGAGAATATGGTTTCAGGATTATCATAAATTGGCATTTTAAACGAAGTGTGTGAAGAATGTGTGCAAGCGAAGCAACACAAGAATAGCTTTAGCAAGGATGCAGGAAGCAATTCGAAGGTTGTTCTCGAAGTCATATACTTTGATGTATGTGGACCAATCCAGGTGGATTCGTTTTGAGTTAATTAATACTTTGTTACATTCATAGATGATTTTAATAAAAAACTATGGACTTACCTGATCAAGAAGAAAATTGAAGTGATTAAGGTATTTTCCAAGTTTAAGTCTATGGTCGAAAGACAAAGTGGTCGAAAAGCTCAAAGTTTTGAGAACTGGTGGTGGTGAAGAGTATATGTCGAAAGATTTCAAAAAGTTATGTGAAAAAGAAGGCATTGTGCATGAGGTGGTTTCACCCTACACTCCACAACAAAATGTAACTGCAAAAAGGAAGAATCGAACCATCATAAATATAGTTTGAAGTATGTTGAAAGGAAAGAATTTACCTAAAGAGTTTTGGGGTGAAGTTGTGCCTATTGCAACTTATATTTTGAATAGATGTCCAACAAAGAAGCTAGAAGGGATTACTCCAGAAGAATATTGGTCTGGTGTAAAATCTAGTTTGATTCATCTTAAGACATTCGGATCTATTGCACATATACATGTGTCAAATCAATTGAGAAGAAAACTTGATGAGAAGTCAAGCCAAATGATTCTAGTTGGATATCATTCGACAGGAGGTTACAAGTTGTTCGACCCAGTGAACAAGCTGATTGTGATCAGTAGGGACGTGATCATAGATGGGCTTAAAGAATGAGATTGGACTCAAAATGTCAAGAAATATTCAGTGAGAATTTTACTCGAAGAACCAGAAACTCAAGTCAAAAGAGAAGTTCGACAGGAGGAACCAGCATGTCAGCTATCAACATGTCGAAGAACTCGATAGCACATGGTTGAAGCAAGCACATCAAAATGAGGTCTCACTATCTTCGATAGCAGGTAGTTGATGGGAAGATGAACTTGGAATACTGCAAAACTAAGAATTAGATTACATACATCGTGAAGAAGGGAGTGCAGGTCGAAGTATTTAGAAAACTAAGAGCTATGATGAATATAGATAGCTTAGACACAACGAATTAGGTGGTGTTTTGAAAGTAATTCCTTATGTCGAAAAGATTTGATTTGTTTCAAGAGTGTGGAAACAGTTTGCTACACACATATTTATTTTAGATTTAGATAAATTTAATTTATATCTAAAATATTTGATTTAACTCCAAAATATGTATTTTGGGCTTTTATAGTTTTGGGTATTAGCTAACATAAATTTATAAATAGAGTGAGTAACCTCTATATTTTGTAATCAAGTCATTCACAATATTTTACAATTGTAAAGTGAATAATAAAGTTTCTACAGTTTGTGGGCAGAGAGTTACTCTGCAGAAAATTATTATTCTTCTTTCTTTCTTTTATATTGTTCATCGTTATTGTGTGGTGATATTAATCTTGTTCATCAAGATTGATAGAAATTCATCATAGATTTTGGTGAATTTCCATCAAGAGAGTAGATTCTCTCTCGTGATAAATCCTCACTTGAAATCCTAACCTTTAAAAATAAATTAATAATATAATTATAAAAATAAAAGAGATGGACTTTAAAAGGTATGATTGAAGAACAAAAATTACATGATCACAAATACAAATATTTTCTCTTTTGGCACACACAAGACATAAAAAAAATTAAATTAAATTTTACTATATCAATGTCAATGATAATATTGAAATTATCACTTTATACTTTGGTTTTTAAAAATTGTGAGTGTGCCTAAATCTAAATTTGTATATGTGCTTATATAAGTCTTACTCATGAATAATTGAAACTGGATAAAAAATCATAGAAGAGAGACAATCCATCTCCCTTATGAGAGATAGGGGCACTTTGTTTTCGCTTTATTTAAAAAATAATTTTTATAGCGTTATAAAATTTTGTGAAAACAAAATTTGTAAATAATTTTTTTATAAAAATTTCAATTGAAAATTTTATTTGAATAATTATTTTTAAAATATTATTTTATGTACTTCATCTTTTTATTGAAACTTTTTTGGATATTAAAATTTCAAAAAATCATTTAATTTTGAGGCTATTTTAAATAAATTTTTATAAAAATTATTTTTGAAATAACATTTTTAAAAAATTGTAATTTTTACTATGTGTTAGTTATTAATAATGTACTTTTATGTTATAAAATATCATAATTAGTGTTCGATTTAGAAAAAATAAATATAGAAAAACTTCTAATATTTTAAAAAACAGTTTTGAAAAATCTATTTGTATTTAATTTTTTTTTTCCAAAGTTTAAATAAACAAACCCACAGAGTTTTAACCTTACTATTTTCATTCAATTAACAAATATTCTCCATATTCCAAATTATAAGACATTTTGCAAATAAAATTGTTTAAATTATAAATTACTTTATAATTTCAATACAATATTTAGCATCATTTTTTAGGCTACGTCGTATATACGGTTAAAAAACACGTGAACATATTTTAATTTTTTAATATATATTTTTTAAAATATTTTAGTTAACGAAATATTATAATTTAATTAATATAATTCAGAGGTTTGTTAATATATATTCTGACATAAAAGCAGTCTTATTTGATAAATCAATTTTGGGTAATATTATATATAAAGCTGGTTAATACACTTCATAATTTGATTAATTAATTTCAAATATAAAAAAATTAAATTATAAAATAATATTGGTTAATTCAATATAAAATTTTATTATTGTATTTATAAGTTAGTGTAAGAATATGATTAATAATATGTATTTTATTGGTTAGTGAAATAATAAAATTGATTAATAAATTATAAATAAAATAATTAGTTAACACAATTGTGAAATTGATTAACATATCATTATATTTATATTATAAAATAATTTTTAAAAGTTAAATCATTTTATTAATAAATATTATTTATCGTATAAATAGTGAATAGTATATACAATATAAATATTAAATTTAATTTGTGGTGTCAAGGAATACTTTAGTGCATGTATTTGTTTCAGTTTTTAGTTTTTATTTTGTTTTAGTTTTTGTAAAAAAAGTTAAATTAAATTGATCTATATGTAAAATATTTAATTTTAATCTTTCAAAATAAAGATTATAATGAATAGTATTACAGGTACCAATTATAGCATTAATATATTTTACAAGATTTAAAACCAAACAAATGATAAATAAACAAAATCAAGCATTTACAAGATTTTTTCCCGAGACTAAAAGCAAATATTAATAGATTTACAGAAATTAAAAATATATTTAAACTTAAAATAAACTAACAAAGTACAAATTGTATAGATATAATTCATTAATTTATGTATTAAAATTAAAATTATATGAAATTAGATGATAACATTACGTTTGATAAAAATGATTATAAATTAATATTAATATTTAATTTCGATATATTAATTTATTGGATAGTTATGCAACAACATCAAATAGAAAATGCGAGTTCAGGCCCACAACCTTTCACTTTAATGATAAGTTTTAATCCAACATTTGATTTTGAAAAATTATTATTCTTTGTGATGTTATTGAATGAGTGGAATTCTTAATATAACCTTTTGAATTAATAGTGGTCAAGGAAAATCAAGGAAAAAAGGTGGTCTTCATGTGGCAAAGGATTTCACGATTGAGAGAAAACCCATCAAGTCAGATGTCTTGATCGTGGTGTATTGCATCAACTCTCTCAACTTCATTGCTCTTTTAGACCACTTAGAACATTCACATACATACCATATGTTGGTGATATAAATATATCTCATTTAATTTAATATATTTTTTCACATTTTTTAAAAGTTCCAAAGTAGTTCTTTGATTGTTCAAAAAGGTCGGTCACGTTAATTTTTTTCGTTCATTTTTCACAAAATTAATATTTGTATGGGTGGTATCTCATTTGACATATGTTTGTAGATGTGGCATGTGTGTTTAGCAAGGTCATCAAAATTTGAAAAAAATTCCAAAATTTTGCATATAACTTGGATTTGAACCCATGTTAAGTTGAATGCAATGGAATTTAACATACCACTTGACTACTTAAACATTGATGATTAATCTTGCATTCAAGTTTTTTTTATTTATAAACGTAGCCCTGAAATAAATAAACATTCCAAAAAACTTGTTGTAGCATCCAATATAAAACATCGCTCGGATTTTATGAAAAACCAAAAAAATCTCTGCTACTCAAATTGACATTCAACAATCATGATTTTGGTGTAAACTCATAGTCACTTTGAAAAGTTTTGGAAATTTGCATTTTGGTTCAACAAGCTCATAACTTCATTACTCAAATAAAAACATCAGTATAGTAGATAAGAAATATTATGTGGATATTTCTACTCTTCAATTTTACTAGCGATAACATCAGTATAGTAGATAAGAAATACTATGTGAATATTTCTACTCTTCAATTTTACTAGCGATAATCTTCAATTTGCAATTTTAAAACACCAAATAAAATATTAGTATGGTAGATAAGAAATACTATATACATATTTGCAATTTTACCAGCAATAATATTCAAATTAAAATCTTACAAAATCTCAAATCTTTTCTCTACAAATATTCAAAGAAAATCTAAATTGAAACCAAATACAATGCTACTTAAGGGCAAATAAATTACATTACTATTCAATGAAATTATTTCTAATGATTTGTTAGTGAGAGAAGGATGGAAACCAAATACAGTGCTACTCAAGGTTTCGAATGTGAAAGAACACAACTCAAATCCAAATCAAGAAAAGTTAAAGTTTTACCAGAACGTTCTTGCTCAGAATTCAGTTTTCCACTTGTAATTTGTATCCAATTGAAACTTCAGAAGTAAAAAAGATGTCTTTATTTTTCTGTGGGTTTGTTTGGGAAATTTGATTTTAGGGTTTCAAAGGGGGCGGATCGATTCACATAATTATTGGTTTATTCCATAAGATTGATACTAAAATAGTTTCTAGAGAAGAAAATAGGGTTGGGTTTATGTTGGAGAGATTTTGAGTTTTGGTTTCGTTGGTGTTCCATGGGAGCTTCAAGCTCTGTCCATATTAAGCTCGCGTGAGAGAGAAATAGAAAAGGGACGGAGATAAAAAAATGATTAGGGATAGATGACCCCAATTGAGATTAAATTCATGTTATATGATTAGTAAAAGTGATTTGAAATAATAAACATCTATTTTGAAGTTGTGTGGTAGTAATTTGCTATTACATGCAAGCTAGATGGCTTGGGTTCAAAACTAAGCTAAATAAAAAAATTATTTTGTATGATGATTCCACTGAGTTTAATGATTTGGATCTTGAGTAATTGTATCATCAATAATTTGTGATATGTTTGTGATTGAAGATCAAATTTGGAAGATATTACTGCTTTTGTATCTTAGCTCATGAGCTTTGAATGCAGATTGAAATTAATTTGATTTGCTCTTTTAAAATATTTGGAGAGATTTGATCTGATATGGGTACGATTTTGGAACCTTGGGACTCAGATTTTTGTGAAGAGAAAACTTATTTTGGCCATTTCACGATTTTTTATTCTTTTTTTTATATATTTATAATAACAAAATTCCAATATTAAAAGAGAGATAAATCTAATAATAACAAAAAAAAAGAGACAACAAATATTTAAGAGGAGTAAGGTAGGACTTGAAATCCTTACGTTACCTCCTTGACCCCCAAGCCATCGTACTTATTCAAGATAAATTGGCACTTAGAAATAATTAAGGGTACAATAATTTGCTTTCACACGAAAATTATAACCTCATGTCCTAGTAGCTCAATGCAATGCAGGATTGTGAATGTTATGATAATGTATATTAATGTAAAGCAACAACCAATTAAAAGTAAAATCAGGAGGGCAAATTTTGGGGTGCAACAATACTTCAACAGAACTTACACAATGCTTACTCCATAATTCAATTGTAAGCATGACATTTGAGGATTGAACATAAACCAAACCTACAAGACGCTTGCTTCTTCACTAAGCAATAGACTAGACCCAATTAATATCCTGACCATATGGAAACACCTAAGCACAAAGTTACCTTATCGATATCTTCACTCTCGTATGAAGGTTTTGAAAATTTTCTTCTTTGTTCTATAATGTAGGCTGGACAATTCAATCCAAATTATTCACTCCTGCATGAAGTCTTTGAATTTAACTCTCTTGTTCCAGCTTCATGATCTTCTTTCTTCAAGAAGGTACAACAGTTCTGGTCAGGTTGGTCAAGTTCTCCACAAATAGGTTCATCCTCCACTTCAAGGGACCATACAATATGAACACTCCTTGTACAAACAATCTTCTACCTTATACACAACCAGAAAGTATCTCCCATGGATCTCATCCAGAGACACAGGATGCCTGCTCTAATACCAATTGAAATTTCGGTGCCAACAACAGACTCAGATGTCATATAAGGATGTCTTGACATCTGATCTGACATTATAAAAACAGACAAGGTAGAGATACAATTAACAATGCAAGAAACAAAAGAACACACATAATTGTTCACCCAGTTCGGTTCTAACCAACCTACATTTGGGGGCATACCAACCCAGGAATGAAGTCCATTATCAGTAGTCCTAATTCAGAGTTAAACCTCCATGTTTACACCCTTCTCTTAATCCCTACCCAATGTCCCTTCTACCTAAGATACCTCACTTAGATATAGAATATCCCCATTCCACTTCCAATCACTGCAGTGATGTCTAGAAGTCACTATCCCAGCCACTGCATCAACAACTTGATACCTATCAACTCAAAAAAACCAGTTTGGAGATCCTTACTCCAAACACAAAATAGTCAAACTTGAGACACAAACAAACTTAGAATTACTTCACAACTTCTTCCAAGGACACAACTGCACTCATTGCTTCACAGCTTCTGAGTGAGTAAAATAAACCTCTTGCCTACAGTCTTCGAGGCACAAATCAGTGACCATCCCACAATCTGGATGGTTCACTTACATGGATAACCCTAAAGACTACATCTTTCTAAAATCGACTAGATTACTAAAACTAGGTTACAACTACTTATTTATAACCTATTACCCAACTGGATTTGGGCCTTCAAATAACAACATTGATATTGTAACAAACTTCTATAGGAACAAACTTTTGCAGAATCAAATACGTAGATAACTTCTGCTATAATCAAGGTCATTGCTGATTCTTCTCCTTAGCTCTTCGACCTCCACAAATGGCTTCAATATCACGCCATATATGATGCTTAATATTCTCAGAATATTATGCACTAATTAAAATAGAACTATAACAAACTTAATAGTTTTTGTAGCGTGATGTCCTAATGTCTAATGTCTCGACATATCATTTGACATGTTGTTCCAGTTGTTGAAAGTCTTCAACACAACATGTTCAGACATTCTAAATAGGATTACAAGTTAAAAATCCTATTGCACAAAATATTGTTGCTGCTATTATTTGTTTTATTAAAATTGAGCCAATCCATACAAATCAGGAACTTACAGTCAGAAAATACTACACATGAAAAGAGACCTGCTAGGTTGACAGGCATAGGAAAAAATAAGGGCATCCCAGAGAACCAAAAAAGTTCGAGAAAAATTAGATATATATTGACTCGGAAATAAATAAACATTCCAAAAAACTTGTTGTAGCATCCAATATAAAACATCACTCGGATTTTATGAAAAACCAAAAAAATCTCTGCTACTCAAATTGACATTCAACAATCATGATTTTGGTGTAAACTCATAGTCACTGTATAAAGTTTTGGAAATTTGCATTTTGGTTCAACAAGCTCATAACTTCATTACTCAAATAAAAACATCAGTATAGTAGATAAGAAATACTATGTAGATATTTCTACTCTTCAATTTTACCAGCGATAATCTTCAATTTACAATTTTAAAACACCAAATAAAACATCAGTATGGTAGATAAGAAATACTATATACATATTTGCAATTTTACCAGCAATAATATTCAAATTAAAATCTTACAAAATCTAAAATATTTTCTCTACAAATATTCAAAGAAAATCTAAATTGAAACCAAATACAGTGCTACTTAAGGGAAAATAAATTACATTACTATTCAATGAAATTATTTCTAATGATTTGTTAGTGAGAGAATGATGGAAACCAAATACAGTGCTACTCAAGGTTTCGGATGTGAAAGAACACAACTCAAATCTAAATCAAGAAAAGTTAAAGTTTTATCAGAACGTTCTTGCCCAGAATTCAGTTTTCCACTTGTAATTTGTATCCAATTGAAATTAAATTCATGTTATATGATTAGTAAAACTGATTTGAAATAATAAACATCTATTTTGAAGTTGTGTGGTAGTAATTTGCTATTACATGCAAGCTAGATGGCTTGGGTTCAAAACTAAGCTAAATAAAAAAAATTGAAATGTTTTTTGAAAATATTAACAACCTCAAAGAGAACGTGTGACGAGTCATGTGCCATCCCTACAAACATGGACGAAAAAGACTAAGGACTAACGTGGACCCTTTTAATAATTAAAGGACCACTTTAAATTTTTTAAAGATAAGAGAGCAAAATGGACCCTAAGATATACTTAAAAGAACAAAAAGGATATTTTGCCTTATTTAAACTAATTTCACTATATTTTTCAAATGTCCATACCACTCATTTAAAATCTAAATTGGGTCCCATTAATCTCTCAATATACTCCAAATTAATACATGATTGGTTAAAATAATAAAAATAAAAAACTGCAATTACTACGAAGCCACAGAAAGCCAAGGAAGTTATAAATAATTGGTTAAAATAATAAAAATAAAAAACTGCAATTACTACGAAGCCACAGAAGTCAAGGAAGTTATAAATAATAGTGCAATGGAATTTAATTAATATTATTTTCTGACACATAGTAGTTTTGCACGGAAAACGATGTGGGTGCTCTTAGTCAATGACTGTCAATTGTTGTTAAGTAGTCTCAAGTCTGCTTCTCTTATGTATCTAGTAGAGTGTTTATTGGTGATGCTCATAACCTTGTTGGCTTGATAGCCCTTCAGCCCTTGAACCATGTACTATCACAGCAGAGACTGGCGAGAGAGAAAAAAGAGAAGTAACTCTTTCCAACTATCAAAGAATGGTGTGAAATTATACATATTAGAATTTCTCAAGTACATATAATATGACACTTCATAAGACACAGTGTTTAGATAACTCAAGACATAGAAGGAGAGGGAGGAATAAAGGTGGGAACTATACAGGTGTTTCAAACTTACAGTAACATTTGTGTCCGTTCTGTTTCCTAGCACTAACAAGAATTATTCATCATCCTCCCTTTGATCATGTTTCAAAACTCTGTTATGTTAGTCGATAGTGATCAACAAATTATTTCCTTATCTTCGGATGCATTAGCACTTGTGTTTTGACATTAGGTTCAAGCCCGTGCTCTAGCATTTTTGTGTAAACCTTATTTGCCAAGTTAACCTTGCCGCATAAACACAACCCTTGAACAGCGGCATTATAAAGAGCCGCGTTTGGCTCAACCTTCTGCAAAAGGAACAGATATTAAGGAAGTCAAATATTTATGTCAGGCCAGATACCAGAAAGTGAGTTGGATAAGCCATTCTACAATTTTAACTGAAATTTATGGTTCATTTGAAAAGCCAAATTTGATCAGGAGTATCCATGTACACCTAATACATAACATAGTTTGGGCTTTTGCAGTGAATGGCTTCACTACAAGATTTCGGTTTGATGAATTTCTCAAAGTTTCAATCACAGGTCAAATCATGTGATTTCATCCATAATATGCAATTCAAATAAACATAATTTTGGGATCTAGAATCAAAATTAATTGAAATTCATAAACTAAAGGTGTAAAATTCACAAATTATTTTGATGAAAAATGTTTGAAAACCTGAACTAGTGAGGCATCTGAGGCACGATTCAACCTCCTTAACCGGTACAAAAGTGCGATTGAACTGTTAAAATAACTTATCCCTAATAAAAGTTGGGTCAAGAGTCGACCTGCTCGGATAAACTAGACTCGGACAATATTGCTAAGAAATTTGAAAAGTGATTTCTTTACCCACATTTAAGATATCCTCTAATTCTTCAAAGAGATCTCCTCTAGTGCAGCATCTTATTATGGACAGATAAGTAAATATGTTTGGACTGCACTTCTGGTGAACCATGTGCTCATACACCTGCCATGCAATTTTCGGCTTCAACGCAACCTCGCAAGTCCGGATCACTAGGTTATACGAAACTGTCAAATCCGACAGTCCAGAAGCTTCCATTTGCCACAGAATTTCAACCGCTCTATCCCACAATTTAAGCTTCGAGCAAGACATTAAAGCAGTATTGTATAAATGTTTATTTAATTCAACCATTTGACTTCTTTCTATCTGCTTGTAAAGCCGGAGTGCTTCGCCGTGCTTATTAGCCTTGTTAAGAGAACTCATTAGAGCGTTGTATGTATAAGCATCTGGTTTTAGGCTCAACAATTTCATTGTATTGTAGACCTGAAATGCTAGTTTGAGCTCCCCTGCTCTTCCAAGTGAGTTAATCAACGCGTTGCAAGCGACTAAGTTCGGTTTGAAGTCGCCCGTCAACATTTTCTGAAAGAAATTCAACGCATCATCCCATCTTCCTTCCTTAGCACATACACAAACGATCGAATTTAATATATTGTTGTTTGGTTCAAATCCGTTTTGAACCATTTCATGGTAAGCATAAAGAGCTAGCTCACTTTGGTTACAATCTACAAAACTACTAACTAACAACCTATACGTAACCAGCGTTCGAGCACACTCATTTTCCTTCATACTCCTCCACAACCTCTCTATTTCGCTCCAGTTCCCAATCTCCTTGCAAATAGATATCACAGTATTGTAAACAACCGCATCAAAAGCTCTCGCTACATCACAATCACTTTCCAGTTTCCTGAAAAAATCAACGGCCGAATCACATCCTCGTCCTTTCGCACATGCCATAAGAGTCAAACTATAACTATGCCCCGTAGTTATCCCTTTCGCTTTCGTAAAATCAAACACTTTAAAGCAATCATCAAACGACCCGTTTCTCAGAAGACCAGACAAAAGAGAATTACACGCATGGATATTCGGACAAAGCCCAAATAATTCCATCGACCTAAAATACTCCATTGCGCCTCTAATCTTGTTAGTTCTACTAAGCTCCACAATCCTATTCGACAAAACATTCACATCCATTTCCTCCAAAAACATAACCTCATTCTCATTCATACGTCCCAATTCTTTCGAACCATGACATTGCAAATCCTTCTCCATCATAAAAGACACATCAACATCACCCAAGGGACACAGTTTCTTGTTTGCCACAACAAATGAACACAATTCCTCTCTTCCTTCATCAAAATCATCATCAACAACAACATCATCATGTTTTTGTTGAGGAAGACCAATGTCAACACTATGAAACCCTAAAGACCGAATTGAGGGAACAGAATGATTTGGTTGTTGTGACAAGAAAAAAACGTTGTTACTAAGGTAGTTACTATGAAAAAGATTTGTGTCAGTAAGAAAAGAGTAGTAACCAAGTTTGTGGAGACAAGAAACAGGCTTGTGAAATTGAAATGGAAAATTCAACATAATGATTACCTAGGTGGTTAATCATGGCCGATATCGGTGCCGCGGACGGACGCTACAGTGATGCCATGTGCGGCTGCCGGAAGTGTATTTCATGAGAACAACACGGCGCGCGCGGAGTTTCACGGCGGCTACTATGAAGTTTTATTTTTTTGAAAAATAGATTAAAAATATGAACAGATAAGGTTGAAGAACGATGGTAGAAAGGGGAGGGAACTGGGAAGGTGAAGAAGAAATAAAAATATTTTTTTGACGTGGATTTATGTGTTTTATTTTAAATTATTTTTAATTGTACGTAATTTTATTATATTTTTTACTTATTTTATCTTATTAAATTATTATTATTAAAATTAAAAATAGATACAATTCTTTTTAGTCTCTTAACTCTACTTCGGGATATATGTTGGTCTCTTATTTTTAAAAAATTCTAAAGAGGTCTTTTAATTGTTCAAAACGGACCACATAAGTCCTTTTTGTCCAAAAGACACAAACGGATGTTTGTTTTATATACGTGGCAGATGATGTGAAATGTTATAAACACTATCTTCAACCTTAGTTAATCCATCGTCCTTGTGTATCTTCTACCCAGATTCCCCCAAATTCTAGGGTTCGATAATTTTCTTTCCATTTTGATTTTGAAATTTCTTGAGGAAAATGAAGCAAGCACCATCAACGTATTCAAGTCAGTGTTCACACGATTCTAATCTCAAGAGCGATGATTGTTTAGATGGCAAGTTGCGATGGAGACCCATATGTGATTGTGGAGACACGGCGGTTCTTCAAAGGGCTTCAACTCTCACGAACTTCGAGAAGCAATTTTGGGATTGTCGTCATTATAAGGTAAGAATGAAATTAAAGTGGTTTTTCATATTGTTTTTGTTCCGATCTATCAGAAATTTGAATAACGCGGGGTTCATCTGAAATTGGATGTGGATGCTTTCAATGGTTCTTTAATGATGTGGTGGATGAGAAATAGCAGTTTATAAAGAAGCAAAATAATAGGTTAGAGAAGCTTCAAAATGACATTGATGGAGCAAAAATGGAGACACTGCATTTAAAGGAAAGAAATGATAGACTGAAACAAAAGATAATGGAGTTACAAATTGAAATGAAGAAGATGATGAATTCCAGAAAAAAAAATGGAAAAAAAAATATTTTGTATTGTGTTAATTGTGGTCATTTGGATGATGATGTAATAAAGTATTAATTTGAACTTGTATGTTTAAGGTGTAATAGAGTATCATTTTGAATAGAGTATCATTTGATGATAATGTAATAGAGTATCATTTTGAATTTGAATGTTGGTTTTTCCAAATGGAACAAAGTATCATTTTGAATTAGTATCACATCTATATTGTGTTTTCGTTCACAGTTATACCATAACACATAGAAAAGCAATTGAACAAAGTCAACAACATTTAATTATAAGGTGGTGGTTACCACTAATATTCATACAAGTTATGACAAACACTTGTCCAAAACAATTGAGATTACAGGTCCAAACCTATAGTCTAATATTATAGGTGCAAAACACTTGTTCAAAAAAACCTGATATTACATGATCAAAACAACTTAACAATATTAATCCGAACATAACTATTACATTGAAGGCATTAAACTAAGGTTTCCATTTTGGTGATGCTCTCTTAGTTGGTGTTGTCTTTCTTGTTGTTGGACCTATAATAGTTTTTGTTGCATTCAACCTAGTTGTTGGATCAGGTGGGACAAAAGGTGCATTTGGCCTTCTAATTGGCAACTTTTTGGATTTGGGAGTCACTTTCTTGGATGAATGAGAATCAACATGTTGGGATGCTTGAGAAGCCACTGGTACAGGAATTGACTAAGATGCTTGTGATGGCTGAGAAGCTTGTGCAGGGGCTGAATAAGATGCTTGGGCTGACTAAGATGCTTGAGTTGACTGAGATGCTTGACTAGTAGATGGTAACTTGCAAGTAAGCTTATTGTGTCCTACTTTCTTACACCTGCTATACTTTATAATAAATCTTATCATCCTCATCTTTTTATCAAAACTATTTATCTCTCCTTGCTCTAAATTCCTCCCTTTCTTTGGCCTTCCAAGCATTTTCCTAAATTTAGGGGGCAGAATGTAACACCCAACTATTTAATTAATTATTTAATTAAATATTTTCGGTTAATTGCGAATTGTCTGTTGAAGTTGTGTTGTGTCGGGATGTGTTGCGTGTCGGTAAGAGTTGATAAGTTACTAGTGATCGCGACTTTATATGTCTTAAAGAATCTAGACCGCAAGTATACAGTCCTATCGCGTGTAGCTTTAAAGATTATCGAATCCCAAGGGACTAAATGTCAACTTATCGTTATCTAAGGTTACTACGCAAATCTAAGGCTAATAATGTAAATAATTGGGTTTAGGGAACCTAACTGATTATAATCTAGTTTAGATTCAGATGGGGAATATCAGTATGTAATGGTCGGACTTCGGGGATTTAGAAACTCATCGACTTAAACTCGAGTTATCAAAACAGTTTCAGTAGGAAATATTTGTTTGAAAACCCTCTTCTCACACTCTCGTGTCTGTTGATTCAGATCCTATAATCAAACCAAAGTGAGTGTTCTCGCTGTTTCACTTAGAGTTTAAAAATAGTTTTTGGAAATAAATAAAACCTAATCAACTTAAAATCCCTCTCGCTGTATTTTAAGTTTATGCATAATTTCTACTGTCAAGTTATTATCTCAAACTCTCGTTTTATTGATCCTAACTTCTAATATGTATTTTACTCTCGTAACAAAATAGTTGGTATTAAGAGCTAGTAATTGAAACCAAAAAGTTATTCTTTTAAAATGGGATGAATTGAATGACGTTGCTAAACCCCATCGGCTATATGACCTTATATAACGATAACTAAATTTAGAGTATCATGTTTGTAACACGGTGGGAGAACTGACTTATTTGTTTTGCATTTTATCGCAAATGTCGCAGATAGCAAGAATCGCCATCGACTTTTCTTTTATCCAATAAAGGGAAGGTGAAAAGAATAGGAAAAGGGAAGGTATTAGCACCCTTTCCATCCATAGTTATCTACGGGCTCTTAATTGCTTTATCTCACTTTTGAAAAATTTGCTTTCTGTGTTTGTTTGGTTTGAAAAGTATTTTTGAAAAGTATTTAAAAAGTATTTCGCTTTGACTTCGTAATGATTCTCGCTAGAATGTATACGAAGTGTTTGGAAATATTTTTTTGGAAAAATATTTAACTTTGTAATGATTCTCGCTGGAATATATACAAAGTGTTCATTTGAAAAGTTTTTGAAAAGTGTGAGGTGTGAAAAGTATTTTGATAGATTGGAGCAAACAATATAGTTATATTTACCTACTCAGAATGGTCGTTTCTTGTTATTTTTCTTCTCCTTTAGGATAAGGCTATCCATACCATTAGTTGGTAGGTAACTTTATCTGTTGGATGTGAAGGGACAATCGTATGGTCATTGAAGGCAACATGTAAGGATACCTTAGCAAATGCGTAGGGACGATCATCACTTATTCGTAGGCAACAATCGAGGAACGAGATCTTATATTCATAGGCAACATCTAGGGTCATCGAAGGACTATGATCTTTGTGATGATTTTTGAATCGAGGGACTTTTTCTAATGATACCCCTACGTTCGAGGGACATGACCATTGTTTCATAAGGCAACAAGAGAGGATACCCTATGGGGGTGCATGTGTGAAAGAGTGTGTTGAATTCAGATATATTAGTTTTGAGTTAGGGTGATCTAAGATTGATTTTGTCTTTCCATACAAATCCTAGTTAGCATACATCTAAACAGTTTATAGACAGTTTATAAGAGAGTGCAGAAAGTAAAAGTGCGAAAAGGTAAAGTCCTACGCTATTACATCGCTTTGGGGCAGTTACATAATATGAGGTACGGAAAGTAAAGGCAAAAAGTAAAGCCCTAATTAAACTATAAATCCCATGAGTAATTACATAATAGTAAAAATATGCGAGAAATTTAAGTCTAGACTATTACAACTTAGAAACAGTTACATAATCGAGAAATAGCAAAAAGAATGAAATCGAAACAAGAGAAAATGATGTTAGAAAAAAAGTTTTTTGTTAATAAAAGTATTTAGGGTTAGTAAGACCTAATTAAAAGAAAAGAAAAGAATATTTTTTTGGATTTTTGAAGTTGATTTTAATATAGAAAACAAATTAAAAGTTAATTTTAATGGTTAATTAACAATTAATTAAAATAAAAGAAAAAAAAAGAAAATTTTTTAATGATTAAAATTAAATTATAATTTTTCTAACCTAATTGTAAAAAAGAAAATATTTTTTTTGGGTTTTTCTTGTATTTTAAAAAATGTTTTAAAAGAAATTAAATTAAAAAGAAAATTTAAAATATGAAAAAAAAAAGAAGGAAAAATGGTTAGTTTTGCAAAGTAGTAAAAATAAGGTGGGGTGCCAAGGATCTAACCCATGACCCTGGGGTCATCAACGCGTGCCTTTACCATCAGAGCTGGATATGCAAGTTGTTTAAACAATGAAACAATAATAAATAAGAGAAAACGAATTTCTGAAATTATTTTAAATCAAACGGGCGCCAAGGCTTCATCTTCTTCGTTTTGAATTTTCCGTGGACATTACCCACGACTTTTCCGTGGGTAAACCTATACCAGCGGTGCTTGTCCGTATCTATAACACCTGCATGTTTGAAAAATTCAGTACAAGCAATATAAATTCATGGCGAGGGCATGAATCAATCCGGTTTGACCTCGTGAGTACGATGGTATCATTGGTTTCCTCCAATTTTACCTATTTTGAGAACCCCCAAATTGGAGCTCATAAACCCAAACAATGGTGGTTCTTCATACCTGCACTTAAACTTAAATCAAACCATCCAGATAGCTTGCAAACCTCATTCTAAGCATGAATATATAATCAAAATATGTTAATGATGCATAAATTTGAAATTTTGATTATTGAAAAAGATGTGCAAACCGTGACTTTGTGTGATCGATTTGGTCTGCCTTAGGCTTGTATGATGATTGGAAATTGTTCCTGGGACCTCAATTATGCTTGATTGATCCTCAAAACTCCTTGAATTGGGCTGCAAGGTTGAATTCGAAGTAGCTTTTTCTTCAAGTTTTTTGGCACTTTGTTAGGGTTTTTGGAGGCAAGCATGCATGGCCCTTTGTATCTTAATGTGTTAAGCATTTATAGAGGATTAAAATTAGGTCAAAAATATGGAGGAAATATCTTGCATTGATTTGGAGATATTTGATTGAAAGTTTGCACCAAATGTTTCCTTTTTGGGTTCAATCACATTCAATCTCTTGCCAATCTAATATTTTTGAAATTTACAGCTAGCTATTGGTTTCTTGGACCTCAAGAAGAATGGATTTAAGCCTTGCACTTATTGATTTGATTTTTTGCATTTTATTTTAATTAAAATTGAATTAATCCAAAAATAAATAAAATAAAGGAAGACATGGCGTGCAAATGGGCTTTATAAGTCCTTGGCAATGTTAGAAACAAGTTTGAATCAAAGAAATATAGGCCCATTTGGAAAATTTCCAAGTTTGGTCAATATTTTCTTTATGTACTTCTTCAAAATTTCCAATTTTGCCCAAACCATAACTTGCTCAATTTCCAACATTTTGAAGTGTTCTTGGACTTTTTAGAAAGCTTAAGATATCCTCTAAATACTCCTTTTGGTTTCATATTCATTGAATCTTCCATGTTCATGTACACGTATTTTGAAAAAGATGACTTTTTGTTAACTTTTAGAAGGACTTATAATGTCTTGATCCATAACTCTCAAATGAAGCATTTTTTACCAAAGCTTGTGAGACACAAAGTTGTAGAGAATTTAATTCTCTTCAAAATGAGCTTTTGTGGAAAAATTTCTGATAAAGTATGTGAAAGTTATGCCTGGTCAAAGTTCTGTTGACTTTTTATCAAGAAACCCTAATTTAGAAACTTTGACTTTTGATCAAATCTTGAGTTTTCTTGATGAATCATGATCAACCCTTGATAAAATGATGGATGCGACTTCAAAATCTTGATGTTGACCAAAAATGATGAAGTTTGATTATATGTTGACCACTGTTGACTTTTTGTCCAATACAATTGATTTTCAACCATCTGAGCAATTGATTGAGCAAACTTGAGCTGTGAGGCTTGAAACTTGACATGGTGATACCTTTAGACATATGATGAGGTATGATGATCACTTGAGGCAATGGAAACCATCTTTTACTTGAGGGAATCAAAAACCTATTTTGGGGATTGATTGCTTAGGAGAAGGCTCATATGGTCAACCCCTTGAGAAATTCTTAAATATGGATATGTGGATTGATTTGAGAAATAGGAGGGAAAATTTTGGGGTATAACAGTTTCCCTTGTTCAATCTTCTTGTACATGAAGGGTCAAATTGGTATGCTTGCCTTTCGTGGCCTGAAGGTGGAAGATGATTGAACACTCGAGTACACTTGAAAATTTGCACTCGCTGGTGTATGGAATGAGATCGTTATCCGACGATGTACCTTCATGGGCTTATAGATTCCATTTGAAGAAGAAGATGATGGAGAGTGAGTCGTACGTTAGACTCCATTCTCATCTTTGAATGAGTACACATTGATTTTTAACCAGATATGCAGCATTCTGCAAGTGAAAAGATATCAATGTGTAGTCGGAGATGGGCTTAAAGATGCCATCCGGAGTAGTTGAGGATATAATAGAGTTAGAATAAACCTCTGTCTTGGCTTTATCTGAGATTAGTACTTGGCAGGATGTAGATAGTTTTCATGTCTTGTTCCGGGTATTAATCTGTATCCTGTCGTCTGTTAGTAAACTCGACTGTCCATTCAGATTATTTTCCCGTCTTGTTTCGAGCATTAATCTTTGACCTTCTGTCTTGCAAATAGTATTCGCCTGTTTGAGAATTTAGCCTGAGAGAACGAGATTAGTTTTATGCACATTATGATGCACGTGAGTATATAATAATGCTCGTGGATGATATATGCACATGTTATGATTTTTATGAATAGTATTGAATGTAGATGTCGGGGTATTTCAGAACATATCCATCTTGAAGAAGATGGGAATGTTCTATCGGGGATCTTTAATTTCTGCTTAGGGATGGAGAAATAACTATTGAGGATCCTGACTGAGGATAAAAGAGATGTAGATTCCTCCGATGCACTATCTGACCAAGTTTCGGGTCTAGATATTGATGTTGTTGGGGAATGATAATCCTGGTTATACTCAGTTGGGGGTGAACATCTTGTATATAACCCTTGCTGGGGAATGATGTAATTTTGAATAACCTATTACTACTCGGAGATTGACATAATAAGTTGATTGATGTGTTACTACTTGGGGACCAATGTAACAAAGTTGACATTCACTGTGCGGGGACTGATGTGATAATATAGATTGATCACTGCTCGGGGACTGATGTGATGAGTTGATATGATCACTACTCGGGGACTGACGTGATGAGTCGATATGATCACTACTCGGGGACTAATGTGATGAGTTGATATGATCACTGCTCGGGGGACTAATGTGATGAGTTTGATATGATCACTGCTCGGGGACTGATGTGATGAGTTGATATAATCACTGCTCGGGGACTAACGTGATGAGTTGATAGGATCACTGCTCAGGGACTAATGTGATGATGAGTTGATAGGATCACTGCTCGGGGAGTAACTTGATGAGTTGATAGGATCACTGCTCGGGGACTAATGTGATGAATAGAAGTGTTGGACATTGCTGCAAGGAGATGATAGAGTAGTAGTCCTGTTGGGAAATCTGTCTTATCGGGGGAATGATGGCTCTATGGGGATTGTAGAGATTATTCTGTGGGGATATTTGTATGAAACTGACTCTGCGGGGATGTGTTGGTGACTTTGGTTGTCATCTCAATTCCTAAAGCTGGTAGTAATTTCTATTTCTGTTCGCTTTTCGTATATTTGTGAACAAATACTTATTGTCAGATGCATATAATCATTCAAAGCAAAAATTGGACTTTATGCAAACAAAACAGATAAAAGTAAAAATTTTGAAACTGGAAAAGGGGAATTGTATTAATTTTGAAAATGGGCCTATAGACTGGAAGTTCGTATACTGAGAAAAAATTATCCTAGTAAGAGGAAATTGTCGGAAACATCTAGAAGGTAATAAATGCTATGTGGAACAATGTCGTCGAGTTTTAACTATGCTTTTGCTCATATGTTTTTGACTATCTCATCTCCTTGCTGCCAGAAGAAGGTGATTGAACTGATCTGTGCCATTTGAATCTTTAATCTTGATAGTAGTGTAGTCTTTAAGTATATGATCTTGACGAGACATAGTCGTACGCTTTAATCCCTAACTTTTTCCTAGACCTCCCTTTCGGGTTTTCGGTCTACCGGGATACCCTTTTTTGCCTAATCCGCCTTTGTAGATTTTTGACTTGCTGGGTGTACATTATTTTTATATATGTCCCTAAATTTTTCCTGAACCCTTTTGGTTCACCAGGACGCCCTTATTTTTGCCTAGGCCAGTCGACCTAGCGGGTCTCGTTTATGCATAGTATTTTTGACTATGTCTGCGTTCACAGGGTGCGGGAAGTCTTTTTCGTCCATAGTGCTCAGTATCATGGCTCCACTAGAAAATATTGTCTTGACTATAAATGGCCCCTCATAGGTGGGATGGCTGCGAGCTGTTTCTTACCGAAGGATTTGATCATGTGTTTCGGATATATCTGTCCATGGCAGATGGCTGCGAGTCGTTTCTCATCGATCAGGTTGATCTGGTTGAGCCGAATCTGGACCCATTCGTCTTCGTCTAGTTCTGCATTCTTTAGTACTTTGAGTGAGGGTATCTGAACCTTGATAGGTAAAACTGCTTGCATACCATATACGAGAGAAAAATGAGTCTCCCCCTGTAGATGTTCGTACTGAAGTGCGATAACCGTGGAGAGAAAATTGCAATATCTCATGCCAATATTTATACGTCACTGTCATCTTCTGTATGATCTTCTAAAGACTCTTGTTGGCGGCTTCCACTGTGTCATTCATCTTTGGCCGATATAGAGAAGAATTGTGATGCTTTATCTTAAACTGTGTGCAGAGTTCGATGATTATCTTGTTGTTTAGATTAATACCATTATCTGTGATAATCCTTTCGAGGACACCGTATCGGCAGATGAGATTATGTTTGATGAATCGAGCCACGACATTCTGGTAACAGATGCGAACGAGGCTGCTTCTACCCACTTGGTAAAGTAATCGATAGTAACGAGGATGAAATGATGTCCATTAGAAGCGATAGGTTTTATTTCTCCAATCATATCAATGCCTCACATTGTGAAAGGCCAAGGAGCGGTCAAAACATTCAACGGAACTGGAGGCACATGCACTTTATCTGCGTATATCTGGCATTTGTGGCAAGATCGAGAATATCTATAACAATCAGCCTCCATAATGGACCAATAGTAACCTGCTCTCAGAATCTCTATAGCCATTGTATGTCCACCGGAATGAGTACCAAATGCGCCTTCATGTAACTCTTCCATAATTTGTTTGGCTATCTTCTGATCTACACATTGGAGTAAGACCAAGTAATGATTACGTTTGTATAAGATGTCATTACTGAGAAAGAATTTGGCGGCGAATCTTCTTGGGAGCTTCTTATCGTTGACAGATGCCCCTTCAGGGTAATCTTAATCCTCGAGATACCTCTTCACTTTGTAGAACCAATATTTCTCCTCTATTCCTTCAGTATCAAGTTCACAATAATATGCCGGTTCGTCTAATATTTTAATATTAATCTGAGGAGCTTCGTTGTCCCATCTAACTTTGAACATAGATGACATGGTAGCTAACGTGTCTGCCAACTGATTCTCTTCTAGTGGGATGTGCTTGAAAGTGATTTCTTCGAAGTAGGGGGTCAAATTCAACACATGTTCTCGATATGGGATGAGATTCAGATGCTTCGTGTCCCATTCGCCATTAACCTGACTAATCACCAAAGCTGAGTCTCCGTATACATGCAAGAATTTGATCCTCAAGTCAATAGCAGCTTTGATACCTATGATGCATGCTTTGTATTCAGCCATGTTTTTGGTGCAGTCGAAAGATAACCTGGAGGTGAAAGGTGTACGGCTGCCGTTGGGACATCTAATTACAGCGCCAATACCTTTGCCAAGTGCGTTAGAAGCTCCATCGAAGACCATGGTCCATCGGGATCCTAGCTGAGGTCCTTCGTCCGGTCCAAGATCTTCGTAATCACTGACTAACATAATATCCTCGTCTGGGAACTCGAAATGCATGG
The DNA here is from genome assembly GCA_021764765.1 of Vicia sativa. NCBI lineage: Eukaryota > Viridiplantae > Streptophyta > Magnoliopsida > Fabales > Fabaceae > Vicia > Vicia sativa. The sequence goes on from CM038794.1 coordinate 20,423,885, forward strand.
ACTGATAGTCAGCTACAGCTTGATGAGCCAAATGATTAGCTACCACACTTCCTTTGATTTCCTTCTGAGTAGTATATTGAATGTCGTATTCGATCAAGATCATTTGCCATCTTGCTGTTCTTCCGGAGAGAACAGGTTTCTCTCTTATTTCTCTATCATGTCATCACCATACATCCAAATCAGAGATGAATACGTTGTTTTCTCGGTCTCCAAACCTCCAATGAAAATGAAATTTTGGCAAATATTTACCATGGCCAAACTGAAGAAAGAGTTGATGCATTAGTTAGAGGGAGAAATAGAAGTTGGTGAAGAAATTAGAAGGATTTAGAGGAAGAGAACAACCATGAACTTCACAACTGGACAACCTCGAATTTGGTTGGAGGAAGTCAAAACAGACATTGATGTTATTGTGATGATGTATAGTTTTGATGAAATTGTTTTGACGGTTGTAGTGTCTTAAATATTTTTTGTGTTGTTGGTGCTACATTTTCATGTTGTTTTAGTTGTTGTTTTAAGTTTCATGTTGTTTCTGTTGTTGTTTTAATCGTGTAGTATTTGATTTTGTTGTATGCGTATTGACGTTTGTAATAAATGTTATTAATGAAAAGAAGAAGTTTTGTTATAATATTAAAAAGTGCAAATAAATTCTATACAAATTTCAGGATGTCGAGCTCGTAGCACGTTGGGGATAATTTTTTTGATTGTGTCTGACTTGACGACACAGACCACACTTTCTTTCTAGTTTTTCAAGGTCGTCCATTTGAGTTGTTATACGTTTACTTTTGGGACGACCCTTTTTATTTCTCCATATTTGACTGTTATGCCAAACTACTTCCCCTTCGTACGTAGGCCAATAATCTAGTTTTGCTACCGGTTCGAAGGCATTGTTGTATACGTTGAGCAAGGTCTCAGACTTGTAAATGGGAGAAAGAAGTAGTAGTGCATCTTGATGAACATGGGCATTCGAAAGGCTTGAAACTTTCCACAATTGCACCAACGAGATGGTAGTTTAACCCTATATTCTTGTCTAGCCAAACCTTCGTTGTGGTCGATTGTCTCTTTGACAATGAAGTTATGGTTATGTCGGTCGAATCTTGTAACAAGATGAGTGCTAGCTTTGGCACTTTCGACCTTAATAAATTTCATGCATCTTTCACTCCACAGTTGTCCTGATTGTACCACTATGTTCTAATTTTCACCTCTCTCTGCAAACAACAAGGCCATCCTAAAATATGTTGTACTCACCAAAGTAGTTATTGGGAGTTCTCTTATTCCTTTGAAGACGCCGTTCATTAATTCGACTAGATTTGTTGTCATGTGGCCCCAACACACTCCATTGTCGTATGACCGTGTCCATTTTTCCACTTGCAGATTATCAACCCATGTACATGCATCTGGATTTTCCATTTTGATCTAGCTGCGATAATATTTAAAACGTGGTTGTGTTAGTGCGTACGCTGCATTCATAACTATTTTCCGAAGACTCTTATCTTTGATCTCGCGCATGAAATTTTGAACGATATGTCTTGTGCAATAAACATGTGTAGACGGTAGGCCGTGCCAATCGTTAGCGGGATTATTGTACGCACTATCAATTGAGGCATGTCTGTCAGAAATCAGACAAAGATCACATTGTGGAGCTACGTGTGTGTGATGACTGGTTTTTTTCATCGGTTGTTTTAAAAATAATGAAGTCGCCACCTAATTTTATTTGTTCTAAAAAGAACGGGGAAATATAGATAAAACCCACAAAATTTGGATAAGGCGGTCTACGTGACCAAAAGATGTGAATTTGGGAGTCGGTTATGTAAGGGGTAGCACCCCTTACATCCATCGTACTCGATGAGACCCGTTTAGTTCTAAGTGTTTGTGTGTGTTTATTGCTAAGTTATGAATACAAAAGAAAAAGGGTTTGTTTATTATTATTTTGAGCTTGGCACGGTTTCGAAACCGTGTGCCTACGTATTCCCTTGTGCAATGGGAAAGTCAAAACTCCGTAGTTTCTCTTGAAAAGGTTTTAAATTGGTTGTGTTGATTTTATAAGAAAAATCGTGCGTTAGACATTTCAAATGCTTGAACTTGGACTTGTTTAGTTTGTTTGAAAAGCTTAAGTCCTCATTCGTGCTTGAAATGGCTATTGCACACTCTTTGTAAGAAAAGAGTTTGATGATCGCGTATGAGCGAAAAAGGATTTGAGTGAGTTGAATTGATTTTAAGTGGATGAAAAGTACCGAACAATAGGACTAACATCCTATGATTCAAATACTAGAAACAAGAGGAGCTCAATGCTCAACGAGTCGTCTATCATCCCAAAGTTTTTCTTATGAAAGAGTGAAGTGAAACAAAGTTCACGTTATTAAGAATCTTTAAACAATTGGACTAGCATCCAACGATTTAAAGATTCGAAGTTCATTTTTTACAAGTGTTTAAACAATTGGTCTAGCAACCAACGATTTAAATACTTGGATTTTTATTATGAAAAGAAATTTGAAAATGCACTCGACGTTGGATCGAGGTTTGTAAGTTAATTGTGAAAGTATTTTAGATGGGGTTTTGAAAATGATTTTGAAAAGTGAAGGATATTCACAAGATGTTTTGAAAAAAATTTAAGTTTGAAAGTTGGAAAGAAAATATTTTTGAAAAGTATTAAAAATACTTAAAATGTTTTATTTTTAACTTAATAAAAATATGATTAAAAAAGAAAATATTTTTGGATTTTTTTGACATAATCATAAAATAGGTACATTAAATGACAAGTGTGCAAAAAATCATCTCAAAATGAGAAGTTTTGATTAGTTTTTGAAAATGTTGAAGTTTGTTAGAAACTTGAGAAAATAGTGATAAAAAGAGTTTTTTTGGTCCTAAGGAGGTTAGAACCTTGGACTTTTGGCTTAGAAGTAAAGAATTTTTCCACTGAGCCATTTGCTTGGCTTGTCATTTAATCACCTTGTCTAGAAGGAGTTTTGAAAAATGTCCAGAAGTTGGACTTCTGAAGGGTTCAAAAGTTGTCTACTTTTGGAAGGGTTAGAAGGCTTAGCTTCTGGAGCGTGTGAGAAGGCTTGCTTCTGGAGCGCTTTTGGCTTGCAACTTCTGGGGTGTGAGAAGGCTTGCATGGTGCTTCTGGAGCGTGTTGGCTTGCAGAGCGTGTTGAGAAGGCTTGCTTCTAGGGATAGAAGCATTAGAGGTTTGAGACTTCTAGAGATAGAAACACTAGAAGTGCTTCTGAAGAGCGTTGAAATGGGAAGCTTCTAGGAATAGAAGCTTCAGAAATGGTTCTAGAGGGTTGAACCTCAGAAGCACTTCTAGAGAAGCAAGCTTCAGAAGTTTGCTTTGCCTTTTATTAACAAAAAGGTTCCAGGGGGATTCGAACCCTGGACCTTGAGGCGAAGGAAAGTTTAAATGCGTGCTGACTTGCCACTGGGGTGGTTGTTACATCCGGTCATAATACAACAACTAATAAATTTAAAATAAACTTAGAATTTGAATTTTCCAGAAATCAAAGAACGCGCGTAACAACTTCATCTTCAACCTCTAGATTCCAATTCGCATCTCTTTGGTTTCTCCATGAAATTGCACGATTCAAACATCAATCTTGCTCGGATTTTCACCAGGAACATGATTATGACATTTAATTTCATTTATTTTAAGTGTAGGGTGATTAATTTTGTAAGAACATTAAGAACCCTAATTCTGAATTTTGATTGTGAAATTGTGTATGTGCACCAATTCAAGCAATTGATTGAGGGTTTATGATCCTCATAAGTGCAGAAACAAAATGGCCAAGCCTTTTTTGGACTGAAAGTTAGAAATCATAGAGTTCAAAGTTCACGTTTATACCTCTTTAAAATGAATTCGTGTTTCTTGCTGGAGGTGTTCTAGAGGTTTTTTTATGATAGCTACAGCTTCAATGATGTTTATAGAACGTGTTGGTATGCTTACCTTGGTTTGAAATGGTCTGGGTTGTTCTGACCAAGTCCAATTACAGTCACTTGAAGTGAGAATTGATTTTTATGATTCTGTGTTTACAGTTATAGAATGATGATTTGGATTGCTTCTATATGATGTAGAGAAGGTGTTTGAAGTGAAAAATTAGAACAAGCACGAGTGAATTGAGAGTTTGGAAGTTTTGGCTCAAAATTGCATTTTATGGATTTTGGAAATGGTTTCTAAGAAAACTGACTCTTGGCTTGTTTTCTAATGGTTTGAAGTTTAAAACAACTTATAAATGATGTTTAGAAGATGTTTGAAAGACACCTTTGGCTAGAACTTGCAGAATTTGCAATTTGGAATTTTAACCTCTTTGAAACTTAGAAACTTGCAAAATGATAAAGAAGTGAGAAAGTAAGTTTTGATTATTTTTTAAAGTGTAGTTTTGAATGAAGTGAGAACCTCTATTTGTAGGAAAGGAATTATGAAATGGCAAGGCAAGATAAGCTTACAGCTTGCAACTTGGAAGCTTAAGGCTTAAGAAAAGAATATTCCTTCATTAAATGCACATGGAATCTTTTTAATCATTACTTAAAAAACTCAAGTGTTTCTATCATTTCCTAGCAATTTCCATAAGATTTTTTACTCTAAAACCCTATCTCTTTTGGTGACAAGGCTTCTAGAAGGGAGAAAGTTGCAAAATAACTTGTAACTTTGATGCATGATTTTGGAAATCCATGGTTTTGGAGCTCTATGTTTCAAAATCAAAACCCTAGCTACACAAAGTGTTTTTGCAAGTTCTTGGACTTTTTAGAAAGCTTGTAACAAGACCTACAACTTTCATGCTTTGATTTTTTCTTGAACCAAAATGGATCTAGGTGAAAAATGGCCAAGAAAGTGAGGAAAGACCATGTTTCTTAACACTTGAAAATTTTTCTAAGTGTTAGAAAAAATTCAAATCTTGACTTTTTGTTGACTTTTTCACATTTCTTGATTTTTTATGATCATGATGGATTATTTGAAATATTTTTATGATTGAAAAAGTTTAGTCTTGAAAAATTTGACCAAAAGTCAAAGTTTGACTTTTTTGAGCAGATGAATTTTCATCAGATGGTTCAGAATTTGTCTGATGAAGAAACATGGATTTTACAATGTTTTGAATCAAGTAATTAGGTCAAGATGTTATATTGAGGATGTTAAGATCAATCTTCAAGTAAATAGGTCATCCATTGAGCAGAAAGTCAATGATTCACTATCTTCGATCAAAACTCTAATTAGTCGATTCAAGGTAGATTATGAGAAAAAGTTGGGAATTTGAAAATCAAATGTTGATGATTGATTAAGATAGATCATTTGAGGTGAGTGGAGACTCAAACCCTAATTTATCATATCTTGAATAGATGAAATTTTGAAGAAACCCTAACTTTGACTTCTAGAAGCCATGCACAATCTATCCTGTTCTGAAACTGTTAGTGATGCAATGATCTTATGAGAAATACAAGGGAATAAAGTCTTGATCTTGTGCACTTTCAAAAAAGTGTATTCCTTGAAGAAGGGATTCCTCATGATCACTCCTTACAAACACAAACTCAAAAGTCATTTCTGGAATTTGAAACCTTGAGCTTAGGAGGGTAAATTTTTGGGTGCGACAGTGTGTTCGAAGATTCTTTAGGAAGAAACTCCAAGCTGCACAAGTTTCTGCCTCGACAAGAGCATAGGCGATTGGGAACACGTTATTGTTGCCATCCTGTGCGACGACCATCAGTAGGGTGCCCTTGTATTTCCTATACAACCATGTTCCATATATCTGTATGATAGGTTTGCAGTGTGCAAACCCATTGATGAAAGTCGAAAAGCCCAAAAAGGCCTACTGAATATTTCATGCCCGCTGACATAGGTACCGTCTGGGGCATACGCCGACATCGTCTCCATAACATAAACTATTCCAGGAGCACACGTTAGCAGTGCATTCATGTAGCGAGGTAACTCTTTGTATGAACCCTCCTAGTTACTGTAGATTTGCTCAAAAGACTTGTTTTTTGCTAACCAGGCCTTTCTATACGAGGGGGTATAGTTGTATGTTGTAGTGATGTGCGAGATTATTGTTTTCACCTTCAATGAAGGATCACAGCTAACAAGAGGTAATATTTCTTGACAAATGAGATCATAACTCAATTTGCCCTATCACCCAAGAATCACTCCTCAACCTGTGCGATGCAGTTAGATTGAACCTACACTCAGGGTGGGTACAAATGATTTTGTACCTGTCTGAATTTGTTAGATCCACATGAAAGTCATAATTGTTTATCATGTGGAACTTTTTTATTGCTCGCACACAATCTTCTTTTGAACGAAATTTGTCTTTCACTTTTAAATTTGCATCTGACTGCATATGAGGGTTATAGAATATATCAGATGATGGGTCGTCTGTGCCAATATTGAGGGTGATCATGTACGGAGGTGGTGTGTAGATCTCATGTGGAGGCAGTTGGCATTATTCATCGGCCTCTGAATCTTCGTTTACCATGTTGTTGAACTGCATCTCGTCAGCTTCCTTCCTCCTCTTCATCAACAACATCCACCTCCGCTTGTTCCTCCTCCGTAGGATCAACCCTCTTTGCATTCTGGAACACAACGTACAACTCAATCGAGTCGTACCCAGAATATTCATGATTACAAAACATGTTGTGCAGGTCTTCATCGTCTTCCACAGCTACCTTGTAAAATATTACTTGGTTCTCACCAATAAAAATAGGGTGTTGATAGAAAATTTGTGACGTCGGACCTCGCTGAAGTTTGGTCTTGAGTATTTTTTTGAAATACGAAAAATTCGCATTACTATTTATACAAAATTAGATATTTTCGGTGTTTCTGAATAAAAAACTGCTACCTCATTGTTGTACGTCTAACCATTGAAATGTACAGTGATAATATATTGTGGTACATATGACATTTTATATGGGTTTGAGTGTTTGAAATTTGATTGTTTGAAATGTTAGATTGTAAGAAAATGTTTGATTGTGTGATATATATATATATATATATATATATATATATATATATATAGAGAGAGAGAGAGAGAGAGAGAGAGAGAGGTGGCAGATGATTGTATAAGGCAAAATTCAAATTTCAAAATTACATGTACAAGCCAAATAAGATGGTGCCTATGTACAAATTTTAAAGGGGGGCGTTATCCCACTTGAATTTTTACAGGCCTAGTCATAAATAGGTCTACCACCTAGCTGTCACTCTAGTCTGCATGCATAGTCTTGCCACCTAGCTACCACCTAGCTGCCACCTAGCCTGCCATAATCCACCTTGAATGTCGCCTATGTACCTTTTTAGAGAGGAGGCGTCATCCCACTCAGCTCCTCTTTGACACGTGGCCTGCATGCATGCAAGGCCTCAACCACCTCATTTATTCCTTTGTTGACTGAATCGCCTATAAATATGGCGCCTCAAATGTGTTTTTTCCATCACCACTCTTCACTCTAACTCTACCTCTGATACGATTCTCATATCATCAGAAAAAATTCAAGCATGAGTCTTTTGACTTTAGGAGAATCTCACCGAGGAACAAGGGTAAACATTGCTACCTATGTAAGTTTTATCCTTTATATTCTTATTGTTACATTCATTGTTTATTATGTTATTAATTTTTTTTTACAGTTACATCAAATTATTTTCACGTTATACTTAGGACACGAAAAAATTTAGATGCCGCTCACATCACTATGTTGCTCCCGATTCATTCATCGTTCCATACCTTGAACGTGCCGGTTTTGGGGATGTCATTAAAATCTCCAACTGTACGATAGATTCAAAGTTTATTCTTGCATTGTGTGAAAGGTGGAGACCCGACACACACCCATTTCATCTGCCCATAGGTGAATGTACGGTCACACTTGAGGATGTTTACATGTTGATGGGTCTTCCGATTAATGGTAAGGCGGTTAATGGTCCGGTCCAACAAGCAAACACTCTATGCGAGGAGATGTTGGGTAGAGATATGGTGGAAGGTTCTAGTGCAAGAGGCCAAGGTATATTTTTATCCACACATAGAGCGCATTATTACTCCCTTGGTTTGAACGAAAATTCCACCGAGGAAGAAAAAATAATAAAGACAAGAAAATATATTATGTTAATGTTTGGGAGTCTATTATTCCCCGAGAGTACAGGAAATAACGTCAATTTTATGTACTTGAGTTTGCTTGGGGACATTGATAAGATAGGAAAATATAGTTGGGGTTCCGCTTTTCTAACCCAACTATACAGTTCCTTGTGTAAGAACTGTAATAAAGACACGTCAACTTTTAATGGATGTGCTTTTTTTTGCTTCAATCATGGGGTTGGTGGAGAATGCAATCACTTAATCCCGTCAACGACCTACCGTTCAGTTTTCCATATGCAACAAAGTCAGTATATTGCTTATTTATTAAAATATTTATGTCCTTCATATATATAAAATCTTAATATATTAAATTTTCATTCATTTAGGTATAGTGTAACGGGTATGGATTACGGAAAGAATCCGAGACACAATGTTGTCCTTTATCGTAATCTAATAGACCACCTTGGCGCAACTGATGTATGTAACACCCCTTCTAATTACCCCGCGAATTATATATTTAATCAGAGTTTTAACATAACGAGAGGGCGTCACAATTTAAAAATTCAAAAATAACAAACCAGTGATCATGCTTTTACTGAAGAACTTATTAAATGTAATTCAAACCAATGATTATGTTTTACACAGCGGAAAGATAACATAAAATCCGGAATAATTCAATTAATAGTTATTCCCAATCATAACTCAAAAGAAACAAGTTTAAATCCATAAAATTCCAAAACAATCGTTCCCCAGTGTTACAACTACCAGAGCATGACACTGACACGCGGACTATCTAAGTAGCATAACTCTATAAGCTGTCCTCACCAATTCCTGAGCAGCTAATCACCTTAATCTAAAATCATTAAAGTAAGGGTGAGATTTCATCAAGATTAAAATGCATTATACGTTTCTTTAAAACAATAAAACAATCAATACATTATTCCACCCGCATTAGCTTCATCAAAATACGATTCACAAATACAATCCACACTGATCATTATGCATTTAACAAACAATCAATGCAATTATAACACTGAAAACCATCCTAACATGTTATAATTACATATGCAATGCAGACTCAATGCATGTGGTACCAAACGTGAACCAAGTTCACACCCTGTTCCGTTTACACCTCGGAAAACAATGTCAATCAACGATTCGCCCATACACCACTGGGTCAAGAATCTAGCCTCACCACCATTATCCACTGGGTACGGTTATTGGCCCTGCAAGTTCAATTCCACAAATGGGAATGAACCATCACCAGAATGCTTATGCATGCACATCAGAAACATGCAACAATTCAAACACGAAATATGATCACACAACATTATTCCAATTATAACCAATAACAACCACAATACATGATAACAACAAATCATGAACATATAACATTAATTACAACACATGGAATTAACACACAACACATATACGCAACGAATATTTCACGAATCACAACGAGTTCTTATTACGGAAACCATATTAATTCTTCAAGATCTCAATTACTGATTTTGAAAATGGTTTTATTAGATAGTACTCGTTCTAAGCTTTCCAACGATACCAACTATGCCTAAATCGGAGTTACGGTCGAAAAGATATGACCGAAAACGTTTTCAGAAAATCATGTTCTGTCCCAGTATAGTATGTATCGACACAAAACCTCATGTCTCAATACATAACTTGCTTGCGTTGACTCATAGGTCATATGCATCGATGCATACAGTTAAAAATTCTGCATTTTTCAAAATTGGTTCAGTATGTGTCGATGCATAACACGTATGTGTCGATGCATAGGTTTGATTTTTGGCCTATGAGTCGATGCATGACCCTATGAGTCGATGCATATGTTTTCCACGCCTCTGGTTTTCCAAATTCTTGCTGCTTGCATCGATTCATAAGGTCATGTGTCGACCCATACTATTATGTTTCCTCAAAATATCAGTTTTTCTCCACTGTTTGCAAATCCCACTCAATACCATTCATTACCAAACTTCATAATACACCAGAACATAATTAATCCATGTATTTTTACATTCAATTGACTACAAAATTTTGTTTTCTAATTAGCCTAGATTCATCTTACATAAATCAATCGTTCATAACAATCCCAATCAAGGCTTTACGTCGGATTATAACGTTAGGGCACAACCTAGAATCCTAATTCGAGATTCCTAACGGATTGAATTATTCTATTGATCATCAAAACCTATAAGGCGTAATAATCAGATCAAATCACCCCTTACCTCGCGATGAATCTTCGAATTTCTGACGATTTGACTTTTTCTCCTCTTTCTCTTCTCTTTTCCAAAAGCACGTAGAATGAAATCCTAATTTCTCTTCTCACTTTCCTTTATTCATTCCTTTTTATTTTCCAAATAATAGAAATAAATAAATTAGATTAATTAGAGCCTTTTACTCTAACACCTCCCAATTCCACTTCACACTTCCAATACTCCCTTTATTTAATTAAATAATTAAATCTATTAATTCAAAATGCCAATAATTAAACCTTTAATTAAATTAATAATTAAATTTCTAATTATTTAATAATTGAATTAATTTGGGGTGTCACAACTCTCCCCTACTAAAAAGAGTTTTCGTCCTCGAAAACATACCTTAGACGAAAAGTTCGGGATACGAGTCTTTCATCTGGCTCTCCAGTTTCCAAGTTACATTTCCACCTGCTGGTCCTCCCCAAACTAGTTTCACCAGCGCTATCTCTTTACCACGTAACTGCTTCACCTTCCGATCCTCAATTCTAGCAGGTAATGCTTCAACGGTCAGATTATCTCGCACCTGTATGTCATCTACCTGAATCTCATGAGACGGATCAGGAATGTACTTCCTCAACTGAGATACATGGAAGACATCATGCAAGTTCGCAAGTGACGACGGTAAAGCAATCTGATAAGCAACTCTCCCTGAATCTCATCGGAAATTTTTTATTTTATTTTTAAACTTAACACATAGGCGCCATCTCAGATGGCTTTTCCCATGTGATTAACACATATGCGCCATGCCACCTGAGATGGCTTTTAGGAAAAAGAAATACACTTAGGCGCCATATGGAGTGACTCCTGCTTGTTAAAAAACAATGCAGGAGCCATCTTAGATGGCTCCTGCATGTATGTTAAACCTGAAACATGGTTGCGTAAATTTTTTCAAAACATGGTTATTTGGGAATTTTTTTTAATACTTGGTTATTGCAAATTTTTTTCTCAAATAACAGCTTGAAGCTGTAAAAAACTGCAGTAACAAAGTTTCTGTAGAAAACAAACAAGCAGCTAACTTCTGCTACAATCAGGATCCTTACTGATTTTTCTTCTTAGCTCTTGGACCTCCACATAGCCTTCAATATCACGCCACATATGATGCACAATATTCCCAGAATATTCTGCTCTAATTAAAACAGAACTGTAACAAACTTAACAGTTTCTATAGCGTGATGTCCTAATGTCTAATGTCTCGACATCTTCTTCGAAATGTTGTTCCATATGTTGAAACATTTCAACACAACATGTTTCTCCATTAAATAGAACTTCAACATGTTTTCTCCTTACAAGTTATAAATTCTATTTAACCTATTGGTGCTGAATTAGTTTTACCAACCATAAAGTTAATCCTAACAAATAGAGAATCAACACTTTGGTCGAGTTAGACCAATTTTCCAATTTTTGTCATTTATTATCTTTCCTTCTTTTAGTCCATAAAATCCAACTTCGACATTTTGGCTTGATGTTCCCTTTAATCATTAATTTATTTAGTTCATGGAAACACTTTGACTTCAATTTCCTAAAAGCCCTGTTTTCCAAAGATTACCCTTAACTTATGGAAACATCTTCATTTATTACACGTGCTTGAACCTTAGCTTTTTTCAAGGTAGCAACTGCACCATTTTCTTTTTTTGTCATAAGGGTTTGGGCAATGCAATATTAGGTATTGAGCTGTGGCCATAAAAGATTGTTCAAATATTTTGCATAAATTATTTAATGCTTTATAGATAATATGACAAAATTATATCAATAGTTGTGTCTCTTGAGCATAACTCTGTTAATTTTCATTTCAAATGCATAGGTGTGATGTTTATAGTTTCAGTGTGATCCTATGGGAGCCTACCACTCTAAAGTTGCCATGTAGTGGATATGCAAGTTGTTGGTACCGTAGGCGTCCAAAATCGCCGCCTTGAAATTCCTAAGGAAGTTGATCTTTTAGTAGCAAGAATAATCTGGGAATGTTGGCAACAGTAAGTCTGTTTGCCTTAGATTTACTCTTATTATCTTCAATATTTCATCTTTTAAAATGTTTAACAAAATGTAGATTTAAACTTCATTTCTACCTGATGATCTTTTTCTGCCTCTTTTCTTTCTCTCTTTATTGGACTGTGATTTTCATTTTATACTAGAAAAGAAGAGAAAAAAGAAGAGAAAATCGCATATTTTGGAAGTTAAAGAACAATATTTGATTCATCTTACCCTTTTTCAATATACAGAAATCAAAATAAATATAATGTTGCTGATATAACCAGAAGAGAGAGCAAGCGCAGCTTATGAGAGAAAGGATATAATATAGTTGTCACCATCAATTGTCTTTATTAAATGGATTTAGGGTTGTCATTGTTCTCTCATAAGCTATTTGGGTTTGGGCCTAGGGTGTGCAGCATAATATAATTATTTGTCCATTAATTTATTGTTTTACTTTTTTATCGATATTTAGTGGAGAATTGATGATTAAATAATAATCAATCGTTCATGTAACATCTCAAATATTATATATTTACGTTTTTATCATTAAAACTCCTTCCGTCTCAAATTATAAATCGTTTTGCCACTTTCACACGAATTAAGAAATACAATTATTATTTTATGGGAAAGTGAAATATTATATGACTTTATAAAAATGTTGTTCAATAATTACATTCAAAAGCGAAATAAATAATATAAAGAAGAAAGAGAAATAAATAGTAGAAGTTATATTAGACAAAACGTTATTAATGATGTATTAGGATTGTAAAATGACTTATAATTTGAAACAAATATTTTTGGCAAAGTGACTCATAATTTGAGACGAAGAGAGTATTTTATATGGTCATCTGTAATCTCTCTAGTCCTATTTATAAGAAAAATTACACATTAGATACATCGAAAAAGTAATGTATTTAGACAATATATTGTCCACATACATTATTTATTCAATATATTTAAAAAATAAATTTTTTTTCTTATAAATAGAATTAGAAGTAGTATTACATTGGACCAAATGACTAGAGAATATTTAAATGGAAGTTTTCATTTAATTTATTATTTCACATTTTCAAACTCAAATTCGTTTGTCGATTAGTGTTATAAAAAGAAAAAAAAATAGGGCTTCCTTTCATTTATAAAATAATTCACCTTAGCAAATTCACCGTCAATGGCCACTGGACTAATAACATTTAACATTCATAATTTATACTTTAAATATAATTTCAACTTATGTATTTCTAAATATATTTTATATCATTTAACAGCCATGATTTACACCTTAAATATAATTTCAACTAATTAATTATTACTAATCCTAATCAATAGCATCCATGTTATATCTTGCATTAATTACTCTATTCAATTTTAATCATTATATTCAACATTCACACGTTTACCTATTACATTATACGGTACGTTAATGCTTTTCGGTTTCTTATAGGATTTTCGTTTTCAATATAATTTGCATCTATATTTCTTTTGTTTACTAATTCAGTACTTCATTACGTGATATATGCATTTCGTTTTCTATTTCTTCTGCACTTGTTTTTCTTCTGTTTAGAGTTCGACTTTTGGTTTTTAATGGCAAGCTTTTTATTAAAATAATAAAAAAGTCCACTTTTGGTTCTGGGATTTGTGTGGAGATGATATTTTTGAAGCAATATCTCTCTGGCTAGATAGAGGTTTTTTCCCTGCAAATCTCAATGATACTAATATTTGTCTTATCCCTAAATGCCTTAATCCTAAGGATATGGAGAAATTTCGTCCCATTTCTCTTTGTAATGTGATCTATAAATTGGTTTCCAAATGCCTAGCTAATAGAATGAAAGTCGTTCTGAACAAATGTATTTCTGAGGAGCAGTCGGCTTTTGTGGAGGGTAGGTCGATTCTTGATAATGTAATGATTCCTACTGAGATCATCCATGCCCTTAAGCGGAGGTCTAGGGTAATAAGGCTCACTTGGCTCTTAAAATTGACATCACTAAAGCTTACGACAGAGTGGATTGTTTTTTTGTGCGTGGGATGCTCCCGAGGTTAGGTTTTGATGAGAAGTGGATCCATTGGATGATGATGATGTGTGACGTCGGTGCATTATTCTGTTCTTGTTAATTCTGATAGAGTGGGACCAATTCAACCAGGTAGAGGTCTGAGACAAGGAGACCCACTATTTCCCTATCTCTTTATCCTTGTTTCGGAGGGGCTCACTTCCCTTATGAAAAGAGCAGTTGATCGCGGTGATATCCATGATGTCCAGATCTGCAGGAGGTACCTAGTGTGTCCCACTTGCTTTTTGCTGATGATTGTTTTCTTTTTTGCAGGGCCAATGTTTTTGAGGTTTTAACCCTCATAGAGGTGCTTCAAACTTATGCAGAGGCGTCAGGTCAGGAAATTAATCTAACTAAATTTGAAGGTTTTTTTCAGTAGCAACCTGTCTCACTCAGGAGGATCTTGCTAAGATTATGGGGGTGCGTCATGTGATTGGTACGGGGAGGTATTTAGGCTTACCCTCAATGATTGGTAGAAGTAAGAAAGCAATTTTCTCTTTTATCAAGGATAGGGTTTGGAAGTGTGACACCCCGATTTAATTTAAATATTAAATAAGTGAGGATTTAATTATTTAATTAAATGAAGTCTCGAGTATTAATTTTAGTTGGATTAATTGGGTCATTAAATGAGGAAATGTTTTGAGGTGCGAGTAAAAAGTGGTGTAAGAGAGTAAATCACTCTACTAATTATTAAGTTTTAATTATTTTATTTTATTGGAATAATTAAAAGAATATAAAAGGAAAAGAAAGGAAATAATAGGTTTTTGGAGAAACTTTCACGTGGAATTGAGAGAAGAGGAAAAGAGAGGAAAAGCCGACACTAAGAGAATCGAAGAATCATCGCGAGGTAAGGGGTGGTTTCGATCGATTAATATGCCTTATGGGTTTTGGGAATCATAGGGATAATTGGGTATGTTAGAGGATTTGAATTATGATGATTATGAGTTATAGGAAACAAACCCTATTTGTGTCGGTGTTGGGATTGGAAATCATAAGTATGTCAGGTAATTGATGAGAGTGAATAAATCATGTTGATTGATGTTAAAATGGTGTGAAATGACGATAAAATGATGTTCCTAATGTGCCAAATCGTATTAGTAAGTTTGGGAATGAGTAAGAATGGAAAATGCTGTCAAAAAGTAGTAAAATTGCCGTCACAGGTCGTGGGAACCGGTTCCCTGTGGGGAGGAACCGAGTTCCCAGTGTTAAATTGCAGAAACTAGGAAAAAATAGACTCAGGAACCGGTTCCTGTATATGACGGAACCGGTTCCCCATTCAAAAATCAGGGGCGGAGTATTTTCAACTTTCGTGAACCGTTCCGGCGGTAGGAACCGGTTCCATGTGTATTTTCCAAATTTTCTAAAACTTCAAAAATTCATATTTTCTAAACCGTAACTCCGATTCGAGTGCCGTTTTTGGCGTTATTTCTTAAATTGAAAATACTACCTTTCAAAATGGAAAAATATTATTTTGCTAAAATTATTTTAAAAGAGTCGAGCCTCGATTTTTGAAAAGAGTGACTAGTTAAGGATAGTGGGAACACAATTGGTCTAAGTTACCAGATGAAATATTAATGCTTACTATGTTGTATCTTGATATTCGTTATGATTGAATGCGATACATTAGTGATTGGCAATAAGTGAATTATGTTGAGATCGTAATCTATGAATTGGTTTAGATTGTTTGACAATTTGAATGGAGATTGACGTTCATGTGATGTTTCTTTCCTTGTGATTTATTCATGATTGTATTGGTATCATGTGTTATTGTTATTATATACTGGTGATAGTCTTACTGATTGAAGAGTAAGCGTTTGGCATGGTTATGCTTTGTGATAATTTAAGTTATGATTATGTTGTTATCATGTGATAGATTGATATTGGTATTTATGTGGAATTATGTTATTATCATATTCCGTTGAATTGATGTGCATGCTTTTATGATGCATGCATGAGCATTTGTTAAATTGGTTCATTCCCATTGTGCGGAGGTGAATGGCGAGCCAATAGACTTACAGTGCGAGGTAGTGAGGCTAGATTCTTGACCCGGTGGTTATGGGCGAATCATGGATTGGATTCTTGACTCGTTGTTCGCGAATCATGGATTACACGCTTTCCACGAGTAAACGGAGCGGTGGGTGAACGCGTTCACGTTTGGTACCACATGCATAGAGTCGCATTGCATATGGGATTGTAACATGCTAGGATGGTTTCCGTGTTGCAATTTCCATTGTTTGATTATATACATGTTCATTGTGTGAACGCCTTGTGTATTGATTATGACTTGTGTTTGGTTAATGAATTAACGATCTGCTTATTCATTGTATTCTAGAAACGTATAATGCATGTTATATTGAATTGGAATCTCACCCTTACTCAACAATTTCAGATCCAAGTGATTAATGATTGGTGAGGATAACTCTAGCATTGAGTCATTGATTTAGTCCGTGTCGTTGTCGTGCTCGTAGATGTAACGGGGAAACGGTTGTTTGATCCTTTAAATGAATATTTCTTAATAGTTTGGAATCATGTTTTAGTTAATATCCTGGAATACTATGAATGGTGTATTCGGTATATTGGTTATGTTTCATTTCCGCTGTTAAACATAATCCTTGCATTATTTGCTTAATAAATTTTCTTCAGTGAAAGCGTGACACTGTATTGACGATCTACATTATTTAAAATTGTGACGCCTTCTTGGTTGTGATTAAAATACTCTGATTATTATGTATAAAACGCGGGTAAATAGAAGGGGGTGTTACAATAGTGGTATCAGAGCATAGTCGGTCGTTGTGACCAGTGTCTTAATGTCATTATTCCTTTGTACGCGACAAGTGTGTGCAACACTGTCGGTACTTGTTGCCTTTCTGATCGATTATTGCAGGAGTAGTGTGAAACTAAGTGGGGGAGAAGAGATGCTTCCCGGATATGTTCCGATGGGAAGTCTTTGGTACGAGATACTGTTGGAAAAGACAGTGCAAGTGTGGTTAGAGCTGTTGGAATCGTTTGGACCATGAGTCATAGTTGGAAGTGCAAAAAGGTAAGTACGATTCTGAGAACAGAAAGTGTTGGTAGTGATGGTTTATACTTCAGTATGATTATCGGATGTCTATTGACAAATTGAGGACTTGATCACCCTTAATCTCTTGTTGATAGTAGACGAAATCGTATTGGATGTATATAATTGTCTTGCTATCTAATTGGGACATAAAGTAATGAATATGAATGAAGTGTGGTAGAAGCTTGTGAACCATATGAGTGGACGAGGACTCTAATAAGAATAACGAATTGAAATGGATGGTTAGAGTTGCATAGATATTAATGATGGTGCCGTGGTATTTATGTTGTATTCTTCGACGGAAGTGAAAGGAAAATCTAAGAGCGATGAATTACCGGTAGTGAAGAATTGTCTTGAGATTGTTCCGAGTAAGTTGGACTGCCAGTGGTGGATGAATTTTAGGTTTCCGTAAGACGCGGTGAATTGCCGTCTGAGAGAGAGGAGGAATTACTATAGATTTAATTCCTGGAACTAGTCCGGTGTCGATGGCGCCATATTGCATGTCGGCATCTGAGTTGTCTGAGTGGAAGAAACAGTTGGAAGAGTTAGGTGCGAATTCTAATGTTCCCTGAGAATAATAGCGACTCATTGTTGAGCAAGATGTTGGATTAGCTTGAGGCTACCCTTGGGTTGAATGTTTGAAGTAAACCAAGTGATTATGAATCGTTTTGATGAGTCGATGCATATTCTTGGCCTAGAAAATATTTAGTAACTAAGAAGGATGACTCTTAGAAGATGAAGCTGGTGTGATTGGAATGTTGCAACGCTCCGGTTGATCGCGGTTGTCGCGGGAGAGACCTCTTTGTGTTCTTGAAAAGATTAATGGTGTCAGTGTCAATGGTTGATATAAAGTATGTAATGATGTGAATTGGTTATTGGAATTGTAACTTAACGCAATTAATCATGGCGAATGATGTGTGTTGCGGTATGTTGAAGTTAGAATCTCAATTTTGCATTCTATGATGTTTTGGGATTTTTCACTCTCACAAGGTGAGAAATCGATTACCTATCATAGGGAATTGATTTTCTGAAGCTGACAACATTATTTTTCGAAAACTTGTAAAATCCATAATTGGAGTTTTGGATGTCTGATTTGAGTTTCGTTTGAAGTGTTGGAAAGATAATGTGATGAACTTTGTTTTAAAAATGGTTCCAGCACCTGTAAGTAATTTATTTATCGTGTAGTGATGTTTGAGGAGAGTCGGAGTCGTTGTTAATGTCGTTCTGGGTACAAAACTTATTTCTAGGACACCGTACAAGATGTCAACTTTAGATATAGAAAATGGAAGAAGCTATTGGAAGGCGCTCAGAGAAATATATTTGTAAAACCAAGTGTATTGTTTTGGGATTCTGATTGTGAGGAAGGATTCCAAGAGTAGAAGAGGAGGTTGACCAGTGCTCCGATTTTAATTTTGCCGAATCCGGAAGGGTCCCTTGTTGTGTATTATGATGCGTCATTGATGGGTTAGGTGGTGTGTTAATGAAGGATAAGCAGGTTGTAGCTTATGCTTCGAGACAATTGAAAGTGCATGAAAGGAATTATCCGACCCATGATTTGAAATTTAATAATTGTTGTATTTGTTTTGAAGTTATGAAGGTATTATCAGTATGGTTCACGGTTTGAAGTGTTCAGTGATCATAAGAGCCTGAAGTATCTCTTTAATCAGAAAGAGTTGAACAGGAGGCAGAGAAGATGGTTAGAATTTCTCAAGGATTATGATTCTTGGTTTGAATTACCATCCTGGTAAGGCAAACGTCGTGGCAGATGCGTTGAGCAGGAAATCCTTGCATATGTCGATGTTAATGGTTCGTGAATTGGATTTAGTGGAACAATTCAGAGACTTGAGTTTGATACGTGAGACTACTCTGAATAGTGTGAAATTGGGCATGTTGAAGCTGACTAGTGGCATTTTGGGAGAGATTCGAAATGGGCAGAAGTCTGATGTTGGTTTAGTGGACAAGCTGACGTTGATTAACCAAGGTCAAGGAGGTGAGTTCCGAATTGATGAAAATGGCGTTATGAGATTTGGTGATAGAGTGTGTGTTCCGGATGTTGCTGAGATCAGAAAAAGTATTTTGGAAGAAGGACACCGTAGTGGATTAAGTATTCATCCTGGTGCTACTAAGATGTACCCAGATTTGAAGAAATTATTTTGGTGGCCTGGAATGAAAAAGGAAATTGCCGAGTTGTGTATGCATGTCTGGTTTGTTAGAAATCAAAGATTGAACATCAGAAACCGTCAGGACTGAGGGAACCGTTGTTTGTTCCGGAATGGAAATGGGATGGAATTTCTATGGATTTCGTGACTGGTTTGCTGAAGAAAACTAAGAATTGTGGTTCTATTTGGGTTATTGTCGACCGATTGACAAAGTCTTCTCACTTTATTCCGATAAGAATGGATTATCATATGGAGAGGTTGGCAGAACTGTATGTTGAGGAGATTTTGAGGTTGCATGGTATTCCGTCTAGCATTGTGTCGGATAGAGATCCGAGGTTTACTTCTAAGTTCTGGACAGGATTGCAGGAGGCTCTAGGTACTAAGCTACGATTAAGTGCTGCAGATCATCCACAGACAGATGGTCAGACGGAGAGGACGATTCAGTCGTTAGAAGATTTGCTGAGAGCTTGTGTGTTAGAGAAAGGTGGAGCTTGGGATAGCTATTTTCCGTTGATAGAGTTTACCTACAACAATAGTTTCCGTCCGAGCATTGGTATGGCTCCGTTTGAGGCATTGTATGGTAGGAGATGTCGGACATTGTTGTGTGGTACGAATCTGGAGAGAGTGTTGTGATTGGACCAGAGATTGTTCAACAAACTTCAGAAAAGATCAAGATGATTCAGGAGAAGATGAGAACTTCTCAGAGTCGTCAGAAAAGTTATCATCATAAGAGGAGGAAAGATCTTGAGTTTAATGAAGGAGACCATGTGTTTATGAGAGTTACTCCGATGACGGGTATTGGTCGAGCCTTGAAGTCAAAAAAGTTGACTCCGCGCTTTATTGGTCCGTTTCAGATTACCAAAAGAGTTGGGAAAGTTGCTTATCAGATTGCTTTACCGCCGTCACTTGCTAATTTGCATGATGTTTCCATGTATCTCAGTTGAGGAGGTACATTGCGGATTCGTCTCATGAGATTCAAATAGATGATGTTCAAAAGGGATAACTTGATCGTTGAAGCGGTCATGAATTGAGGATCGGAAAGTGAAGCAATTGCGAGGTGAAGAGATAGCACTGGTAAGAGAAGCTTGGGGAGGACCAGCTGAAGGAAAATGTAACTTGGGAACTGGAGAGTCAGATGAAGGACTCGTATCCCGAACTGTTCGTCTAAGGTATGTTTTCGAGGACGAAAACTCTTTTAGTGGGGGAGAGTTGTGACACCCCGATTTAATTTAAATATTAAATAAGTGAGGATTTAATTATTTAATTAAATGAAGTCTCGAGTATTAATTTTAGTTGGATTAATTGGGTCATTAAATGAGGAAATGTTTTGAGGTGTGCAGAGTAAACAGTGGGTGTAAGAGAGTAAATCACTCTACTAATTATTAAGTTTTAATTATTTTATTTTATTGGAATAATTAAAAGAATATAAAAAGGAAAAGAAAGGAAATAATAGGTTTTTTTGGAGAAACTGTTTTCACGTGGAATTGGAGAGAAGAGGAAAAGAGAGGAAAAGCCGACACTAAGAGAATCGAAGAATCATCGCGAGGTAAGGGGTGGTTTCGATCGATTAATATGCCTTATGGGTTTTGGGAATCATAGGGATAATTGGGTATGTTAGAGGATTTGAATTATGATGATTATGAGTTATAGGAAACAAACCCTATTTGTGTCGGTGTTGGGATTAGAAATCATAAGTATGTCAGGTAATTGATGAGAGTGAATAAATCATGTTGATTGATGTTAAAATGGTGTGAAATGACGATAAAATGATGTTCCTAATGTGGCAAATCGTATTAGTAAGTTTGGGAATGAGTAAGAATGGAAAATGCTGTCAAAAAGTAGTAAAATTGCCGTCACAGGTCGTGGGAACCGGTTCCCTGTGGGGAGGAACCGAGTTCCCAGTGTTAAATTGTAGAAACTGGGAAAAAATAGACTCAGGAACCGGTTCCTGTATATGACGGAACCGGTTCCCCATTCAAAAATCAGGGGCGGAGTATTTTCAACTTTCAGGAACCGGTTCCGGTCTGGGTAGGAACCGGGTTCCATGTGTATTTTTCCAAATTTTCTAAAACTTCAAAAATTCATATTTTCTAAACCGTAACTCCGATTCGAGTGCCGTTTTTGGCGTTATTTCTTAAATTGAAAATACTACCTTTCAAAAATGGAAAAATATTATTTTGCTAAAAATTATTTTAAAAGAGTCGAGCTCCCGATTTTTGAAAAGAGTGACTAGTTAAGGATAGTGGGGAACTGTCACAATTGATCTAAGTTACCAGATGAAATATTAATGCTTACTATGTTGTATCTTGATATTCGTTATGATTGAATGTGATACATTAGTGATTGGCAATAAGTGAATTATGTTGAGATCGTAATCTATGAATTGGTTTAGATTGTTTGACAATTTGAATGGAGATTGACGTTCATGTGATGTTTCTTTCCCTTGTGATTTATTCATGATTGTATTGGTATCATGTGTTATTGTTATTATATCGGTGATAGTCTTACTGATTGAAGAGTAAGCGTTTGGCATGGTTATGCTTTGTGATAATTTAAGTTATGATTATGTTGTTATCATGTGATAGATTGATATTGGTATTTATGTGGAATTATGTTATTATCATATTCCGTTGAATTGATGTGCATGCTTTTATGATGCATGCATGAGCATTTGTTAAATTGGTTCATTCCCATTGTGCGGAGGTGAATGAGCCAATAGACTTACCTGGTGCAGAGGTAGTGAGGCTAGATTCTTGACCCGGTGGTTATGGGCGAATCATGGATTGGATTCTTGACTCAGTGTTCTGGGCGAATCATGGATTACACTGTCTTTCCACGAGTAAACGGAGTGGGTGAACGCGGTTCACGTTTGGTACCACATGCATAGAGTGTGCATTGCATATGGGATTGTAACATGCTAGGATGGTTTCCAGTGTTGCAATTTCCATTGTTTGATTATATACATGTTCATTGTGTGAACTGCCTTGTGTATTGATTATGACTTGTGTTTGGTTAATGAATTAACGTATCTGTTTATTCTGTTGTATTCTAGAAACGTATAATGCATGTTATATTGAATTGGAATCTCACCCTTACTCAACAATTTCGATCCGGTGATTAATGCATTGAGTTGGTGAGGATAACTCTAGCATTGAGTCAGTTGATTTAGTCCGCGTGTCAGTGTCGTGCTCTGGTAGATGTAACACTGGGGGAAACGGTTGTTTGATCCTTTAAATGAATATTTCTTAATAGTTTGGAATCATGTTTTAGTTAATATCCTGGAATACTATGAATGGTGTATTCGGTATATTGGTTATGTTTCATTTCCGCTGTTAAACATAATCCTTGCATTATTTGCTTAATAAATTTTCTTCAGTGAAAGCGTGACACTGTATTGACGATCTACATTATTTAAAATTGTGACGCCTTCTTGGTTGTGATTAAAATACTCTGATTATTATGTATAAAACGCGGGTAAATAGAAGGGGGTGTTACAATAGTGGTATCAGAGCATAGTCGGTCGTTGTGACCAAAGGTCTTAATGTCATTATTCCTTTACGCGACAAGTGTGTGCAACACGGTACTTGTTGCCTTCCTGATCGATTATTGCAGGAGTAGTGTGAAACTAAGTGGGGGAGAAGAGATGCTTCCCGGATATGTTCCGATGGGAAGTCTTTGGTACGAGATACTGTTGGAAAAGACAGTGCAAGTGTGGTTAGAGTTGGAATCGTTTGGACCATGAGTCATAGTTGGAAGTGCAAAAGGTAAGTACGATTCGAGAATGTTGGTAGTGATGGTTTATACTTCAGTATGATTATCGGATGTCTATTGACAAATTGAGGACTTGATCACCCTTAATCTCTTGTTGATAGTAGACGAAATCGTATTGGATGTATATAATTGTCTTGCTATCTAATTGGGACATAAAGTAATGAATATGAATGAAGTGTGGTAGAAGCTTGTGAACCATATGAGTGGACGAGGACTCTAATAAGAATAACGAATTGAAATGGATGGTTAGAGTTGCATAGATATTAATGATGGTGCCGTGGTATTAATTTGTTTTCATGTGTAGCAACTTTTAATTTTTTTCTTTCAATTATCTCTTCTAAAAAAATTAATATTATAGATGTTATAAAATATATAAGTGTTTGTACATAAAATCTATTATAAAATCTATTGTCCGAACTATTAAGATTCAGTAAGAAATATGAGCAACCAGACAAGATTAAGACAAGGGTACTCATGCCGAGTATATACCGCGGATCCGGAAGTAGAGCCTTACCGAGCTGCGAGACCGGAGCCGCCAGTGACTCAAGCCAAACAGAAGTCGGAGATACAGCTACCGTGTTCATACCCCGAATCCTGAATTTCAAATTCTTACTTTAATCTAATTTCAGTCATTTCCTTGGTACTTACTTGACTATTTCTTTGGTTTTCACTTAGAATGCATTATGAATCCAAGACCAAGAAAAGAATAAAAGAATAAGATCATTGATGAGTACTAGAGTTCCTCTTATATTCTGGTTAAATTTTAAAAAGTTTTTTTTTTTTTTTTTTTTTGTATTTTTTAGATTACTCAAAATATTCTATTTACTTCACACTTTTCCTCTTTTGAAATTTTAAATGTAAAATATATTCCGTATTTTAGAAACAAAATCAGAAATGCAGAATTTTCTCATTTTAAAATTAAGGTGTGGAAGATGATATTGCAATTCTATATTACATTTGGATTTTATTAAGGTATTCACTACTATATGAGTATGTTTAAGGTCAATTGATATTTTCTTCATATATTTTTTCATATTAGACTATTTGTCTATTTGTCTATCAAGCTCAATGTTACTTTAGCTTTATTATTTGTAAACTGTAAATAATTATAAAAATTTGTTTTCAAGCAATTTTATACATACTAGTATGTTATAAATAGTATAGACATGCAAAGTAAGGTTGTTTTGAGGAGAACCGTGCAATGTATGGTATATTTCTAAAACAACAGATAAATAAAATACACCATTTTCTCATAACAGCCCTATACCATTTTCTAAGACATATATTTCAGTTTAGTTTAAGGTTTTTCTAAAATAGCTTTAGTAGGGTGTTCTAAAGGGAGAGCCTATGAGAACTAAAGTAAGAGATAACAAAAACCTGTGCTACTATGGTATAGAAATAGCAAACAGAATCCCATATCGATTGGGTTAGAAATAATATCAGTGTCTATGTAGCATCTATGGTCTAAGTCTAATAGATTTTATAATATATTTTCATTTAATAAAACAATATCATATAAAAAAATGTAAAAATACATAAATACAAATTGAATTTTAAAAATAAAATAAAATTCTATAAATAAAATAATTAAAAAATAAAAAATAACAATCTTTTACCTAGGGCTAAAGCCAAAGGGAAATAAAATTGTATTGTGTGTGATCTGATTCTCGTAAGCCATATAAAAGAAACCCTAACTAACTAACACTCCTACTTCGGTTGCCTTTTCTCGCCACATTCCACAACTTATGACGTCTTCTCGGCGATCCATTCCAACGGCCGATAGAATTAGCGACTTGCCGGATTCAATTCTGTGTCACATACTTTCTTTTCTGTCAACCAAACGTGCTGCAACCACAAGTGTGCTCTCAAAGAGATGGAAACCCCTATGGCTCTCGGTCTTCACTCTAGATTTCAACAGCATATCCTTCATATATTCTCACTTAACCTTGTTTCCTGCGATACACTCTACAATGCTGCAACGAGACATCACACTACCAATCCATTCATTTAGTTTCATATGTCGTCAATATTTTATTTACAAACAAAATGAAATCAATCAAATTATTGAGTTCGTAGTCCGACAAAGACGAGTACAAAATTTCACCCTCCGCCTAATGGTTTCACCTTGGGATATACCATCAATTGAATTACCTTGTAGCATTCTCAATTGTCACACACTAGAAGTTCTTAAGTTGAAGGGCGTAAAGTTTGGAGATATTTCTCATCTGCAGGATATACATTTACCCACTCTCAAAACTCTCCATCTCAACTGCGTCCGTTTTGAATGTAATAAACAATTCTATAATCTAATATTAGGATGCCCACTTCTACAGGATTTCAAATCAACACACAGTCTCAATTTGGAAGAAATTGAAACCCTTCATCTCCCACAAACTTTTAATGCCTTGCCTAATTTGATCAAAGCAAGGATTTGTGAAGATCGTGTAGAATTCCCATTGAATATGCTTGGTAACACAAAGATTTTGTATTTAGATACTATGGTAGGAATGTCATGGTTCCGCAATGCTCCCATGTTTCGAATATTGGCTCACTTGGAGATTGACATTCAAGGTATCAATAGGTATTGCAGGTGCATCTGGTTGCTATCAATACTCAAATATTCTCCCAAACTTCAAAATCTTATCATTCAGGTTCTCCTCTTTCAACATAAATTAGGTCGTGTTTTTCTAGTTAACTCTAATTCAATGTACTTTAATTTTTGAAATAATGATTGGTTGACAGGGTTCCACAGAGCGGAATGACAAATGTTGGAAGGATCCAGAAATTGTTCCTGAATGTCTTTCATTGGAGCTTAAAACTTGTTACATTAAGGGTTACGAAGGCAACAAATGTGATTTAAAATTTGCAAAATATATGATAGAGAATTCAAAAGTACTCAACACTATGACAATTCATAGTGAATCTTCCATGGGTTTAATATACAAGTATCAAATGATAGGGGAATTATCTTCATGCCCAAAGGCCTCTACAACATGCAAACTTTTATTTGATTGATTTTCAAGGTTACTATCATATCCGTAACAGATCCTATATATACAATGGATGTGATGGTTTGAAAGACTTGATCATTGTTTTAAATTTGGAATTATATCATTGTTTATTAATGTTCAGCAGTTGCTATGAGTTTGCCAATAGTGTATTTTCTGTCTCACAAACAAGGGCATTCATATTGATACTGATCTTATCAATGTTTATCATTCTCTGGCTGTTGTTTTCTTTTTTCTTTATGTCATTTGATCTTATCCATTTTGTGTAAATCAAATTTAGCAAACCGTCATCTTACACAAGCCGCTTGTGTAAGATGACGGTTTGCTAAATTTAGACAAGCCTTAAATTTGAACCATAGCAGCTTATTAATTAAGGTTCACACATACATACATGCAAGCTAGAAGATTTAGGGGATGTGCATAGTGCTCTCATGGTGTTACTCCAAGCATCTCTTGCCATTGCAGAACCAACCTGTGAATGAATAACCCATTTATCATGACTTGCTTTGGCTGGTGGTTGAGGTCTAGTTGGAGTCTGGTGCATGGTGTTAAAATTGAAATTTAGTTTGCTTTGTTAGCTGTTATTACAGATTGCTTTGTTATAGAGAAAACACCTACTGCATTATATTGGATAGAGCGTCTGATCGGCTTTGCTTTTGTGCTTCTATAATTGCTTTTGCTGCATATTTTGTGGAAGGGTGATTGGTGAATGGGTGCTATGCTGGTGTCGTTTTGTTGTTTCGGTTATGATTGCTTAGTAGTTAGTCAGCTAGTTATTATTGATCTATGCTGGTGTCGTTTTGTTGTTTCGGTTATGATTGCTTAGTAGTTAGTAGCTTCTTGCTTAGTATTCAGTATTGGGTGTGATTCTACATCTTCGGTTTTGAAAGGCTTGTTTTTTGTTGAATTTCACTGCTCAAGCCTAAGATTCATTTCAGTGCTATGAATTTCATAGCTTTCTGTTCTTGATCCATAGTTATTAGGAAAGACATATTTTGCAGTATGTGAATAAAAAGTAAAATGGAAGAAGAGGTGAGTTACATAGCCTCATAGAGATTTAAAAGTGGAAATAGCTCTTTGAACTTAATTAAAAGTCTATTTTTTTAAATATATTTAAATAAATCATTTGATTTATGTGTAAGAGCTAAAAAGATGAATGAGTCTAAAAATTTGTTTAGATTGATTTATTTGAGTTTACCTTATATAAATTTTATGAAATTATTTATTTGCAAGAGCTTAAGAAACAACTTAGACTATTGTTAATAAGGTGTTTTCAACTTATTTTTATAAATTTTAAGATGGTTAAGCTTTATTTTAGTAATTAATTTGAACTTTATAATTATTAATTTAAATATGTAAAAAATTATTATAAAATAGTTATAAATTATAAGTTTAATATTCTTTTTAGTTTCAGGTACTACCCGAGTTCGATTCTTGATGGAAATAAAGTTTGTTCAATGACTCATCCCTTAAAATCATAAAACTAGATTAATCGATTTACTATGTAGATCAGAACTAATTGACTAAAACCAAAAAAATAATATTATATTTGATTTTGTATGATAACCTCAAAGTTATTTTGGTTTCTTAACTTAAAAAATGGTCATATTAGTTTTTTAACTCTTCAAAAAATATAATTTTAATCCTTTAATCTTATTATTGACTAATTTTTTATTTTTCCGTTGCTAATTAGATAAAAGAACTATTATGATATATTTTGATGAGTTAAGGGGTTAATATTAATTTTTTATGGTTATGAAATCGAAACAATTCTAGATGAGATTAACATACATACAGGGTAACAACGAGAAATATGTTGTCCTGCGACGTATTTTCGTTACATGATTATCATGTCACAAAAAATTAACAGTTGTGACGTGAAAATCATGTCACTACCCGCTTTTAACATTAAAATAATAAAAATAATGTTAGGTATGTGAGAGAAAGATTTTATTTAATTAAAAAAAGTTGGGACGCGAGAATCACGTGAAATATAAAAGTTAGAATAAAAATAAAGGGTTAATATTATTGTACCCCGTGCCATATAGGATACTGTTATACCCCAAAATTTACCCTCTTCATTTTGAGGTTTCTGGCTTATAATCGCATTATCATAAACATTCATGCATGTACATGCATAACATTTATCAAGTGGTTACTAGGTTCCAAATACCTCAATTTGTGGAAGAAATTGTGCGTTCCGGTTATCTTAGATCATTTTGAGCCAAAAATCGATATTTCTCGATTCGTATGGCTATCGCAAGATTTTCTGGTCAGAAAGCTATTTTGGTTTGGTTCCATGAGCATTGGGATCATATTAATTTATTATCCAGTTTACCTGTTCAGATCGAAGATAGTTTCGTCAAGAAAAGAGTTTATTTGTTTATTTCTCAATAAAGTGAATTTTGGGTTTTTAGTGCATTTCGAGCACTCCAGAAGACGTATCTCACAGCTCGTCGGGGGTATTTTCTAATGATTTTTGATAGGTAAGTCCCTCTCATCATTATCTACAACTTTCATTCACAATCCGGATGCAAATTATGTGAATAAGGTCCCCAAATGAATTGATTTCTCAAGTGGATTAAGCTGAATTTTAGTGCTGTACCATGCGCTCAGTGCAATAAAACCTTCTTAATTCCTATCTGGAAAATCGGAACTGACCGAGGTTGATGTCTAAAATTCCGTATTCAAATCCTCTCCGACTTTCATTTGCAACTCCAGAGCAAATTCCTTACCATTTAAGAGCAATTTTTTATTCTTCGAAGGAGTTTCGAGCTGAACCAGGCAATTTTCATCTGATACTTGAAGTTCGAAAAGTCATATCTCGCTCGATGTTTACCCAAACGAGGTGGGACCAGTGCCAAAAGTTCACAAATTTTGTTGGCTTCATTTGTCTCTATAATAATCAAGTTTAAATTTTAATCAGAAGACCCTCGTTCGAGGTAATTTCTCCGAAGTGCGCAAATAAAATTCTGCATGTGTCAGATGCTTGAAAACTGTGCTGAAACTTTAAAAATCCGTATCGCATGGACTGTTTGTCTGATCGAGTCAATATTTTGATTCAATCAAGAAAAATCGCGTTTCGGACATGTTTCGTTTCAAGTCTGATGTCAAATTTCGCACGGATCGGGATGTTTTGGTTAATTACGAAAAATTATTCGGATAATCGTGATTTGGGCTTAATTGTGGATCCAAGACACTCTAAGGCCCAAATTTTCATATTATAAATAAATTTTTGCCTTCACAATTCAGGGACACACAATCATTTTCTCAAATTTCATCTCAAATCATTCTCTCTAATTCTCTTTCAAACTTTAAGAACAAGAAAAAGAGAAAATTCAAAGAGCAAGCTCTTCCCTCTCTCTCCCAAGGCCGCCCTATCCTCCTCTCTTGCTGTCACCGGCCTTCCATCGAACCACCCCTCCTCTCCGGAGAACCACTGCCCGACAAATCTCATCTCGACCTCCCTCTCTCGCTCGTGCCGTCTGTTCCGCCTAAAATTCCCTCAGCCCAGCTCGCTCGCTCCGGTCAGCACCTTAGGCCGATCTCCTCGCCTTGCTGGTCTCCGATCCGGCCTGCTCCTATTCTACCTTGCTCGGTCCAAGCTCCTCCCCGACCCGAATTATCCTCCTTCCCAATCTTCTTGCCCGGATCGCTCAAATTTCGGCCTCCTTCTACTTCCTTGGCTCAGCTTCAAGAGGACAAGGCCTTCCTCTTCATTTTCTTGATTTTTCTTCATAAATTCAAGACTTTTTCCTCTTATTATCATCAATTGGAGCATTATTTGGGTATTTTCTTCAACAATTTGACTCAAACTTCAAGTTCAAGTAAGTAATTAATTCAATTAAGCACTTATTTTAAGTGATTTTTCACTTTTAGCTTTTTTTGAAATTGAATAGTCGAATTGATTGCAAATAATGTGTGGATTCCGATTCTTGAATTTATTTTGCCGAATTCTTAGATTTGATTCTGATTTTGTGACCTTAAAGTGTGTCAGTGTAAAGGAATATTGTACATAACACACACACACACAAACACACACACACACACACACACACACACTTGTGTAATTGTTTCCCTTTGCATTTAGGCCACTAGTTTGTGCATTTTGCATCATTTATCACATGCTCGTGCATTAGAGAGCATATAGATTGATTAAATTGCATTGGAACATGTGAATTAAGGCATAATTTGCATTCTTACATGTGTCAAAATGTAGCATTCATAGCATTTTGATTCTTAGGTTCATTTTGTTATACCCCAAAATTTTCCCTCCCACTCCCCAAGACAATTCACAACTTCATACTCAAGAATTTCACAAGGGTTGACTAGACAAACCCTCTCCTAAGCAATCCACCTAAACTAGGGTTTTGCTCCTCTCAAGTTAAGGTAGATTTCTAGTGCTCTAAGTGGTCATCATACCTCACCATATCCTTCAAGGGATCACCATGTCATGTTTCAAGCCTTACAAGCCAAATTTGCTCATCTAATTGCTCAGATGGTTGAAAATCAGCTGTATTGGACAAAAAGTCAATTGTGGTCAACATATAGTCAAACTTCATAATTTTTTGTCAACATTAATATTTTGAAGTAATATTCATCATTTGATCAAGGGTTGATCATGATTCCTCAAGAAAAGTCAAGATCTGATCAAAAGTCAAAGTTTCTAAATTAGGGTTTTATAGACAATAGTCAACAGAACTTTGACCAAGCATAACTTTCACATACTTTATCAGAAATATTTCCACCAAATCTAATTTTAAAGGGAATTCAATTCTCTACAGCTTCATATCTCACAAGCTTTGGCTAGAAATACTTCATTTGGAAGTTATGGATCAAAACATTACAGGTCCTTTTAAAAGTCAACAAAAAGCCATCTTTTTGCAAAGAAGTGTTCATAAGTGTTGCATCCCAAAATTTGCCCTCCTATCTCGATTTTATCTGGCTTAGGCTTCACATTCATCTGCATACGCTTCCATTAAGTCATTGACATTAAACAATCATTCATTCATCGCATCTGCATCATTTCATCGTATTTAAATTGACCAAAAGTCAGTTTAAATTGATATCTGCATCGTTTTATAATTAAAATACCCGATATTTCACTTCATTCATTTTTATCTCCTTACTTGTTTATTGTATCATTTTAAGTTGATTATATGTCGATGATATCAATATTTCGATTTTACAAACAGACTGCTAAAAGCGATTCGACACTGTACGAAAATTAGCGGGAAAAATATTTCAAGTTTTCGCCTCTAACTCACTGCTTTATAAATCTACGTGTCGCGTGGATCATGAAAATGTGATCTCTCTAATTTTTCGATACATTTTCGAAGTTTTGTTTTTAACCGTAAGTGTTTTAAAATCAGGTATTCTTTATTATCGTTTTATTTCAATTTTAATTATTCCGATAATTTTTCTTAAATCTTTGATACCCGTAATTTATTTTAATATGCTCATTTAATTTTTTCGGATAATTATTGTCCGAACTTTTACCGTTTTTGATGATTTTAGGTGTTTAATTTTTATCTTCAAAAATCAAAACAAAAATATGTTTGAGTAGATTATTTTTAATCCATTGGGCTTTATAGCCCATTTTATGATAAAGGGCATTCTTGGCATTTTAAAAAATAACTTAAACCTAATTTTTGTGTATAAATACATGCTATGTTACTGTTTAAAGAGGAGGCCAAATCGGAAAACAAAAGGAAATCGGCGGATGTGAATAAATGAATGAATCTCCTTTTCATCTTGCTGGCAAAATCTCACGGTTTTACCTTCTTCATACATACCCCCATTTTTCCACTGTTTCCGTCTTCAGTTCCTCACCATAAACCTCTACCTCCTTTCCATCTAAACCCCCATCTTCCCTAACCTCTGTTCTGCAACCATCATCCTCCCTGCCATCTCCTTCGCCTAAACCTCACTTCATCTCTACGCCGTTGTCTCTCCCAGCCGCGACCTCCATCGTGCCAGCTCCACCCACTCCATAACTCCACTCGTCTCTCCTTCGCCTTTACTCCATTCTTCACCGTACCAACACGATTCCAACAGCCATCTCTCTCGATTTCATTTCCTTCCGTAACCTCCATCCATCCTCACCGAACTCCCTCTGTACACTACTCCCCAAACTACCATCAACCTGCAACCCCATTCACTTCCGCACCTCCTTCCTCCTCTCACTGCCCTGCTATCAAAAACCACATAATCCCCTTTGTCTCTCCCTCGCGTCTTACTGTTACCTCCCTTCTTCATCCGTAAACACCCTCCTTCTCCACCAAACTTCACAGAACCTTCACTCTTTGCCACACTCTTTCCCTTCTTCTCAGATTGTGTGTTTGTAGAGATTTATCAATGGGAAATAGTCAATACTCGTTTTCTCTTATTGAGCATGCTTTGACTGTTGTTGGGTCTGGACGAACTTATCTCGAAATTAAAGTTGCAAATGGAGTTTGTCATTGCAACAGAGAAGAAATTGCTGTCTATTTTGGTTGACGAAGCATCAGTCCCGAAAATCCAGTTATTAACACCAAATATAGGTGTTGTATACAGTGGCATGGGTCCTGATTTTCGAGTTTTGGTACGAAAAAGCAGGAAACAAGTTGAGCAGTATCACCGTATCTCTCGTCGGGCTAAAAGAAACAACAAATCTTCTACATCCTGACCACATAACCCATCTATGCCCAAACTCATCTTCTGTCAACTGCATCTCAAAGCTTCCAGTGAACAACATCAACATCTCGTAGCAGCTTCGACATATTGGTAACTTTCGATTCCATCTCCTTTTGGCTGAACAGTTGTGATACTGCCTATAAATGTTATTTTGATTTTCTGCTAGGTGTGATGGTTAGATTGAAAATATGATAACAGTAGCTTGAAATATGATTCTTGAATTCATTCGGTAGAAATTGAAATTGTTATTAAACTGTAGATTTATGCTGAAATCTTGTGTTGAATGCCATTCCATCTATGTATGGTGAGATTATCATTATGATAGTAATCTTGAATTTGTTTGAAATCTATACTTTGATAATTTGTTCTTGCCTTAAGATTCGGTTGGAGTTGTAGTGAGTGATTTCTTTTCAGTTTCGATGATGGTTTTATGATTGGCCGCGTTTAATCGTGTGTGAATCTAACCAAGGAACTATAGGGGCAGCATTGTTTTCGTTTTCTTTTGGGGTGAGTTTGAATGATAATGTTGGTTCACACCGTTTTCTTACTTGCTATTTTCAATATAAGTTCAAAGCGTTTTACTTTTGTTTGAAACTCGAATGACAACATCTTTTTTTTTCCAATCCTATTTGTGAGTAAAGATTAATATCCGTGCTTGGTTTCGATGAAGGTTGATATTTCCACGATTATTCGCGTAGGATATAACCGAGAAACCATTGGTACACCATCTTATTCTCGTTTTAATTTCGGTTGTAGTTTGTGTTTGAGTGATATTCATTTTAGTTTCGATGAAGGTAAGTTTGTTTCCGCGATTATTCGCGTAGAAACTCGCCAAGAAACCGTTGAAGACATCGCGTTTTATGTTACTCTCATCTTTTAGTTTCAATTGAATTTGAGATAAGGATTCCATATTGGTTTCGATGATGGTTCAATGTCTACGTCGCGTTATTTGCATAAGACTTAACCGAGAAACTATGAGGGCAGCCATTTATGTTTCATCGTTTCAGTGTTTATTTTGTTCATTTTTATTCGAAAGAGATTTTCTTAATGCAATTCAAGTTTGAATTCAAATGTTAATTGATGATGGCATCATCTTATGGATTTTTACTAGTTGTGAACGATATTTGTATCCGATTCGATGATGGTTTGATTTCGTTGCATTTACTTTTGCATGATATGACCGAGAACCTATTGGTGATGCCTTTGAATTCTATTTGTGTCGAATGCTTGTTTGAAATGAGTTTATGGAGCATAATTGAATATATGTAGTGGCTGCCCCGAATTCGGTTTATTTGATTAAAACTTGATTGTCGAGTTTAATTTCATGACATGTTGATTTGAATCAATTCGAATGGATGGTTAACGTGGTTTTGATTACATTTCAATTTGAATTCAAACGATGGAATCTTGGTTGCAATAGCAATGTTGTTTCGGTAGTTTAATTGATTTAAGTGAATTTTTTTGAGTGTTTCTTAATATAATGAAGTTGCTGCCCGGTTTTGGTTTATACGGTTAAAATGTGTTTAAAACTCAATTTTCCGTTTTTCGATTGATTAATAGCATGAGTTCTTTGGTTAGTCCATTTGTGAATCGATAACCATGAATAAATTCTTGATTCTTGAATTGTTCATATAAGTTGCATTCGATTTTAACATCTTGCTTATTAACCATGTTTATTTTATTGCCATTTCATTTCGATTTTATTCCACACTATGTTACTAATGCATTTGTTACTTGTGAAGAGATATCCAAAGATCATTCCAAGCATTCACCTACAATTGATGCATAAATCATTACTTCTATTTAGTGTTTAGTATTATTTAGTAATGTATATTTAATGTTGTAAATATATATAGTACTTAGTATTATTATTTTTTATTTATTTATTTCTTACATTTTGATATTGTATATATAATGTTTTTATTTTATATTTAGTATTGTAGATATAATTATATAGTATTTCTATTTCATATTTAGTATTGTAAATACAAATATACTATTTCTATTCTTATAACTTTATTTATATCCGTTTATAAATAAATTCAATTACATTTTAATGATCTTTGTGTTGCAATTTTGAATTTGGAATTTAATTCAACCTTCGAATGAATTTGAATGCAAATATATCTATTCTTCGCATAGTTTTTGTTTGTATCTTGAGTGATGTAGGAATCTTCATTTGGTATTCATCCGATGCATCAAGCCTTATCTAATCTTGAAGACTACTTGGAGCTCAACTCTTGCACAACATAAAGCTATTTATTTATTCAAATTAATTCGATTTGGTTGTATATATCCTTGTTCATGAACATGTACCCTCGTTCCTTGTGTGTTCTAATTACCGTTTAATTATGCGTTTATCATATTAGAACACATAGCCTCCTCTTGGGCTCTTCATCAAGAAGCAGGTAAACATACACAATGCACACCTGCACACATTCATAGTTTGGTCATGGGCTTTTCTACAGCGACAACTATTCGATCGATTGTTCCAATCGGTCATTTAGAATACTAGTGTCACGCTAGTCTCACTTTTAGGAGCATACATAAAGCTACCTTGTATGGGCTCGCTTGTTTTCCTAAAACACTTTCAAATCAAAACAATTAATTGAATTTGTTTTCTAAATCAATTTTTCTACAAAACAAAAAAACATGCTGCTATGGTATTTAATTAAATTGTTAGAGGTTCGCCCGACGATTTAATTAAAATGTAAAGTATTTGGGCCATTAGAGGGTAACCCAATGACTTAAATATTTTATTCCATAACACTTAATAAAAGTGAACTTTGTTTCACCTCACTCTTTTCATAACAAAGATTTTGGATGAGAGATGATCGGTTGACCTCAATCACCAATCTCGAGTATTGAATCGTTAGAGGATATCCCAACGTTTTGATACTTGTCATCCACAACCAAACCCCTAAAACACTTTCAAATTAAATTAATTAATTGAATTTGTTTTCTAAATCAATTTTTCTACAAAACAAAAAAAACATGGTGCTATGGTATTTAAGTAAATCGTTAGAGGATAGCCCGACGATTTAATTAAAATGTAAAGTATTTGGGCCATTAGAGGGTAACCCAATGACTTAAATACTTTATTCCATACACTTAATAAAAGTGAACTTTGTTTCACCTCACTCTTTTCATAATAAAGATTTTGGATGAGAGATGATCGGTTGAACTCAATCACCAATCTCGAGTATCGAATCGTTAGAGGATATCCCGACGTTTTGGTGCTTGTCATCTACAATTAAAATCAATTCAACTCATTCAAATCTTTTTCGCTCATATGCGATTATCAAAATCAAAAACATTTCAATTAAAAATCAACACAACCAATCCAAGACATTTTCAACAAGAACTACGGAGTTTTGACTTTCCCATTGCACGAGGGAATACGTAGGCACGCGGTTTCAAAACCGTGTCAAACTCAAAATAATAATAAACAAATCTCGTTTTCTTCTTTCTTATTTCTTGATCATTAATTAGAAGATAGCATTTTTACTTTAAACACACGAACATGCACGAACTAAATGGGTCCCATCGAGTACGATGGACGTAAGGGGTGCTAATACCTTCTCCTTGCATAACCGACTCCCGAATCCATCCTTTTTGGTCTTGTAGACCGCCTTATCCGATTTTCGTGGGTTTTATCTATATTTTCCCGTTCTTTCTAGAACAAATAAAATTAGGTGGCGATTTCATTGTTTTTGAAAATTCATTTAAATGATTTTTGAAAATCGAGTTGCTTCAATAAGCATGGAAACTTCAATGTAGATGAAACCAAAAGGGTTGTTTAGAGGACATCTTGAGCTTTCTAAAAAGTCCAAGAACACCCAAAAATGTGGAAAATTGAGCAAGATACAAATTGTACAAGTTGAGCATTTTTGAGGAGGTGCATAAAAGGAAATACTTAGCAAATGCAAATATTTTTCAAATGGGCCTAAGATTTTATGAACCAAACATGATCTTGACATTATCCATGACATCCATACTCCTTTACACGCCTCTTATCTTTTTTTTTGAATTAAATGATTAAATTCAAATTTAATTAAAAAAATACAAAGGTAATTGATAATACAAGTTGGGCTTGGTTTCTACTTGTATTGAGGACCAAGGAATCCCATAAAAGGCTTCCAAATTCGTGCATGAAGAGAAAAGGCAAGAGAAAGCTATTTTGAGAAAGATTTGATAAAATTTTCAAGGAAATATTTTGGCATTCAAAGAAATATATTCCTTCATTATTCTTGACTTAATTGGAAGCTCTGTATATATACTACAAGTTCAGAAGCATAGCACACAAAACCCTAGCCTCAAGAGACAACCCTAAATCTCTCAAAAATTCATACAAACTTGCAAAATTTGAATTCTTTCTCCCAGACATGTTCTAAAGATAGAGTCACCACTCCAAGTGATTCTGCTACCGATTCAACATCCACAGATTTGGATTTTGCAACTTCGTCTGGTTCTGCTCTCTTGTTCTGTCGCTTATTGATACCGGAATTTTGCATAACTTTGATTTCAACGCTTTTCTCCTTCCCTTTAGCATCGCAGCGACTCTCACTAGATAAGACATTAAAGAGCTCTCGACTGCACATATTGGAACTTGAGTCTTTCTTCTCCACTTCATCCATAAATTTGGGTAACGATGACGCACGCAGACATTGACCAAATGCCAGATCTTGTTCTTCAAGTTCTTCAAATCCTTCTTCGTTTAGGTCCTCCACCGCTTCACAATCTTTCCTTCAGGTCTATTAAGATCTTCCATTCCTATGAGCTTCCTTGGAATCCTGTTATTCAAAGGAGCTGATGATGTTGCCTAGTTTTCTCGCCATTGTTTCAGATCTGAGCATGAGTGGGAGGTCGTACACTCTCACCCAAAAGGAACTAAAATGCATACTTAACTTAGAGGGTTGTTCCTAATGGCAAACGTAAGAAAAAGACGAAATGGCAAACTAGGTTAACATTCAGATTGTTTTTCAAGAGGGCAATTTGGTATTTCCATGAGCCATTTTACACATGTGGCATATCCTTTAAATTAAACTAAATAAAAAACGTTGCCACATCATCATTTTTAGTGATGTGGCATGACCAAGGTTTAAAAACAAACTTTTTCAAAATGTTGAGGAAATCCATGCAACTTTTTTTTTTGCAGAGAGATTTTTCAAATGCGCCCTATATGACAGAGGGCAAAATAGATATTAATCCTTTATTATATTTAACAAAGTCGCAAGATATTCTGCAGGTATCTCTAGTAGTGACATAATTCTGATTGAGCAGAATGTGACTTCTTCAAAGAAGTCATTTTAATGATTTTACCATAGAATTTCTTGATTTTATAGCTTTAGATTGTAGTTTTATTAAGAGGATGTAATCACAGTTCAGACATTGGTGATCATTATTTTGAAAACTAGTCATACTTTGAAAACTAATCATGTCTTTTTTGCGTGACATGCTTAGAAAAATAACCATATGTTGTAAACAGAATAGACATGCAAAGTAAGGTTATTTTGAGGAGAACCGTGCAATGTATCGTATATTTCTAAAACAGTAGATAAATAAAGTATATGCCATTTTCTCATAATAGCCCTATATCATTTTCTAAGAAATATATTTCAGTTTAATTTTAGGTTTTTCTAAAATAGCTTTAGGGTGAGAGATAGCAAACACTTGTACTACTAAGGTATAAAAATAGCAAACAGAATCCTTAGAAATAATATTAGTGTTTATAATAGTATAATAGGTTGAGACCAAATGGACCATAAATCTATAATAGGTTTAATAATATATTTTTATTTATAATATAAAAAAATGTAAGAATTAATAATTTGAAAAAATAAAATAAAATTCTCTACATAGATTTAAATAAAATAATTAAAACCAAAGAGAAATATAATTGAGTTGTGTGATATGATTCTCATAAGCCATATAAAAGAAACCCTAATTATTGCTTCCTACTCCGATTGTCTTTTCTCGCCACATTCCACAACTTATGACGTCTTCTCGGGGATCTATTCCAACGGCCGATAGAATTAGCGACTTGCCCGATTTAATTCTGTGTCACATACTTTCTTTTCTGTCAACCAAACGTGCTGCAACCACAAGTGTGCTCTCAAAGAGATGGAAACCCCTATGGCTCTCGGTCTTCACTCTAGATTTCAACAGCATATCCTTCATATGTTCACCCTTTGCCATTCTTCCTGCGATACACTCTACAATGCTGCAACGAGACATCACATCACCAATCCATTCATTTAGCTTCATATGTCGTCAATATTTTATTTACGGACAAAATGAAATCAATCAAATTATTGAGTTCCTATTCCGACAAAGACGAGTACAAAACTTCACCCTCCGCCTAATGGTTTCACCTTGGAATATACCATCAATTGAATTACCTTGTAGCATTCTCAATTGTCACACACTAGAAGTTCTTAAGTTGAAGGGCGTAAAGTTTGGAGATATTTCTCATCTGCAGGATATACATTTACCCACTCTCAAAACTCTCCATCTCTACTGCGTCCGTTTTGAATGTAATAAACAATTCTATAATCTAGTATTAGGATGCCCACTTCTACAGGATTTCGAATCAACACACTGTCTCAATTTGGAAGAAATTGAAACCCTTCATCTCCCACAAACTTTTAAGGGCTTCCCTAATTTGATCAAAGCAAGGATATGTGAAGATCGTGTAGAATTCCCATTGAATATGCTTGGTAACACAAAGATTTTGTATTTAGATACTAAGGCAGGAATGTCATGGTTCCGCAATGCTCCCATGTTTCGAATATTGGCTCACTTGGAGATTGACATTCAAGGTATCAATAGGTATTGCAGGTGCATCTGGTTGCTATCAATACTCAAATATTCTCCCAAACTTCAAAATCTTATCATTCAGGTTCTCCTCTTTCAACATAAATTAGGTCGAGTTTTTCTAGTTAACTCTAATTCAATGTACTTTAATTTTTGAAATAATGATTGGTTGACAGGGTTTCACATTGCAAGAATTGTGGAATGACAAATGTTGGAAGGATCCAGAAATTGTTCCTGAATGTCTTTCATTGGAGCTTAAAACTTGTTGCATTAGTGGTTACAGAGGCAACGAATGGGAATTCAAATTTGCAAAATATATAATAGAGAATTCGAAAGTACTCAACAGTATGACAATTCATAGTAAATGTTCCATAGGTATGAATGACAAGGACAAAATGTTAGATGAATTATCTTCATGCACAAAGGCCTCTACAACTTGCAAACTTTTATTTGATTGATTTCCAATGCTACGTCGTATCCGCAGCGGATCATACGTATGCAACGGTAGGATGTGATGGTTTGAAAGACTTGAAGTTTTTCATTTTGTCGTTAGTCATAAATATTTTTCAAACATGTTATTTTTTATGTAATTAGTGGATTCTCAAGTTTTCCAATAGAGTATTTTCTTTCTCACAAACAAGGGCATTCACACTGGTGCGGCCGGATCTTATCAATATTTTCTTTTTTCTTTTGTCATTTGAGAAACTGCTTTGTTCTGTTCTTATTAATTTGTGTAAATCAAATTTGACTACATCATCTTTCATAATCCTTAAATTTGAATCATATAGTAGCTTACTAATTAAGGTTCACACATACATGCAAGCTAGAAGATTTAGGGGACGTGCATAGTGCTCTCATTAGGCACAAATTTAATTTCCATGACAGTAGGAATTATCTATATTCTATAGAGTATAGCTTGAGATTTATGTAGCGTAGGAACAACTTGCATCATCTCTGGGTACCTATACATGTTTAGTAGTGACTTGTTATTTGATTGATGAGTAATTTCATTCATTTTGAAAGATCAATGAGTCGGTGAAGGGGCGATCCTTAGTACGGA
This sequence comes from Vicia sativa, assembly GCA_021764765.1. NCBI lineage: Eukaryota > Viridiplantae > Streptophyta > Magnoliopsida > Fabales > Fabaceae > Vicia > Vicia sativa. The sequence goes on from CM038794.1 coordinate 20,464,756, forward strand.
CTGCAATAGAGCATTAAACAAAGTGTCTTTTAAAAGTATAATAACAAATTAAAGGAGGTGGGGAGAGACCTATTTTTGTGAGATTAATTGGACCCTCGTCCTAGAAGCCACTACGTACGAGCCTGAACTAATTTTGATGCTTTAGAATTTTATAGTGGAAGAGGCTTTAACTGAAGCAATATCCTCATCTACAATTTAGGCGCCAGTTACAAATTCTAAAAGTAAGATTGAAATTTTAGTATTAGTATGGTATTAGAGACCAAAGTTTTGTGTCATGTGATTGATTATATATAGTTTATATTTAAATTTAAGCCTTGATAAGAGAAAAGATAAAAGTATGAGTCATTAGCCTGCATAAAATTTTAAACTAATAACAGTGATGCATCAAAATGTATAGCCTAGACAACCTATAAATAATGTTGGGAATTGTCACAGAGAAATCACTTAACGCATTATATTGGATAGAGGGTCTGGTCGGCTTTGCTTTTGTGCTTCTATAACTGCTAGTTATTATTAATCCATGCCAAGGAGGGAGAGCTTCCTGCTGTGGTATTCGGTATTAGGTGTGATTGTGTATAGTCGTCGGTTTTAAAAGGCTTGTTTTTTCTTGATCATTCTTTTGTTGTTGGAAGTGCATTTTCTCTCCCACAAACAAGAGTTTTTCATATTGGTTCTGATCTTATCAATGTTTATCATTGTCCATCGGTTGTTTTCTTTTAACTTCTGTCATTTGAGAAACTTGTTGGTTCTGATTTTATCCATTTATGTGAATCTAATTTGATAAGACATCATCTTACATAAGGGATGTGCTATCATGAATGACAACATTTACTATTTGAATTGGAATGCATCTGCCACTCCAAGTATGCTACTACTGAAATATGGATTCCCTAACAGCAGGAATTATCTATAGTCTGAAATTCATGTAGTGTAGGCATAGCTTGCTGTTGCGGTTATCATGGCTTAGTATCTAATCCGCTAGTTATTATTAATCTGTGTCAAGAGGGAGAGCTTCCTGCTGTAGTAATCAGTATTAAGTGCTGTTGTGCATCGTTGGTTTTCAAAGGCTTGTTTTTTCCTGGTTGTGGTGTTATTGTTGTAGGAGAACTTGGTAGTGTTTACTAGTTGAATTTGTGTTCCTTGTGCAGATGTCCGCTCTTCTCCTTGCATGCTCCAGGTCTGTTCAGGTTGTGGTGGCCAGATCTTTAGGGAGTGTGTATGACTGCGGTGTGGTGTCGTCCGAGGCAAGATGGATATTGCATATGAAAATGGTGTCATCTTAGTTGTAAGCGACTTCAAATTACAAAAAGAAGGGAACTCCATCTTTAATAAATCAGGAACTAAGGAGAGAATATAACAAATGAAAGATGATGGGGAATTGTGATCAGTTTAATGCAAGTCATATATTTTTTATTTTAAAAAAATAAATAAACAAAGTAAAGCAAACAAACATCTTAATAATAAAGCAAAATTACGGCCTCAATGTGAATACGTCGATTCCAATTGTTTGGATAATTTAGGAATGGAGGATAGCGTCGTATTCTTGCTCACTAATGCCGGTCTACTCGGTCTGTGCACAAACCCGTATCCTACCTTTGAACCCCTCATGCTTGAGTTTCTTAGTTCCTTCTCTTACACAACACCTGTCGACGACCCCTACACAACCGGAACCGCCAACTTCCGCATGTTCAACCAAGAGTACTCTCTTGATCAAGAAAGAGTCGCCGAACTCTTATCTTTCACTCACGGCGAGCATGTTCATTACAAGCCTTTCGACGATGACAACGATCTTTCTTGGGATCAAGTCGGCTTCTCCCTATGGAATGATCTAACCGGTCAAACCACGGAAAGTTGGCGCGATCTCTATGCTTCTCACATACATAATCCTGCATTGAGGTATTTTCACCGCGTTCTTGCTAACACCATCTTTGGTCGGACCAATAATCACAAGGTCAACCAAAATGAGCTGCTCATCATTTTCTGTGCCCTCAATGGTCAGGCTGTCAATGTCGCACCTTTCATGCTTAGTCACATCCACTCATGCGTGAACGCCGCAGGTACTAATCCTTTTGTCTTTGGTGGCATCATCACTTCTCTTGCTTATGCTTTAGGCCTCTTCGACGAGCTGTTGTCTTTATCACCATTTATGATGCTGGGAACTTTACTCGATATTATATATTGTCGGGATTCCCATATAATCTCTCCAAGACATGATGGCCGGTTTACGTTAGTGATAAATCGTTGTCAAATTCCTGATTTTGTGTTACCTTGTCCGAATCGTATCGACGTTCGCGTCCGCGCCAATTGGCGCTATGCTCTTGATGCACCTGCCGCCCCACAACCAGATAATTCCGCTGCAAATTTCGCGGCTATGCAGGCTCATATGCATCGTCAAGATCAGTTGTTCAACGCCATGCAACAAACACAAGCTGAGACTTTACGTCTCGTCCAAGAAATGCGACGCGAACACCAAGAATATGCTTTTCGCAATGATCGTAACTTCGAATCATTGCAAGCTCGCATAGCAGATGCACTTCATCTTAATGATTCTGATTCTGACGAACGACGAAGACCTCGTACTAGAGGACGAAGAACAAGAGGTCAAGATTCTCAAAGCAACGAGTGATCCCCATCTTTTCGTCTGATTCTCCTTTGTTTTTATCACACTGAGGACATTGCTCCTTTTAAGTATAGGGGAGTCAGATCATTTCCTTGTTCATTTCTATTTCCTTTGCTCTCTTTGTAGTATTTTTTTCCTTTTACTTCGTTTCTTGTATTGCAAATTTCAATTCAATAAAATACATATTTATGCAAATTTTAATCTTTTATGCAAAAATTTGTGCTTACTCGAATTCCTCCTATTTCTTGAGCCATAACGAATAAAATAAAACAATTTTAAAACGCATTTATAAACATTATTCAACTAGTATTAAGGTTGCCTATTATAAATAAGAATTCGAGCAGCTTAGCAAAATTGCTACCGTCCTATCACTTTAAAACCCCCGATGTGTTGGATCGATTTAAGTACTTATTTTACCAAAACCTTTAAAACTTAGTTTTAGATTAGCCCCGAGTAGTTTATTAAGCAGTCGGCACCGCCATAAACACAAACTACGTGGAGAACCGATGAATATAAGTGATTGATCAAATATTCTTAAGAAATTGCTTTTATCTGAAGATGCACTTACTAAGTTAGATGGTCCTTACCAGATCATTTAATCCAACAGTTGCGGAAATTATAAATTTAATGCAAAATAATCCATTATAAATTGGTTCAGTGGTCCCTGGTGCTGAACTTGGTAGGGCGAACTACGGTTCGATCCCCCGCAATTTTTAATTGGAAAAAGGAGTACCAAATGTTTAATTACCAGAACTGTCAGCTGGCTTACTAAGATCAAATTCACTAACCGGTTACTCTACTATGTGCGTGTAAGGTAAAGGGCTTAATGTGATTGCACTAGAATAAAAACGGGTGAAATAAAACGCAGTTTTAGGGTAAGCTATAATGACATGACTTAAATTGGTCTGCATAAGTGGGGTTGTCTAGTGTTCCTACGGTAACTTTGGTGTTTAAGTTCAACTTAAATTCTCCAACGAAAAATCAACTTGCAACCTGGTACAAAGTGATGTATGTTCTTATATTTGCGTTTAACTGTGCTTCAGAGATTTTCATTTTTACTTTTTTTTTTTGCTTGAGGACAAGCAACGGTTCAAGTATAGGGGAGTTTTGATAACGCATTTTTATATAGTATATTTGATTTAATTTTCATAAATAATGTTAGTATTTTTTTTTAATTATTTCATTTTATTTCCATATTACACTGGTATTTTTATTGTTTCAGGTATTTTATTTTAATTAGACAAATTGAGCAAAGTGAAGAAATTAAGAGAATTATTGGATTAAATATGCAAGAAATGAAGAAAAAGGGGTGTGCAAAGCAAAGTGATGGATCAAAGGTTTATTATAATCTTCAAACTAGGCCCAAACGAAATCAGGCCCATGCAAGCAAGCAAACCCTAAAGCACGTACAAGAGTGAGACGCACGTCTCAACCTCTCTCCTACAAATGAGGCGCCCGCCTCGGACCCTTCCCTTAGTGGGAGGCGTCCGTCTCCACTGCCACGTGGCCCTAGGAGGATACGTGAGACGCCCGTCTCAACGTGGTCATATGGATGAGTAATTTTCGGGACGACTGTCTCCACTTATAGCAGTTAGAACGAGAGATTTTAGGGGAAGGTGATACGAAAATATCTTAAAAAGTGGTTACATCCTACCACTATAAAAGGACACCCGGGAATCAAAATGGCAGGCCCCGTTTTTCAGCATTATTTTCCAGTTTTAGAATTTACCTTCCTGCAATATTCTTTTCCATTGTAATTTGAATTCAAGCAGTTATTTTCCCGCATTGTTCTTAGAATTTCTAGCTATTTTCCATTCAAGCATTTTGGTTTAAATTCCTGTTGAAGAACCGAGACATTGTACGAGTTATTTCAAGCTTCAAGAATTAATTCCAGCATTTATTTAATTCAGGTTTCTTATTTACATCGCTTTTATTTATTTAATTAATTGTTTGCATGAGATATATTTATTTTGCCATGAATTTATTTATGAATGTTAAATTCTTTAATTTATTCATGTCTGCTTTTATGAATATGTCTGGCTAAATTATTTTAATATCGATATGTAACGAGTTAGTCTGAAAAGATCCGGAACAAACAGGCTTAATTATATTTTATAAAATAAACACTTTTTCTGATTTAGTTATCTAATTTATTTTGTTAAAAAAGGCTTAGAAACCAACAGAGCGAAAGTTTGAGGTTAATAAACTGGACTAAGATTAGAAACCAATAGAGCGACAGTTTGAGGTTTAAAATCAGATAGTAGATACTAAGCATTATTTTTAAAGACTGCGACAGCGTTTTAAAACCAATTAAACTTTATTTATTTTCAAAAAGTAATTTTAAAATCAATGGGATAGCGAAAGCATACATCAGAGTTTAAAATTATAATTTACTTCAATAGAGCGAAAGTTTGAGAATAGATTTTTGAATAAATACTTTTTGCTGAAAAAGAGATTATTATCATTTTTTGAAAATAAGCCAGTGGAAAGCCGGATTCTTTAGGATTAACGAAGTACATACCGATATTCGCATTATTATTATTTCAATTAGAATTAAGTTTTATTGCCCAAAAATTCCCCAATTTATTTATTCGATAGCTATAGCTTTACACAGTAGTTTAGGTTACGTTAGTTCGATTTATAGTCCCTTAGGTTCAATATCTTTTAAAACTACGCGATAGGGCTGTATACTTGCAGTCTCCCGATTAATTTAGACGATAAAGTCGCGATCACTGTGCTCCGGCATCGCTGTCTTATCTTGACTTAGGTGAAGCTGGCGTGGCGTGTAGGCTTATCATGATTGGTTCATTCTAAGACACTGGGGTCCACGCGTGACTAGTTTGAAAATCCAGAATCCAACGTGGCCAACACATATAATCTAATGGTTGTATCTACTTCACAAACAAAACACGCAGCTCAAATGGTCAAGGCGTTTGTGTGGTAACCAGGGGGTCCTGAGATCGATTCCCAGCGACCACATCTTCTTTTTAACCCTTTTCCTTTTTCTATTTTCTAACTATTTTCATTTTTTTAATTATTTCAATTAATTAAATTAACTAGTAATTAGACAGTTAGCTTAATTAGGATTAATTTCACAATTAATTTTCTTTTCTATTTTTCTTAATTAAATTAATTAATTTAATTAGTTTAATTTAGGTTAATCATATAATTTAAATTAATTTTCTTTTATTAATTAAAATCAATTAGAATTAGGGTTTCCGATTCACCCAATTTTCACTTAATAATTAGGTAAACTAAAATCAAACTTTTTTTACTAACCTAAAACTTTTTACTAACTATTCTCCAAACTTCTCCCGATTATATTTTTCCTTCGATTATCTGTTTCACGCATATTATTGTAACTGCTTCCAAGATGTATAATTTTTCGTGCGCGTTCCTTTATCATTATATATCTGCTTATGGGATGTAATAGATAATTAGGACATTTACTTTTCGCGCTCCTTATTATGTATCTGCCCCAAAGCCATGTAATAGCGTAGGATCTTTATTTTCCGCACTTTACTTTCTGCAGTTTATTTTCCGTACATATTTAACTATTAGTAACTAGGCGTGTATGGCAAGATTAATTCAATCAACATAGCTAACCCTAATCATAAGATAAAATATCTGAATACAATACACTCTTCACACATGCACTCACTTTAGGGTATCCTCTCTTCTTGCCTTACGAACAATGGTCATGTCCCTCGAACGTGGGGATATCTTAGCTAAGACGCTTACAAACATATCATCATAGTCCACTATGCCAAATAAGGGCATAGACAGCGCTTTTTTAGGGCTTTAGCAGCGCTTAAAAGCGCTGCTAAAGCCTCCACTGCTAAAGGTATAGGCAGCGCTTTTGTAATTTCAAAAGCGCTGCTATAGGTACCTCCTTTAGCGCATTAAAGCGCTGCTAAAGGTACCCTTTAGCGCTTACCCTTTAGACAGCTTTTAATGTTGAAGTTTAGATTTTAGAAAGCGTCTATTCTTTAGCGCTTTTCCTTATTTTTTATTTAATATATTTTTTTAATTACTTTAGATGCTTTTATAAAGCGTCTATTGCCCCTTTAGCTCTTCCTTTTTTTAATATATTTTTTTCAATCACTTTAGGCAGCGCTTATCATTTAAAGCGCTGTCTATTCCCCTTTAGCAGCTTTTCCTTTTTATTTAATATTTTTTTCAATCACTTTAGGCTTATCATTAAAAGCACTGTCTATTCCCCTTTAGCGCTTTTCCTTATATTTTTTTATCAGAATTTTTTTTTTCATTTAATATAATATCTCACCATTTTTTGCAACTTAATTTATAGCTTCAACATAACATTTTAAACTACAATATATATGCATCAATATACAACAACGAAACAATATTATAACAACATCGGCCAATGTACGTCAATATATATACATCTCAATCCTTTTTGCACAATATACACAACAACAACATTAATTTATAAAACAAAGAAACAAAATCAAAATTTCTTTACAAAATAACTCTATACATCGATCTGCACCTATATTACCTGAAACAAAATCAAAAAATCGAAATTATACAAGTTACCAAATAACAACAAAAACAACACAACTATAACGACATATATTATACTCAAAACTCAAAGTTATACCTGCTTATAATAAAACTCTCAACTCCATAACAAATTGGCATCAATCCTCCATAAGTTCATCCAATTGATCTTTTGAGTAAGAAGCACACTTGAATTCATCAAAGTACTACATAATAATATAAAATAGTATGATTTAATTAAAATACTAAGTCATTTTATGAGAAATATTAAAATAATTCCAAAGTTAGAAATTCATACCGTCGATGGAATCTCTAATCGGTCCGAAAGAATAGTTTCTTTCATAAACCTCAACATAAAATAACCGCAATCTACACAATTGCGTTGACGAGGACACTACACATGGAAAGAAAATACGGATATACATCAGTATATACAACTTAACTTGTTTTATCAAGTATCATCGCTATATTATCAAAATTGCGAAAATCTATACCTCCACTTTGATCCAAGAAACATTGTTGACTTTACTCCTTGGTACTTGAATACCTCTTTGTGCTCGAAAACTTTGTAGAACGCTATAATAAAATAATAACGAATATTTAGAACTATCGCACATAAATAATTAAATATACAGTATATTTTAGAACAATCTCACTTACGTGTCAATCGTCTTCTTCATATCTGGGTATGTTGTCCAATCATTGCCCAATGAATCCAGATAATATACAATTTCTCTCAAAGGATTAATTGCAACCAATAACCAGTGTCCACTGGAATATTAAACAAAGGTTAGATGAAAATTTTCTACACAACGTTAAAAAACGAAAAATTATAATAGAGGAAATTTAGAATGAAAATCTTACTTGTTGCCAGTATTATATGGTAAAAAGAACAATTTTTCTGTATCTTTTATGGCCATAAATAAACCGAGTACATATGCTATTACTTCATCTGGTTTTAAGATGATTGACCCTGCGTGGACAACGTTGGGATTTATGAAAGCGAATTTGGATTCCAATCCACGCGGGCGAATCAACTTGTCACACAGAAACCTTAAATAAAAACATCATTAATATTAATTATTCATTGAAATGAGTAAATAAATTCTGCAATTAATTAAACAAAGTTGGTTGGAGTATACCTGATGTATGTATCGATAACAGCCATGCCTAATGTCAAGTGTCCAAAAACTTGGTCCAAATCCTCCATACCAATTGCTGTCATGCCATGAGAACCATAAATCCCTTCATCCATGGGTACAAGAGAAGTACCACCTTGCGGAATAGTTGTGAAGCTTAAAAATGTCCGAAGGCACGACCTATACTGTGAAGTAGTTTTCTAGCACGGTCCTCTTAGCAACACTCTTTATTTCGTGGAATGTTGCTAATTACGTGCTCTTTACCCTACTTACGCTTCAATCTCTTTGGGTGAATAATCTAAATATCATAAAATTAGAGTGGTCAAGTATAGGATGACAAATTAACATTATCTAAGCATAAATATCATATAATTGTGTTGTACTGTTTTGTGATGCCATGACTCCATTGGCGTGTAATCCCTTTATCTTTTGGTTTGGATTTTGTAGGAGTCTAACATTACCATGCAAAAAATGTAAGTAAAACGAGCGTAAAAATTTGAGTACTAAAAGGTTCATAACGGTTTTAATTATACCTCATCATCTATGCGAGAGTCTTGGGCCATGCAACAAACGCTCCTATTGCCTCTCCCACGAATGTTGCATCCGAAACTTCATCGGGATTGGTAATAACGCACCCTCCTCTAAAGCAATATCAATTGACACTTTCAAATATCCGAAGGGAGCGGTTTATGATGAAGTACTTCTCCACGAGTGTTATGGACTTTTCCTTGCCAACCATGCGATAAGTTGGTGTCTCTAAAAGAGTTGACAAGGTGAAATGCCCTAAAATCAATAATAAATATGACGTTAATGTGTATATATGTCTTAAATAAATTACACTAATTAAATAATATATGAATTTACCTCGGGAATAGTTTCTTTAAGAGCACAATGGACACTAGCTATGTCACTAGTTTCTTTAACACCAAGATTCCATTTCGATTGGTACTTGTCTTGCTTTTCCTTCCTCAATTCAAGAACTTGACTTCAATGCATCCAACCTTGCCTGCAGTTCTTTATTGCTAGCAGATTTTGTCTTTGGGTTGTTCTTTTTCAAGGAGCTTGGAGTAACCCCATATCCTTTACCCCTCACCCGACCAGAATACTCACGAACATCTAATGCTCGACTAAGTATGCTCCTGCAATCATCCGGTGGAGATGTAGACTGTGACAGAGTCTCTTGAAATGCATATGAATATTGTAAAAAACATGAATATTATATGTTAATAAAATTTTAATTAGAATTAATGTTATACTTACACATTTTGCAAAAATTTCTTGTACTTCATCTTTAAGAACTCCATCCTTACCCACACGGGCAGCCTTCCACAAAACATGCTCCGGAAGAGATGTTTCAGAACTATTCTCCTCTTTCAACTACACATTAACACAAAAAACAAGCTCAGTTATAACTCTTGATGAACAAGTATATCATTACAATTTGTAAATACTTACTATTTTTTGTTCTAATCGTGCATATCCCAAACGTCCCTTTTTGTATGGATATGCCGGAGATGATGCTCTTTGACGATTTGCGTCACTTACACTCTTAAATTCTGGGGTTTTCCGTTTGTCTTTAAAAGCATCCCATTCTTTAAGTGAAATCACATCTGCATATTCTGTTGGACGCTCTGCATCAACAAAAATTTTTTCGGCATCTCTAAGATATTTTCTAGTCAAAAATGTTCTAAACCCTCTTAGTCTACTGCCGGCCAATCCAAGACAATAATCTTTTTTTGTGTCATCAATGTTGAAAGACCTCTACAAAAAACATACACAAAGTGCGTTAGTATAAGTAATTTAAAGACATAATTTAAAGTACATAATCGTAATTTAAAGACATAATTAACGATACATACGTAATTTAAAGACATAATAAAAGTACATATCTCACCTGCATTTTGTTTTTAGCATCATCCCAGTATCATCTTTCCACTTATCATAAGTTATTGGTATTTCTCTCCTTACAATTGTACCAATGTAACTTGTCAATTTAGAAGCGTTAGGCTCAATTAATTGGCCAGTTGGACTCCAATGCACATCGTATTTAATACCTCTATCTCTATCACGAATGATATTCTTCATAATAGTTTTTCCTCTTTTAATTTCTTTTTCCACTCCCTTACTGGATTTTCCCCCATCATTGTCTCCATCATTAATTGAATCATCGTGGGTGCTCCTCGTTACTAGCCATCTAACCTGTAATCAAGAAAAACATTAGTATCTAATGACAAATATTTAATTCCAAAGATATAATTCCAAATATCTATTGAGTATATAAAATGACAAATCTCAGTTGAGTATATAAAATGACAAATATGAAAAATATATCATTAATTAGAAGTTTGCTAAGTGTTAACAAGAATGGAGGAATATATATTACCTCTTTCACTAACATCTCTTTCTTTTCTTGGTTGGATTTTGAATTACTTGTCTTTTAAGAACGCGGACGGAGGGATTGATCCAAATTCCCTCATCATGATCTTTTCTAATATATGTTTCATCCGCTGTAGTATTTTCATCTCGATCGTTTCTAATATACGACTCATTCTCAACATCAACATCACCTTGATCTACACTTTTATCATCAATCACTTTGTTAGATAAAAGCACTATAGACCATTTCGTACTCTTCGGGTCAGTGACATAGAACACTTGTTTAGCTTGAGAGGCTAGAATAAAAGGCTCATCTTTATACCCCACCTTATTAAGATCCACTTGCAAAAACCCTGACTTATCCATTCGTATGCCACTACGATGACCGAGAAAGACATTCTTCTGACAAAGTTTCAATCGCATGGTATCGGTTCCATCTTCACAGACAGGACACGCTTTTTCACCTTTAATGCTATACCCGGATAAATTTCCATATGCTGGAAAATCGTTAATTGTGCCAAACAACATCGCCCTCAAATTGAAATTTTCTTTCCTATATCCATCATAAACCTCCACTCCGTTCTCCCACAAAATCTTCAAATCTTTGATTAAAGGTTTCAAGTATACATCTATGTCATTCCCTGGTTGTTTAGGCCCAGAAATTAACATAGACAACATCATGTACTTGCGCTTCATACATAGCCATGGAGGTAGGTTATAAATCATAAGAATCACGGGCCATGTGGAATGTGAGATACTTTGAAGACCATGCGGGTTCATTCCATCCGTAGATAATGCCAAGCGAAGGTTTCTTGTTTCTCCTCCAAAATCAGGATAATCATTATCAATTTTCTTCCACTGGGGTGCATCTGCCGGATGTCGAAACTTTCCATCGATAATTCTTTCATCTACATGCCAAGTCAAGTGTCTAGCATCGGTTTCACTACGAAACATGCGTCTAAATCTCGGAATAATAGGAAAATACCATAAGACTTTCGCTGGAGATAATTTTTTCTTATATCGAGGTAAACCGCACTTAGGGCATTCATTCAACGATGCATATTCGTTTCGAAACAAAATGCAATCATTTAGACATGCATGTATCTTTTCATAGCTCATGCCAATAGAGCACAACATTTTTTGGCCTAGGTTCGATTAGGAAGAACATTATCCTCGGAAGCATATCTCTCAAAGGGCTAATAACTCGGTGAAACTTTTATCTGACCATCCGTTGCGCGCCTTTAAGTTGTACAATTTTAATACCGCAGACAATCTTGTGAATTTGGGACAATCTTTATACAACGGTTTCTCCGCATCGCCTACCAACCTCTCAAACATTTTTGGACAATCCTGAAGATCTTCTTCAAGTACTTCTGCAATCTCTTCGACTCGATCATAATCATATGTATCCGTGGCATTGTCGTCTGAAACAAAGGTCGCACTACTTTTCACCCCCGGTTCAACATTCGCGATGCTTTTCTCACCATGAAATATCCAACACGTATAACTTCGATCAATTCCACGCATCAGTAAATGCGATTTCAATCCATCTGCGTCAACCCGACCCACATAACAACAACCCAAGCAAGGACATTTCATTCTATTCGGGTCTTCAGCGTGTTCAACAGCAAACTTAACGAACTCTAATACCCCATTCTCGTACTCTTTTGACAATCGATCGGCACACATCCATTTTTTGTCCATGGTTTTAACTATTACGTATGTTTAACAAAAACACTAATTAGGAAAATCAATTATGAACTAATAAAATCAAAGTGCTACTTGACTATGAAATTCAAATTCAAATTCAAATTACAAAGCATAAAGCAATTTTGCTTTATGCTAAAAGCAAAATGTTCACTTTTGGTTAGTTAGTTAATTACTGCTTTATGTAATTATATATGACCGACAAAATCTTAAATTACAAGACTCACTTAATATTATATTTGATAATAAAATGAGTAACATAAAAATACTAAGCTATTAGCCCTTCTACAATTGATCTATTTCTGTAAATTTCATTTCCTCACTAATTGCTTTCTTTTGTTTATTCAGTTCCGTTTTTGTGAATTAACATGACTTTGCTTCTGCAACTAATATATTTACCCCCTGTTTTGTTTCTATCTAATAGTTCTTAGCTGATTGAATTTGTAGTGTTTTCTAAATATGAAATGATATCTAAAAATACTTGGTAGGGTAGTCACTCATTACTAATGAAGTTAGTTTTAACAAGTCAGTGAAATGTTGAATCAGTTGATTATTTTCAAATTTTTTACTTTCTTAAATACATATGCTTGTGTCTCTTTCCAAAGTTGATTCCTGTGATGTGTGCATGAGTGGTTGCCACAACTTGAACTTATCTGCTCTACCCAAATTCCGACCCCACCATAAGCTATTATTTATGACTAACTAGCTTAAAATAATAACATCACAACTTCAACTTATAAACATTGCTTATTTCTAATGATTGTCTTGTAACAATGCCTGTCCTAATTTGTAGTTAATGAAATTCAAGTTGGTCCACTGACTTAAAATGCTTTACCAAACCAACCATCTTTCTCAAACACAAAGAAAATAGTTATGCAAATATCTAACTATCTTTATATTTATCTAATACTTGTTATTAATACATTGTTTTTCCTATGGATTTCAGGTTAAATGGCGTTAGATCAATACATGGACAACACCGTGTCCCGAAATGATTCATTTGAAGATAAACCGTCTTTCAAAATCTCAAAAACCACCACAGATTCTGATAGAAATGCATCTCCTGGCTTTGACTGCAACATCTGCTTAGAGTGTGTGCAAGATCCAGTAGTCACATTTTGTGGTCACCTTTACTGCTGGCCTTGCATTTACAAGTGGATTCATATGCAAACTAGTATATCTTCTGAAAACCAGGAGAAGCAGAAGCCACAATGTCCAGTATGCAAATCAGAACTGTCTCAATCCTTGCTAGTTCCATTATACGGCCGTGGCCAATCCACCACAAAGTCTGAACCTGGGATGGATGTACCTCAAAGACCTTTGGGTCCCAGATCATATAATACTACAACTGTTTCACAACCTACTTATCAAAGCTATTATCATCATCGGAACCCCGCTTACAATTCCGTAGATCCAACTCTATGATTTTATCATAATTGTTATTATCTCTTTCACTTCTCTTTGCACATAATTAACATTTTGTAACTAAGTTTTGCGACGACATAAATTGATTAGTAAGTTCGGCAACGACATAAATTAACTAAGTTCTCACATTTCAGATTTTTCCATTGATTCTTCATCCACACACGATAAGCAAACTCCTGTATGCATTAAACCTCAAATGGAACCATCAGTTCAAGTTGTCTAACTTCTTGTTTTTGCTCAATTTTGTGTGTGCATATAAAACCAATTTTAAGTTCTTTCAGTGTTATGTTTTTTATCCTGTCAAAATCTAAATAGCACTGAGAGTTATTACCTACTGTTTAGAACAAACAAAATCATGGAGACCAGCCTAAGTTATTACCTACTGTTTAGAACAAACAAAATCATCAATTTTATCATCTAATAGAGCAAACAACAATGTTATTACCTACTGAAGCAAAACTGACAGAATCCTATGATAATGTTTGATAACAAAACTCACAGAATCCAGAAAATCTCAACACATAAATCACCTACATTCAACTAAACACTCTAGTCACGATGCACACCAAAAAATGAATCCAGAAGCACAGGCTTTAATGATAGGAACACTTACTTGGATTGAAAAAATGAATTAGCCGTGGGCCGAAGATTCGAAGGTGATGCAACGGAGGAGGCTGCTTGTGTTGGTGATTGTGCCGTTGATGCGAGGCGGAGGGTAATGGTTAGAGGACGACGAAGGGATGAAGGATGGAGACGGTTGACAATGGATGTGTGACGATGAAGATGAAGCGGAGGGTAATGGGTTGGTAACGATGAAGATGAAGCGGTTGAGAGGAGGGTTTGAGAGATGACGGAACAAAGGGAGTAATGGAGTTTGGGAAGAGACGAGTGTTGAGAGGATGAAGAGAGAATGGGAGTAGACGAATGGAGAAGAAGATGAACGATATGGGTTTCGATTTTTCTGTTTCTGGAAATCTGATTTAGGGGTTAGGGGTTTAGAAATTAATTAACAAACCAAAGGCAGCGCTTTCATGAAGCGCTGCTAAAGATCCCCCTTTAGCAGCGCTTTAGGCTTACCCCCCCTTTAGCAGCGCTTTTAGAGTTACACAAAGGCAGCGCTTTCAAGAAGCTTGAAAGCGCTGCTAAAGGTACCCCCTTTAGCAGTGCTTTAGGTTTACCCCCCTTTAGCAGCGCTTTTAGACTTACACCTTTAGCAGCGCTTTTTGAAAGCGCTGTCTAAAGCATACCCTTTAGCAGCGCTTTTATTAATTTTTTAATTTTTATTTTTTTTAAAACCCTATAGCAGCGCTTAGGGAGAAAAAGCGCTGCCTTTGATAAGGCCTATAGCAGCCCTTTTAAAAAGCGCTGTCTAAAGTATTTTTTTTTTTTTTTTTTATTTTTGGATACCTACAGCAGCGCTTTTGCATAAGCGCTGTCTATGTAGTGGTGCCAAAACTCGTTTTTGGCGTAGTGGTCCCTTCGATACAAAGATCATAGTCCCTCGATGACCCTCGATGTTGCCTACGAATATATGATCTCGTCCCTCGATTGTTGCCTACGAAAAGTGATGATCGTCCCTACGAATATGCTAAGGTAGCCTTACAAGTTGCCTTCTATGACCATCCGATGTCCCTTTGAATGTCTCTTTTACATCCAACGAATAAGGTTACCTACCAACTAATGGTATGGATAGCTTTATTCTAAATTTTTTATAAATTTACATACCTTTTATTTTATTAACTTTAAGATTTAAATTAATTATAACAATTAGTTAAGAAAATATCATAAAAATAATGAATAAAACAGAAAAAATAAGGATTAATAATTCTTTTGAATAAGTTAAACAAAAACAACTATTATTTTGATAAAACATTTAAATCAATTAAATATTTTTTGAAAAAAAAATTATTTTAAGTAAAATTTAAATATTTTGAACAAAGTACAAAATAATCCGCAAAAAAATTTTCCTGCGGAATTACCTGCAGTTTTGTATTGGAAAAATGGTGTTTTATTCAAAATTAGAAATCTGCAGCAAAATCCGCAGGTGTACCTGCGGAACTTGCTACATAATCATGTTTCGTAGAAATTTTAATTATAGGGTTAATACCTATTTTGCCCCCTGCCATATAGGGCGCATTTGAAAAATCCCCCTGCAAAAAAAAAGTTGCATGGATTCCCTCAATATTTTGAAAAAGTTTGTTTTTAAACCTCGGTCAGGCCACATCACTAAAAATGATGATGTGACAGCGTTTTTTATTTAGTTTAATTTAAAAGATATGCCACATATGTAAAATGGCTCATGGAAAGACCAAATTGCCCTCTTGAAAAATAATCTGAATGTTAACCTAGTTTGCCATTTCTACTTCTTCTTCTTCTTCCGTTTTGGTCTGTGCGTACCACCACCGGGTCCTTTAGTGCTCTTTGTGTTCTTTCTCCTCTGGACTCCCCCTGCAACATTGTTTCCTTGTTGCTGGACATGTTCTAAAGATAGAGTCACCACTCCAAGTGATTCTGCTACCGATTCAACATTCACAGATTTGGATTTTGCAACTTTGTCTGGTTCTGCTCTCTTGTTATGTGGCTTATTGATACCAGAATTTTGTATAACTTTGATTTCAACGCTTTTCTCCTT
The DNA here is from genome assembly GCA_021764765.1 of Vicia sativa. NCBI lineage: Eukaryota > Viridiplantae > Streptophyta > Magnoliopsida > Fabales > Fabaceae > Vicia > Vicia sativa. The sequence continues at coordinate 20,481,179 of CM038794.1, forward strand.
CCCTTTAGCATCGCAACGACTCTCACTAGATAAGACATTAAAGAGCTCTCGACTGCACATATTGGAACTTGAGTCTTTCTTCTCCACTTCATCCATAAATTTGGGTAACGATGACGCACGCAGCCATTCACCAAATGCCAGATCTTGTTCTTTAAGTTCTTCAAATCCTTCTTCGCTCAGGTCCTCCACCGCTTCACAATCTTTCCTTCAGGTCTATTAAGATCTTCCATTCCTATGAGCTTCCTTGGAATCCTGTTATTCAAAGGAGCTGATGATGTTGCCTAGTTTTCTCGCCATTGTTTCAGATCTGAGCATGAGTGGGAGGTCGTACACTCTCACTCAAAAGGAACTAAAATGCATACTTAACTCAGAGGGTTGTTCCTAATGGCAAACGGAAGAAGAAGACGAAATGACAAACTAGGTTAACATTCAGATTGTTTTTCAAGAGGGCAATTTGGTATTTCCATGAGCCATTTTACACATGTGGCACATCCTTTAAATTAAATTAAATAAAAAACGCTGTCACATCATCATTTTTAGTGATGTGGCATGACCAAGGTTTAAAAGCAAACTTTTTCAAAATGTTGAGGGAATCCATGCAATTATTTTTTGTAGGGGGATTTTTCAAATGCGCCGTATATGGCAGGAGGCAAAATAGATATTAACCCTTTATTATATTTAACAAAGTCGCAAGAAATTTCAAAGATATTTCTAGTAGTGACATAATTCTGATTGAGCAGAATGTGACTTCTTCAAAGAAGTCATTTTAATGATTTTACCATAGAATTTTCTTTATTTTATAGCTTTAGATTGTAGTTTTATTAAGAGGATGTAATCACAGTTCAGACATTGCTGATCATTATTTTGAAAACTAATCATGTCTTTTTTGCGTGACATGCTTAGAAAAATAACCATATGTTGTAAACAGTATAGACATGCAAAGTAAGGTTATTTTGAGGAGAACCGTGCAATGTATCGTATATTTCTAAAACAGTAGATAAATAAAGTATATACCATTTTCTCATAATAGCCCTATATCATTTTCTAAGAAATATATTTCAGTTTAATTTTAGGTTTTTCTAAAATAGTTTTAGGGTGAGAGATAGCAAACACTTGTACTACTAAGGTATAAAAATAGCAAACAGAATCCTTAGAAATAATATTAGTGTTTATAATAGTATAATAGGTTGAGACCAAATGGACCATAAATCTATAATAGGTTTAATAATATATTTTTATTTTATAAAATATAATATAAAAAAATGTAAGAATTAATAATTTGAATTTTTAATTTAAAAAATAAAATAAAATTCTCTACATAGATTTAAATAAAATAATTAAAGCCAAAGAGAAATATAGTTGAGTTGTGCTGATTCTCATAAGCCATATAAAATAAAACCCTAGCTATCGCTTCCTACTCCGATTCCCTTTGCTTGCCACATTCCACTACATATGACGTTTTCTCGCCGATCCATTCCAACTACCGATAGAATTAGCGACTTGCCGGATTCAATTCTGTGTCACATACTTTCTTTTCTGTCAACCAAACGTGCTGCAACCACAAGTGTGCTCTCAAAGAGATGGAAACCCCTATGGCTCTCGGTCTTCACTCTAGATTTCAACAGCATATCCTTCATATGTTCACCCTTTGCCATTCTTCCTGCGATACACTCTACAATGCTGCAACGAGACATCACACTACCAATCCATTCATTTAGCTTCATATGTCGTCAATATTTTATTTACCAACAAAATGAAATCAATCAAATTATTGAGTTCCTAGTCCGACAAAGACGAGTACAAAACTTCACCCTCCTCCTAATGGTTTCACGTTGGGATATACCATCAATTGAATTACCTTGTAGCATTCTCAATTGTCACACACTAGAAGTTCTTAAGTTGAAGGGCGTAAAGTTTGGAGATATTTCTCATCTGCAGGATATACATTTACCCAAACTCAAAACTCTCCATCTCAACTGCGTCCGTTTTGAATGTAATAAACAATTCTATAATCTAGTATTAGGATGCCCACTTCTACAGGATTTCGAATCAGACAACAGTCTCAATTTGGAAGAAATTGAAACCCTTCATCTCCCACAAACTTTTAATGCCTTGCCTAATTTGATCAAAGCAAGGATATGTGAAGATCGTGTAGAATTCCCATTGAATATGCTTGGTAACACAAAGATTTTGTATTTAGATACTATGGCAGGAATGTCATGGTTCCGCAATGCTCCCATGTTTCGAAGATTGACTCACTTGGAGATAGAGTTTCAAGGTACCATCAATTGGTATCGAATGTGCATGTGGTTGCTATCAATACTCAAACATTCTCCCAAACTTCAAAGTCTTATCATTCAGGTTCATTAATGTTTAAAAAAAAATTAGGTCAAGTTTTTCTAGTTAACTCTAATTTGATGTACTTAAATTTTTGAAGAAATGATTGGTTGACAGGGTACCAGACTTCTAGCATTGTGGAATGACAAATATTGGGACGATACAGAAGTTGTTCCAGAATGTCTTTCATCGGAGCTTAAAACTTGTTGCATTAGTGGTTACAGAGGCAACGAATGGGAATTCAAATTTGCAAAATATATAATAGAGAATTCGAAAGTACTCAACACTATGACAATTCATAGTAAATGGTCCATAGGTATGAATGACAAGGACAAAATGTTAGATAAATTATCTTCGTGCACAAAGGCCTCTACAACTTGCAAACTTTTATTTGATTGATTTCCAATGCTACGTCGTATCCGCAACGGAGACTTCATATGCAACGGTAAGATGTGATGGTTTGAAAGACTTGAAGTTTGTTTCATTTTGTCGTTAGTCATAAATATTTTTCAAATATATGTTATTTTTTATGTAATTAGTGGATTCTCAAGTTTTCCAATAGTGTATTTTCTTTCTCACAAACAAGGACATTCATACTGGTTTTGATCTTATCAATATTTTCTTTTTGCTCTTGTCATTTGAGAAACTGGTTGGTTCTGTTCTAATTAATGTTGGTTAACAATCACAATATTATTCCAAGCATCCGTTGCAGAAATTTAATTTCCATGACAGTAGGAAATAGGAATTATCTATATTCTATAGCCTATGATTTATGTAGCGCAGGCACAACTTGCATCATCGATGGTACCTATACATGTTATTTGATTCATGAACAATTTCATTCATTTTGAAAGATCAATCAGTCCGGGAAAGGAGGAGGTGGGGCGAGACCTATTTTTGTAAGATTAATTGGACCCTCGCCCTAGAAGCCACTATGTATGAGCCTGAACTAATTTCATTGCTTTAGGTAGGGAAACTCTTGATAGAAAACATGCCACTGGGAATGACTTCTAGACTTTAGGATTTTATAGTGGAAGAGGCTTTACTTGAAGCAATATCCTCATCTTCAATTTAGTATTACAGACCAAAGTTTTGTGTCATGTGATTGATTATATATAGTTTATATTTAAATTTAAGCCTTGATAAGAGAAAAGATAAAAGTATGAGACATTAGCCTGCACTAAAATTTTAAACTAATAACAGTGAATAGCCTAGACAACCTATAACTAAAGTGTACACTTTATATAACAAATGATAAACTGAAGCAATTAGTTTGGCTTTTAGTTCAATACTTCTTTTGTTGCGATACTGGAGCAATTAGTTTGGCTTTGAAGAGTGTATTTATTGCATGAAATGCTGCTTTGTATGGAGTTGTGGTGTTGATTTCAGTGTGGGTGAAAGCTCTGTGTGATGGAGCAAATTTTTTCATGGCACACCCCTAAATATTATTTTTTACTATAATACCCTTTAGCTTAAAATATTGTTTTTACATATCATTTGTCAAATTTCGGACCTTTCATAAAAGTTGTGCAATTTACCTTACTTTTCGAGCTTTCTTCCAATTTTTACAAGTCCATTTTTCTTTAAAATCTTTTAATTTTTACCGCAAATTTAAGATTCATACCACATTTATAAGAAAATCATGAATTTTTACTAGCATTTTGAAAATGTCGGTAAAATTCCATAATATACATGCAATTATAATGGAGTTTTTAAAATTTTTGGAAAAGCAACATGCATATGTACTGGCATTTTTGAAATGTCAGAAATTTTTTTATACATGTTCCATTCAAGAACTAGAGATGGAGTGATGATCGAAAATGATGGTGGTTTTGCGCTACTGGCACAATGAAAAAGGGAGATCTGCAAGATTATCACTCCACTTATCAAGTCAGTATGTGAGAAAGAAGAATAGATTGAAATTGTATTTAAAACTCGTTACCTAAATTTGAATCCATTGGGTGCACTTGTAATTAAGATTTGTTAACGACGTGAGAAAAGTGCTAGTGCTAAGAATATTCTAGAAGTAGTACCAGTCCACCAGAGTGGGTGGTCGAGGTTGATATAGTCGATTCAAAACAGTTGTCTCCTAAGTCGTTGCATATGCTCGATAAGACGTGTTCTTGTTACTCTAGTTTGGGCTGCTGGCCACTTTCACCTTTATGTTTAGAAGAACAAGATTTGTATATTTAATGCTCCATACTTCAACATTTTTTCGGAATCGCCATCATTATGAATTTCAAGACTCGAGACACTTGAGTTTAGCATGCTAATGATTTCAAGATTTTGATAAAGTATATTTCTTTTACCGTGCAATAATATAGTCCTCTAAGAATCAGTGTTTCTTCTTGAACCATAACTTGAGCTTTTACAAAAGATCAAACCACAAACCTTCATAACAACAAATAAAGTTTTTAGACATGATTAACCCACAAACCTTCAAACAACAACAAGAATTTTTAATATCATGACACTAAGGAAATTTTAGTGAAAAACCAATTTTATAAGAAAGAATTTGAGTAGAAAGAATAGTAAAACATTTATATTTAAAAAACAGTGTATAATAAAATAAGGAGAATCCTCGTTTATAAAGAAAAATATTTGACTAAAAAAGAAACTGTCCCATGGAATTTTTTAAATGTTTTAATCAATTAAAATTGTGCGTTAATTAATTAACTAATCCATATAATGAAAGTTTGAATTTTTTGATGTCACATAAAGAAGATGAGGGATAGAAAGCGGCGTGGAGATGTATGAATTGTAATATTTTAAAATAAAAAACTATTTATAATTTTCTTTTATTTTGAAATGTTTATGATTGAATAAACAAATAAACTGAGAAAATAATAGTTGAGTAAATATATAGGAGAGGAACAACTATATAAGCACCAAAATAGAAATAAACAACTTAAAGATCAAGGAGATAAGGGGTTGAAAGATTAAAATTGATATTTATACTAGTTCATCCTAACAATTTGGCTTATTACTATCCACATGAGTTTCCTCTTTAAAATTTTACTAAAAACATGAGTTTTTGTATGATACACTGATATCTAGGAAACACATCAACAACATGATCTTTCATAGTCTACTTGTCCCCTAATATCTCCTGGTGAGTTGGACTATGTGGATCTCTCTAAGTATAGGGTGTCATATAAGGATGCGAACTCTGGAATGCCACTAGATATAACAGTGGGCCACTACATGATCTTTGTTCGATAGAGGAAGGAGTAGAATCAGAAGGGTTTTTGAGAACAAACTACATGTAGCCACACTGCCACATCATGCTCTCAGGCATATGAGGATACATAAGACATAAATCTTCAGTAAACCATCCATAGTAGAATGTTATATCATCTAAGGGATGCATCTCACGGTGATCGACCTGCGTATGGAAGTGTATACCCTCTGCTACCATATAGTCAAGATACACTCTATATAGCTTTATTGCCCGATTTCCCTAAGCAGAATGAATGTAGGTCAGAACGCATGACTAGTCGGATATGTGTGGGAAGTACTAGAGGATGTGTTGTAGCCCAAAATTTTCTCTCCCATATTTGAGACAAATTGATTCAAGAAGCTTCCTCTCACTCATAGAAGTCTCAAAAGCACAAGGATTGATCATACAAGTTCTCCTCCTAAGCAATCAACCCACAACTAAGGTTTTGCTTATCTCAAAGGAAATTAAGCTTCCAAAGCCTCAAGTGGATTTCACGGTGTTTTATATATCTTAGAGTATTTCCATGACAAGTTTCAAAGCCTCACAAATTGCTCAGTCAATTGCTCAAATGATTAATAGTCGATTATGTTGGACCAAAAGTCAACAAAAGCACGCATTTTTTCAAAAATGCTTACAAAATAAAAAAGGCTTCAAATGAAAGGATGACCAACAAGGAAGTTGTAGGAGACATCTTGAGCTTTCCAAAAAGTCAAAGATCACCTTCATATAACAAAAATTGAAGGAATTGTGAGTGATGCAAATTGGGCAAAATTTGAGAGAATGCAGGGAGATTTCATTAAAAGTTATGAACTTTTGATCAAAGGAGTCTATCTTCTTGGTTTGAGACAAGTCTATGGAACATTCAAGAGACCTCCAAATTCACCTTTTATTTATCTACATTTTATTTTTATTTTATTTATTTTGGGTTTTTATTTATTCCAAATAAAGTGAAATAGAATAAATTAAATAAATAAAATGAGATGGAGTGCGCCCATCCTCATGCTTCTAGAAGTAAACCTCCCTCCATCATGACCTCTCAAAAGACCTCAAAATCCATCTTTTTATTATTTATTTACATGTTTATTTCATTTAATTTAGATTTTTATTCATATAATTCAAAATAAAATAAAATAAAATAAAATAAAAAATAATTAGAGATGGTGGTCACCTACTTTATGCTTCTAGAAGGACTAAACATGAGGATCTACACCATCATGGTCATCAACACCTTGTGGTGACCTCATTAGGACAAAGATCTCTCATTTTAGGAAACTCAGAAAAACATATTTCCAACACATTCACTCCTCACCATAACTCCTTGATTATTTTATGTTTCATCATCTCCTATAAATAGACGGTCTCACCGGTACAATAAAAAAATAGGAGAACATAACAAGAATCACTCTCAAAAGTTCTCGAAATTTCAAAGTTTTAAGGCAAATACAAGTCCTCAGCAAGGCCAAAACGCACATATCCATTCCGATCAACGTGGTAAAATTTTCAACTTTAGATCTTTAAAGTTATGATTTATTAATTGATTTTGTGTGTATAGTTGTGTTCAGGATATGGATTAGAGAAGGTTTGACATATAACATTTAACCTTTAAAGCTTAGATCATGATACACCATGGTTGAGATTCAAGAACCTATAAGCTCTGATACATATGATAAACTTAATTTTAGGCTGAAATAACTTGATTTTTGGATTCAAGAGATGTTTTTTACATCAATCTAGGTGGTTGGCATTCTTTTGTTTGACTCATTTTTCTTGGTGCCACGACGGAGAATAGGCGGAGGAGAAGAGACTTTTTTCTAACTTTTTTTTTTTCATTCTCTAATTTATTTGTTTCATTACTTAACTTAACTAATAAAAAAAAGTCAAACAAAATCACAAAAAAAGATTAGTTTAATTAAATTAATTCAGACTTAGGTTTTTGTTTTGCAACTAGTTTAATTTTGTAAAATAAATTAGATTTTGGATTAATTTGTATTAACACTTGAACTTTTTTTTAATAAAAAAAAAAACTAAATTAGACATTTAAATTAATTCTTAACATATAATTACATGCCTCTCTTATTTATTTTTCAAGATAAAAATCTATATAAAAATAATATAATAGCATAGATTTAAATTTCTAGCACAATATACTTATGTAATTAGTCCAAAGCCATGTAATAGTGTAGATCTTAATTCCCGTCTGATTTGCTATACTTATGTAACTACCCCAAAGCCATGTAATAGTCTAGATCTTAATTCCCGCCTAATTTGCTATACTTATGTATCTGCCCCGAACCCTTGTAATAGTGTAGGTGTTTACATTTCCGCATTTATTTTTATGCTTGTATATATACATATAACCGCTAGTAACATAGGCGTGTATGGTAAGATGAATAAAATTAAACCGCTAGATCCCTAATTCAAGACTAAATAACTGAAAACAACATACCTTGCACACTTGCACCTCTAGGGTGGCCTCTCTTGTTACCTTTTGATACATTGGTCATGTCCCTCGAACGTAGGGGTATCTTAGCAAAGACACTTATAAATAATATCATCATAGTCCCTTCGATATAAAGATCATAGTCCCTCGATGACCCTTCGAGTTGCCTACGAAAAGAGGATCTTGTCCCTCGATGACCCTATAGAAAAATGATTATAGTCCCTTCGAAATGCTAAGGTATCCTTACAATGTTGCCTTCGACCCTTCATATCCAAAGGATATGACCACTTACAAATTAATGGTAAGGACAACCCTATTCCCCAAGTAGAAGGAAAATAATAAGAACGGCCTTGAGTGGGTAAGATATTCTTAAATGATTGCTCATAACTCAAAAAACAAAATAGTTTTCGCACCTCACACTTCAAAAATATTTTCAAAATAACACTTTGTATACATTCATACGAGAATCATTACAAAGTTAAACTTTCAAAATATTTTCAAAATATAATCACTTCATATACATTCTTGAGGACTGATACAAGAATCATTACCAAGTTAAAATCAAAATATTTTCAAACAAATCACACACAAAAGCAAGTTTTCAAAAAGTGAGCTAATCAATTAAGAACCCGTAGATAACTATGGATGAAAAGGGTTCTAACACCTTCCCTTTTCATAACTTACCCCCCGAACTCAAAATCTATCAAAGGTCTTTCCTGTTCTTTTCACCTTTCCTTATTGGATAAAAGAAAACTTGGTGGAGACTCTTGCTAACCGCAATATTTGCGATAAAACACAAAACAACTAAGTCAACTCTCCCACCGTATTATAGAACTGACAACTCTGCTGGGGAGAATACCTAAAGAGGGGTTACTTGGGTTCTTAGATCACTTTTACTTGATTATTGTTTGACTTGTTTATTTACTTTTAAGGGTTTTTCTTGGGTATTATTACTTGTAAGGATCCTACACCCGAATCCAGGTTTCCTTAGGTACGTAGCAATAGATCATCGAGACTGTCCGACGTAGACCGACACGGTTAAAATGATGGCTACGGTTAGTGTGACACTTTGGATGTCCTGATGTTCCTTAAGTCCAATTGAGGAAACATTTGGCGTCTGCGTGGTTTCATCAACACTAATTAGACTTTAGAACCCTAATTAACCCAACTTAGCCATTAGAAGGTAGTGAGATAGCCGGCTTCGGTGTAAACTGAAGTTGGTTGATACTCGATACTACGCTCATTGAGTTTCAAATTTCAGGATTTTTTAGTCGGCCATTTGGATGCCACACTGAAATAAAGCCTGCGAGAAAGATCTGTGATATGAGATTCCTAGAACCCGGTTACTATTATAGGACAGGTTGAACCAACTAAACTTTAGTAAAGGGTAGACACTTATATGCCTCATGTAAGCCTTTAAAGCTAGGGCCATGGTGTGAATTGTTTGTGTTTGCTATTTAAACATGACATCATGACATCATATCATCATAACATTTCACTAACCATTTTAAGGACCTAGGGATTTATCTTTGTTCTTTGTTGTAGGGTTATGGCTTCCTCTCTCAGGAAAAATATCCGAATCAACTTTGTGGGTATAACTTCTCAACTCAACGAGTTAGTCTCAAAATTTCTTGATCACTCTCAGTTCATCAAGAGGCATGGTAATCAACTCGACTTGGTTACTTCCGGTTTTGAAGAAGTCATGATGAGCATCGTATTCCAATTCTTTGATCCAAAACATCACTGCTTTACCTTCTCAGATTATTAGTTGGTACCTACAATGGAAGAATTCTCTAAGCTAGTTGGGACACCCATTCTTGATCATATGCCTTTCATCGGTCTAGAAAAAGTTCAAAGGGTTGAAGACATTACAGTAGCTTTACACCTAAAGCGGTCAAACATTTAAGCTAATTGGGAAACGAGAAGTGAAGTTAAGGGATTGCTTGCTAAATTTCTGATAAAAAATCCTTGGGATTTCTTGAAGGTTATGAGTCTTCATGCTTTCGAAGATGTTCTGGATTTACTAATCTATGGCTTGATGTTATTTCCTAATCCGGATCAATACATAGATGTGAACGCCATTAAGATATTCCTCACTCATAATCTTGTGCCTACTTTGCTCGAAGATATTCTGCATTCTCTTCATACTCGTACTATAAAGAGACAAGGGACTCTCATGTGTTGCATACCGTTATTATCCAAGTGGTTTATTTCGCACCTTCCTTGATCAGTAATGAAGAATGAACAAGGTCTGATATGGTCTCAAAGGTTGATGTCACTCTCTAACTCAGATATTTGTTGGTGTCTCTACTCTCGAGAAGACATCACTTACATTGAGCATTGTGAGGAATTCCCTAATGTGTCGCTCCTTGGCATAAGGGGAGGTATCACTTACAACCCCTGTCAAGCGCTACGTCAGTTTGGTTATGCTCGAAAAAATGGTCCTCATGATATGCTTATCCAAGGCATTGTATTTGACTACGACAAAGATCTCCAAGGTTATCATTGAAGATTTGTGCACGCTTAGGGCATGGTGAAGAAGAGTGATACCAAAACTTTGGGGCATAAAAGTTACATTCCTTGGGAACCTTACCTCAAATGGGTGAGAGCTCGTGCTCAAAGTCTCGTGATGTCGTATGTTGCCATCCTGCCGGTAATTGTGGAACCTATTGCCAAAGGCGATGAGTCTTATACCATTCTCCATCCAGATATGCCCACTGATTTTGAAGAATTGAAGAGATCTTGGATTCAACTTAAAGAAGAAAGGGACACATTTAAAGCTCAGTGCTATGCTAGCGAGAAAAAAGTGTTGGAACTGACGAATTTAATCCATGAGGAACATAGTCTTAACGCCTATGTCAACACAAAGAGGAAGCGTCCATGGCAGACGTAAGCATTAGGAGTTTAATTTTCTTTTGTAACTCTTTTGTTATGATTTCAAGTTAACTAATAAAATTCTTTCTTTTTTGTTTACCAAATTTGAATCTCGCAAGGTCCTTGAAAACATTGTATACACATTACATATCATATCATTTCATAACAGGTACTCCGAAGACAAGTTTTCTCATCATCTCGTTGTTTATTTCAGCATAGAAATGAATCTCGAACAGATCGTCAAAGATCACTAGGATCAGAACGCTCAATTTTGAGAGATGTTCCTAAACCTATCCGAGGGGCAAGAGGGATTGAAAGACTCCTCACTGAGAACATGACCAAGAAGAATCCTGAAGGAAACAAGGATGACTAGTTGGAACAACTGCAAACTGAGATAGTAGAGATAAGAACCCAGGTGATTGGTCAGATGACTCTTATCCAAAAATTATCCCGGAGGCAAGAAGACTTGAGAGTCTTCATCAACGAGCTTCTCAAGTTTGAAGACAACCAAACGGGACGAACCACTTGAGTTGGGGATCCAATCATTAACCAACCTCCGATGAGATAGAAGTTGACTTGTTCATAAGAGAGGGAAAGAGATAAATTGACATTGCTTTGCCAATAACAACAAACTAATCAGTGTAACAAGGATACACCAAGAAGATAATTTTCCAAAATCAACATGTCGATGTTACAATCTTTGCGATATATGATGAAGATGAAATTGGTCATGATGGAAGAACCACATCCAAATCCCAAGACTTCCCAATGAAAGATGTGAATTCCACTCCAATAGTCCTGGTCACGATGTTGAAAATTGTTGGGATTTAAAAAATAAGATTCATGACCTGATTGACGAAAGAGTTCTCGAGTTCATACAAGATGGTTAGATTGAGTTTTTCTATCATCTATAAAAAATCGAAACTGCAAGGCATGCCATCTAAAGTGACGAGTTTTGGCGAAGAAGCTTTCGTTCATTTGAATTTTCAGTTGTAATTTCTTTTGTTTGCTTGAATGTTTATCCTTATGTCAAACTATGGCTTTTCACATTAACGCACGACACATGTTTGTCTTGAAATAATCCATTCGTTTCACTATTACTTTTTATGATATTCAACTCTCGTTAAAGCAGTAAACCTTTACAGGGAGGATGACGATGGCGATACCATAATTTCATACAGTATTCTTTTGAACAGACTATGCTGACGATGTACAGGCATTGCTTCAATTCCTAAACAGTGGAGATATAAGGAAGTTAATCCCTAGTCAAACCCTTTAAGCCTAAGAAGTAGAAGATTCTTTTTTATACACCAATTGAAACCCTTAATCATAACCTGGGGCAGGGTAGTTTCTCAATTAATTTAAATGTGCAGTTAATCACAAGCATGTCCTTCGTACACGATGAGTAGTGTCGAAGATATCCTTCTAAATCAAAGAATGGTGATGGTTCCCCATAACCATTAAATCAGGCAGTCGTTATCTATCAAAATAAAAGCTCGCTAAGTCAAAAACCTATGAAGGAGGCTTAGGAAAAACTAGGGCATCTCGCTGATAGTAATCTCAAACAAAACAATTCAAGAAAAATCTAGGGATAAAAATTCAAAAAGAGGTCACTACAAATCCACCCCCCGAGTGTTACGTATAAGAGCAATGACACTGATCTTGGACTAAAAATAGTAACGACTACTCCTCCTGGTTACCTGCACGTTACCAATATAAAGGCAACAACGAAACAAAATAAAGGGTGAGATATCAAACCATATAATTGAGATCATGATAAACATTATATAGTTAGAATTATATAAAATCACCATTTTGCAATCTCGCAACCAATCCACAACACACACATTTCAATCGCAAAATAACATCATTATGTGATATGATATGCAGCTCAACGAATGCAAATGCATGTGGTACCATCGGAGTAAGACTCCCAACGTAATCAATTGCCAGTAATTTCGTGGCATCAAGGCGTAAGCCTTCAACATAATCAACTTTGCCCCCAACGGCTAACTTGTTTTTGCCAATATAGGCCAACATAGTATGCAATGTATGTATGCGATAATCGTAAATGGCATACAATAACAACAACCAAATCAACAACATAAAACGACAAAGCAACCATCAACATTGGCCATCAAGCCTTCAACAACAACAATTTTCAACGACAACAATTACTTTCAACAATAACAATGTTCAAAAACAACAATTATTTTCAACAACCACAATGTTCAACGATAACAATTCATTTCATTCAACATGGATTAACCAAAACAAACATGCTACGATGGCTTACTAGCGTATACGAGTCATTTCCTCAATTTATTCAATTTCGAGTAATCGGCTAAACCGCTTACATTTACAAACATTTAAGTTCAGAACTAATTCTAACCAATTCCTATGTCATTCCTTACTCATTACTTGTGATTTTGTACTCATATAAGCCTTCTTAAAGTTCCCTAGCCAAAGTGTCTAAAATTGGGCAGAACTCAAAATCAGAAAATTTTGAAAAAATCAACTTAGTACACGCCACGAACGATACTTCACGCCGCGACTTTAGCAGGGTTCAGTTCGCACTGCGCCAGCCCGTTGGCGCCGCGAACTAAGCGTGACAAGATGGTTTCCTTCAGCGCTGCCAGCATCCCACCCACTACCTATCATTCCTCATGTTCCCAATCAGAGAGCAAGAACCCCACCCTTACCTTGTGAATCAGAGATTGAATTTCTTGGAGGTGGTGATTTACTGTAGCTCAAGTTTTCCTTCTTCTCTTCTCTTCCTTTCTCTTTTTCTCTCCAAAACCTCTCTTTTCTCTACTACTCATAAAAATAACCTTTTCTCTCTTCTTATTCTATCCCTTTTAAAAATAATACTCTATTATTATGATTCTTACTATTATTATTATTATTATTATTATTATTATCACAACTTATTTTAATTAAATACCCTATAATCAAATAATAACTTAAATTGACATTTCTACACTATTTACCAATTATTCGGAAAAATATACGAAAACATTAAATTAAGTAAATAATTAAATAATTAAACAATTACATAATCCGGGTGTTACAACTCTCCCCCACTTAGAATATTTTCGTCCTCAAAAATTTACCTGGTTCAAACAATTCGGGATAGGAGTCGCGCATCTTGCTCTCCAATTCCCATGTCATGCTTTCTCCAGCAGCTCCCATCCAGACAACCTTCACAAAAGCAATTTCTTTCCCTCTTAGAGTCTTTATTTCGTGATCCGCAATTCTCATCGGTGTCGTCTCTACCGTGAGATTATCCCGCATTTTCACATCGTCCATTTGAATCAAATGAGACAGATCGGGAACATACTTTCGTAGTTGCGATACATGAAACACATTGTGCAAATTAACAAGATTTGGCGGTAACGCCATACGGTAAGAAACTTTCCCAACACGATCCGATATCTGATACGGACCAATAAAACGAGGAGTGAGCTTCTTAGATTTCGGAGCTCGCCTAACACCAGTCACAGGCGTGACTCTCAAAGATACATGATCTCCAACTTGAAATTCCAAATCTTTCCTTCTCTTATCATGGTATCTTTTCTGTCGACATTGAGAAGCTTTTCTGTATACATTCTAACGAGAATCATTACAAAGTCAAAGTGAAATTTCTTTCAAAAATACTTTTCAAAAGCACATACACCAAACAAATTAAAGTGAGCTAAGCAATTAAGAGCCCGTAGATAACTACAGATGGAAAGGGTGCCAATACCTTTCCTTTTCATAATTACCTCCCGTACTCAGAATCTAACGAAGTTCTATTCCTGTTATTTTCACCTTCCCTTTATTGGATAAAAAAAACGTCGGTGACAACTCTTGTTATCCACAATATTTGCGATAAAATGCAAAATAAACAAGTCAGTTCTCCCACCGTGTTACAGAGGGACTAACGCGCGCATGTCTTACCACTGGGGCGGCCATACATCCATTCATATTAGTGAATTGATAAATATATATGTGAAATAAAATTCATAAAATCAAACTCAAACAACATCCAACGTGCGTGAGACCTAGGGTTTCAAATGAACCATTCAGACAGAGACGCGTAAGCCATGGCCGGTCAACAAAAATCAGAGGGCCGGAGAGACGCTGGATCCCTAGCTCCGGTTGTCTTCTACGATGATAAAAATATTCAAACCTGCAAAATAAGAATAATAAATGATTAAGAGGGACCCTACCCCCCTAAATTGAGGGCTGCGAATCCAGTGGTGGTGGCCGTTTGGCCTGAATCGGCCTGAAGAGAGAGAGAGATACGAAGCTTCTCGGTTCTGATCCCTAACAATGGTATTTTAGGTTTTAGCCACTACAGCTTGCAAACAATGGTTATAACCTGCTCTAATTAACCTCAGGAAACAATTAGCATGGTTAGTTTCAATCAAAACACAACAAAAATCAAAATACGAATTCAAGAAAAATATGCAAGCGGAGGCTCATGTATGGCATGATTCAGTACGTTTTAACCATGGATAATGATCCATTCTTACCCTACTATACCTTAGGAGTACAATGGAATGCTTGGAAGCTTTTGAAGGGGTCTTCAACCAGGGTTTTGAAAGTGCAAGTTTGCTTATTTTTGAACAAAACCCTAGCTTATTGGTTTGCTTTTTATTTTATTTAAAATTGAATTTTAATGAAATAAGTCAACAATAAACTATATAAATGATTCAAGGGCGTGCAAGTGAGTTTAGAGGTCATGGGTCATCTTAAGAATAAGCTTGAATCATAAAAACCATGGCCCATTTGAAGAAAATTTGAATTTGCTTGCTATTTCTCTTCATGCACTTCCTCAAAAATGCCAAATTTTCATAAGTTGTATCTTGTTCAATTTTCAACATTTTGAAGTGTTCTTTGAATTTTTAAAAATATCAATATGTCCTCTAAAAAATCCCTTTGGTTTCATATTCATTGAAGTTTCCATGTTCATTTACAATTCTTTTGAAAAAGATGACTTTTTGTTGACTTTTAGAAGGACTTATAATGTCTTGATCCATAACTCTCAAATAAAGCATTTTTTGCCAAAGCTTGTGAGACACAAAGTTGTAGAGAATTGAATTTTCTTCAAAATGAGCTATGGTGGAAAATTTCTGATAAAGTATGTGAAAGTTATGCCTGATCAAAATTCTGTTGACTTTTTGTCATGAAACCCTAATTTAGAAACTTTGACTTTTAATCGAATCTTGAATTTTCTTGATGAATCATGATCAAACCTTGATCAAATGATAAATGTGACTTCAAAATCTTGATGTTGACAAAAATAATGAAGTTTGACTGTATGTTGACCATAGTTGACTTTTTGTCCAATACAACTGATTTTTCAACCATTTGAGCAATTGGCTGAGCAAACTTGAGCTGCGAGGCTTGAAACTTGACATGGCGATCCCTTAAGACATATGAGGAGGTATGATGATCACTTGAGGCAATAGAAACCATCTTTGACTTGAGAGAATCAAAACCTTTAAGTTGTGGGTTGATTGCCTAGGAGAGGGTTCATCTGGTCAACCCTTAAGAAATTCTTGAGTATGGAGATGTGGATTATTTTGAAAAATAGGAGGATAAATTTTGGGGTATAACACTTCTCCACATACATTAATTTGATTCACTAGTTTTGTAACCCTAGTGAAGAAATCAGATATGTTTTCATTGTCTTCCATCTGAACCAATTCATACGTTCTCTTGTGAGTTTGTAACCTCACCTCTTTCATCTTTTCTGCATCTCCAAAAGATTTCTCAAGAATATCCCAACCTTCTTTTGCAGATTTTGTATCACTAACATTTTCGAAGTTGTTTGGGCTCAGACATTGATGAATTATAAAGAGAGCTTTATAACTCTTCTTCTCTGATTTTGTGTGTTCTTGCTTTTCTTCTTTTGAAGCGTCTTCTTCAAGCTCTTTTACTCCATCCTTTACAAGATCCCTAGACCTTGACAACGGAATAAAACCTTCATCTGCTTGCACTAATTCTCATAGTTATCTACTTTTAGAATTGAAAGACTTGCTGGATAATTCGCATTCTCATAGCTCACTACCATCGTGAATTCTTCTTCTACGATCGTTCTTGATCGTTCTTTATTGTTCTTCCCTTAAATCGAAATCGGAGCTCTGATACCAGATGTTGGAAATCCACCAAATATCTATGATGAATTTCTACAAATCTTGATGAAAAAGATTGATATCACCACTCACAATGACAATGAGCAATTAAAGAAAGAAAGAAAGAAGAAGGAAAGACTTTCACCAATTATAATTACTTAATCATTATTTAATGTAAAGACTAAATTTATAAAATCAAAGGATATGTTACTAGGTGAGGCCTATGCTACCCCTTATAAAATTAAGGATAATTTACACCTTTAATGACTTATAACAATAAATTTTTTTCTTAAAAAGATATTTTTTTAAATTACATATTAATCAAAATCCTTAAAATATTGGATCTATGTCTTTTCTCACTTAAAAAAAATTCAATATCCTCTTTCTCATCGAATTTGAGAATTATTAGTCACACTTGACATACCAACATCTTAGTACTCGGAAATCAAGTTATACATTATTTTCTTGATTTCATTTTGATTCTCTAAAATTTTAGATTAATATATAATTTTAAAATTCTAATTTATATGACGAAATCTGATTGATAGATGTTAAAAATGATAAATTATCGTTAAATTTAGAGAGGGTAGCCAAGAATTTCCATCTTACACTTGATTGGGGGAAGAAACACATAAAAATATATATATTTATAAATACTTGTGAGAGAATGGTTAACTTTTGAGTAGAAAAAGAAGATATTATTAAAAAATTTATTAAATTTAATAAAAGCAATTTAGATATTATGAATACAAGTTAAATATATTTTAGGTTTTGATTAGAAAAAGTGAAATATATAGTAAAAGAAAACCTAACTATCACATCCTCCTCCGATTCCCTTTTCACGCCGTATTTCACATGTCTTTCCACCAACCCATTCCGACGACCGCTGCCGATAGAATCAGCGACTTGCCGGATTCAGCTATCTGTCATATTCTCTCTTTTCTGTCAACCAAACATGCTGCAACCACAAGTGTGCTCTCAAAGAGATGGAAACCTCTATGGCTCTCAGTGTTCACCCTTGATTTTGACGACACATCCTTCGATTTTTCACCCTCGCGAATTCTCTTTGCTAGGAACTCGACATTGCGTCAGCGAGACACCGCACTACCAATCCATTCGTTTCGCTTCATACATCATCAATATTCTCTTTGCGACCAAAATGATATGAAAATTTTTATTGAATTTGTTGGAGAAAGAGGAGTACAAAACTTCACCCTCCACCTAATGGTTCCAACCAGGGGGGATCTACGATTTGAATTACCTCGTAGCATTCTCAACTGTGACACGTTAGTGGTTCTTGAGTTGAAGGGTGTCAAGGTTGGTGATATTTCTCATATGCAGGATTTGCATTTACCCAAACTCAAAACTCTTCATTTGAATCATGTCCGTTTTGAATGTAATCAGCAAGTGTACAATCTTTTACTAGGATGCCCACTTCTCGAGGATTTCGAATCAATACACAGTATCAATATCAAAGACAATCAAACCCTTCATCTCCTAGAAACTTTTAAGGCCTTACCTAATTTGATCAAAGCTAAGTTAAATGATGATCTTATAAAATGCCCATTGAGTATGCTTCGTAACACAATAATTTTGTGTCTAGATATGGTAAGAATATCATGATCTGTTAAATTAAATTATGTTTTAACACTAAAAGTTTTTAAAGTTCGGTTTGTGGAAATGTTGTAGAGTGACCGCTTATGTTTCTTCAACAATCTTGCCTTGCTCCGCAATATTCCCATGTTTCAAAGATTGACTCACTTGGAGCTTAACTTTGAAGAAATTGATTTGTTCGACAGGTGCATCTGGTTTCTAGCAATACTCAAACATTCTCCCAAACTTCAAAATCTTATCATTCAGGTTTTCTTCATCTTTATAATTTTTTTGGGTCAAGTTTTTCTAGTTAAATCAATTCAATATACCTTAATGTTTGAAAAAATGATTGGTTAACAGATCACCGAATTTCTGAAAGAGAGGAGACGCATGTGTTGGAAGGATCCACAATTTGCTCCAGAATGTCTATCATCAGAGCTTAAAACTTGTTGCATTAGTGGTTATGAAGGCAACCAATGGGATGTCACATTTGCAAAATATATAATAGAAAATTCAAAAGTACTCAATACTATGACAATTCATAGTGAATGTTTCAATGGTATGAATAACAAGGACCAAATGTTAGATGAATTATCTTCATGCACATGGGCCTCTACAACATGCAAACTTTTATTTGATTGATTTTCTAGGCTACGTCCTATCCGCAGCAGATCCTACATTAGCCATGGTAGGATGTGGTGGTTTGAAAGACTTAAACTATGTTTCAATTTTTCTTTAATATCATATATATTTTCCATGTAATTAGTGGATTCTAGATCATCCTAACCTTATTTTTTATTTTCTTATTGGTCGTTGTTTTAAGTTTTGAATTATATGATGGTTAATCACTCTTCAGCAGTTATGAGTTTGTGGAATTGAGTCTATATCTTGTTTTCTCATCACACATGTGAAAAACAGTAGCTTGACTTCTCTTCTGAGTTGGGAGTTTGGTGTTTCTTTCGGCATTTTTTTTGTTAACGAGTTTTCGTTAAAGCGCCTTTCGGGTTGGAAAGGACGGTTGCTTAGTTTTGGCGGAAGGATTAATCTTCTCAAATCAGTCTTGAATAGTCTTGCCAACTGATATTTACGAGACAGTTTATTGAGCAACACAACGCTTTCACAAACTGTTCAAGTTTGTTACACGACTGAAAGTTGTTAATGGAATACGGTAAAGAACATATTGGAATAATACATTATTTTTTGATAAGTAGCAGGATATTTTATGAAGTTATGCTTTCTACAACAATGGAGTAAATAGCTAAATCACTTTCTGACAAAAGTAATGGTTTTGGGAAATTCAATTCATATATGGTTTATTCTAGCTATTGATTCTATGAGTGTTGGTAAAAAGTTCAATTCATGTAAAGAAAACTCTCTTTCTTTTCACACAATGTGAAAAACAGTATCTTTACTTCACTTATGAATTGAAAAACAAGACAAAGAGAGAAGGATAAACAAGAACTTATTAAAAAGTACAGTCCAAAAATTCGGTTGAAGATTTCAAAATGAAGAATTGTTTCTATCATCCTTTCGTCCCATTGACCTTAGCAATAAGGTCAGTTGTTGGACATTGTGTCATAGTAGAAGTGTTCTTCATAGCCTAATTACGCACAGAAAATGTTGAATTTGCCATGTGAGTCTGCCAAATGAAAAGCATCTCACATAATAATGTATTTGCTGATACTTTTCATCTTGCAACACAATTTTAAAAAATAATAATTTTTCCTCTCGTAACTGATCGCATAAAGTTTGAAACTTTTTGAAAATAATATTGCAAAGTGTTATTTACCTGCAACTAAAGTTTAAAAAATTGGGGGAAACTAAATCATAGCATTAGGGTTTTAGCTACTTATACTATTCAAAGATAACAGAAGATAAATTATAAATGTTACAAGTATTAGGGAGAAATTTGATCTTCAATCCTTTCTGTTCATGAAAACCTCCTTCCGCCGAAACCCTTGTTTTCTCCATTCTTCTGGAATTGTCTGCTGGCAAAAAAGTCCTCTTTCTCTTTTCCAAAATTCCTTTTTATAGTCTCAGCCTTATCCAAGTCTTAGCCAAAGTCCAAAGTACCCTTAATGACAAAGAAAAGATCCAAAACTCAAAAAATAAAGTTTCCTCACGCGTCCATCAACACGGGCCGTGTTGATTAACACGGGTGCCCGTGTTGGTCTCTAAATCAGAAGAAATGCTCCAGGCCATTCAACACGGGCCGTGTTGATGAACACAGGTGCCCGTGTTGATCCACTGTCTTGTGTAGTTTTTAATCTTTCCCCTTGCTTTTCAACACAGGCCATGTTGATTAACACGGGTGCCTGTGTTGATCCCTCTGTAGCCTCTAATATTCCGATTTTTTGCACTTCTTTTGTCCCGATTTGTTCTGTTTCATTCTTCTAACCCTGAAAACACTTAAACACATAACCAAAGCGTAAAATGCGATAAAAAGACATATAACACTAGACAAATAAAAGAAATGATAACGAAACTCAATGCTACTAGCAACATGGGTAGTCACGTAAAAACAACATTTATCACAACATTCATCAAGTTCTATGAATTTTTAGGTTTTAAATTAAATCCCTAACTACAACAACAAAACACAAATCTAGCAAATTTACAAACCCCACTACCTATCATTCCTCATGTTCCCAATTAGAGAGCAAGAACCCCACCCTTACCTTGTGAATCAGAGATTGAATTGCTTGGAGGTGGTGATTTGCCCTAGCTCAAGTTTTCCTTCTTCTCTTCTCTTCCTTTCTCTTTTTCTCTCCAAAACTCTCTTTTCTCTACTACTCATAAAAATAACCTTTTCTCTCTTCTTATTCTATTCCTTTTAAAAAATAATACTCTATTATTATTATTATTATTATTATTATTACTAATATTATTATTATTATTATTATTATTATTATTATTATTATTATTATCACAACTTATTTTAATTAATTATCCTATAATCAAATAATAACTTAAATTGACATTTCTACACTATTTACCAATTATTCGGAAAAATATACGAAAACATTAAATTAAGTAAATAATTAAATAATTAAACAATTACATAATCCGGGTGTTACAACTCTCTCCCACTTAGAATATTTTCGTCATCAAAAATTTACCTGGTTCAAACAATTCGGGATAGGAGTCGCGCATCTTGCTCTCCAATTCCCACGTCATGCTTTCTCCAGCAGCTCCCAACTAGACAACCTTCACAAAAGCAATCTCTTTCCGTCTTAGAGTCTTTATTTCGTGATCCGCAATTCTCACCGGTGTCGTCTCTACCATGAGATTATCCCGCATTTTCACATCGTCCATTTGAATCAAATGAGACGGATCGGAAACATACTTTCGTAGTTGCGATACATGAAACACATTGTGCAAATTAGAAAGATTTGGCGGTAACGCCACACGGTAAGCAACTTTCCCAACACGATCCGATACCTGATACAGACCAATAAAATGAGGAGTGAGCTTCTTAGATTTCGAAGCTCGCCCAACACCAGTCACAGGCGTGAATCTCAAAAATACATGATCGCCAACTTGAAATTCCAAATCTTTCCTTCTCTTATCATGGTAACTTTTCTGTCGACATTGAGAAGCTTTTCTGTATACATTCCAACGAGAATCATTACGAATTAAGAGTGAAATTTCTTTCAAAAATACTTTTCAAAAGCACATACACCAAACAAATTAGAGTGAGCTAAATAATAAAGAGCCCGTAGATAACTACGGATGGAAAGGGTGTTAATACCTTCCCTTTTCATAATTACCTCCCGTACTCATAATCTAACGAAGCTCTATTCCCATTCTTTTCACCTTCCTTTATTGGATAAAAGAAACGTCGGTGACGACTCTTGATATCTGTAACATTTACGATAAAATGCAAAATAAACAAGTCAGTTCTCCCACCGTGTTTTAGAGGGACTAACGCGCGCATGTCTTACCACTGGGGAGACCATACATCCATTCATATTAGTGCATTGATAAATATATATGTGAAACAAAAGTGAGAAAATCAAACTCAAACAACAACCAACGCGCGTAGGACCCAGGGTTTCAAATGGACCATTCAGACAGAGACGCGCAAGCCATCAGAGCGCCGGAGAGGCGCTGGATCCCTAGCTCCGGTTGTCTTCTATGGTGATACAAATATTCAAACCTGCAAAATAAGAACAATAAATGATTAAGAGGGACCCTACCCCCTAAATCGAGGGTTGCAAATCCAGTGGTGATGGCTGTTTGGCCTGAATCGGCCTGGAGAGAGAGAAAGAGATACGAAGCTTCTCGGTTCTGATCCCTAACAATGGTATTTTAGGTTTTAGCCACTACAGCTTGCAAACAATGGTTATAACCTGCTCTAATTAACCTCAGGAAACAATTAGCATGGTTAGTTTCAATCAAAACACAACAAAAATCAAAATACGAATTCAAGAAAAATATGCAAGCGGAGGCTCATGTATGGCATGATTCAGTGCGTTTTAACCGTGGATAATGATCCATTCTTACCCTACTATACCTTAGGAGCACGATGGAATGCTTGGAAGCTTTTGAAGGAGGCTTCAACTAGGATTTTGAAAGTGCAAGTTTGCTTATTTTTGAAAAAAACCCTAGCTTATTGTTTTGCTTTTTATTTTATTTAAAATTGAATTTTAATGAAATAAGTCAACAATAAATTATATAAATGATTCAAGGGCGTGCAAGTGAGTTTAGAGGTCATGGGTCATCTTAAGAATAAGCTTGAATCATAAAAACCATGGCCCATTTGAAGAAAATTTGAATTTGCTTGCTATTTCTCTTCATGCACTTCCTCAAAAATGCCAAATTTTCATAAGTTGTATCTTGTTCAATTTTCAACATTTTGAAGTGTTCTTTGAATTTTTAAAAATATCAATATGTCCTCTAAAAAATCCCTTTGGTTTCATATTCATTGAAGTTTCCATGTTCATTTACAATTCTTTTGAAAAAGATGACTTTTTGTTGACTTTTAGAAGGACTTATAATGTCTTGATCCATAACTCTCAAATAAAGCATTTTTTGCCAAAGCTTGTGAGACACAAAGTTGTAGAGAATTGAATTTTCTTCAAAATGAGCTATGGTGGAAAATTTCTGATAAAGTATGTGAAAGTTATGCCTGATCAAAATTCTGTTGACTTTTTGTCATGAAACCCTAATTTAGAAACTTTGACTTTTAATCGAATCTTGAATTTTCTTGATGAATCATGATCAAACCTTGATCAAATGATAAATGTGACTTCAAAATCTTGATGTTGACAAAAATAATGAAGTTTGACTGTATGTTGACCATAGTTGACTTTTTGTCCAATACAACTGATTTTTCAACCATTTGAGCAATTGGCTGAGCAAACTTGAGCTGCGAGGCTTGAAACTTGACATGGCGATCCCTTAAGACATATGAGGAGGTATGATGATCACTTGAGGCAATAGAAACCATCTTTGACTTGAGAGAATCAAAACCTTTAAGTTGTGGGTTGATTGCCTAGGAGAGGGTTCATCTGGTCAACCCTTAAGAAATTCTTGAGTATGGAGATGTGGATTATTTTGAAAAATAGGAGGATAAATTTTGGGGTATAACACTTCTCCACATACATTAATTTGATTCACTAGTTTTGTAACCCTAGTGAAGAAATCAGATATGTTTTCATTGTCTTCCATCTGAACCAATTCATACGTTCTCTTGTGAGTTTGTAACCTCACCTCTTTCATCTTTTCTGCATCTCCAAAAGATTTCTCAAGAATATCCCAACCTTCTTTTGCAGATTTTGTATCACTAACATTTTCGAAGTTGTTTGGGCTCAGACATTGATGAATTATAAAGAGAGCTTTATAACTCTTCTTCTCTGATTTTGTGTGTTCTTGCTTTTCTTCTTTTGAAGCGTCTTCTTCAAGCTCTTTTACTCCATCCTTTACAAGATCCCTAGACCTTGACAACGGAATAAAACCTTCATCTGCTTGCACTAATTCTCATAGTTATCTACTTTTAGAATTGAAAGACTTGCTGGATAATTCGCATTCTCATAGCTCACTACCATCGTGAATTCTTCTTCTACGATCGTTCTTGATCGTTCTTTATTGTTCTTCCCTTAAATCGAAATCGGAGCTCTGATACCAGATGTTGGAAATCCACCAAATATCTATGATGAATTTCTACAAATCTTGATGAAAAAGATTGATATCACCACTCACAATGACAATGAGCAATTAAAGAAAGAAAGAAAGAAGAAGGAAAGACTTTCACCAATTATAATTACTTAATCATTATTTAATGTAAAGACTAAATTTATAAAATCAAAGGATATGTTACTAGGTGAGGCCTATGCTACCCCTTATAAAATTAAGGATAATTTACACCTTTAATGACTTATAACAATAAATTTTTTTCTTAAAAAGATATTTTTTTAAATTACATATTAATCAAAATCCTTAAAATATTGGATCTATGTCTTTTCTCACTTAAAAAAAATTCAATATCCTCTTTCTCATCGAATTTGAGAATTATTAGTCACACTTGACATACCAACATCTTAGTACTCGGAAATCAAGTTATACATTATTTTCTTGATTTCATTTTGATTCTCTAAAATTTTAGATTAATATATAATTTTAAAATTCTAATTTATATGACGAAATCTGATTGATAGATGTTAAAAATGATAAATTATCGTTAAATTTAGAGAGGGTAGCCAAGAATTTCCATCTTACACTTGATTGGGGGGAAGAAACACATAAAAATATATATATTTATAAATACTTGTGAGAGAATGGTTAACTTTTGAGTAGAAAAAGAAGATATTATTAAAAAATTTATTAAATTTAATAAAAGCAATTTAGATATTATGAATACAAGTTAAATATATTTTAGGTTTTGATTAGAAAAAGTGAAATATATAGTAAAAGAAAACCTAACTATCACATCCTCCTCCGATTCCCTTTTCACGCCGTATTTCACATGTCTTTCCACCAACCCATTCCGACGACCGCTGCCGATAGAATCAGCGACTTGCCGGATTCAGCTATCTGTCATATTCTCTCTTTTCTGTCAACCAAACATGCTGCAACCACAAGTGTGCTCTCAAAGAGATGGAAACCTCTATGGCTCTCAGTGTTCACCCTTGATTTTGACGACACATCCTTCGATTTTTCACCCTCGCGAATTCTCTTTGCTAGGAACTCGACATTGCGTCAGCGAGACACCGCACTACCAATCCATTCGTTTCGCTTCATACATCATCAATATTCTCTTTGCGACCAAAATGATATGAAAATTTTTATTGAATTTGTTGGAGAAAGAGGAGTACAAAACTTCACCCTCCACCTAATGGTTCCAACCAGGGGGGATCTACGATTTGAATTACCTCGTAGCATTCTCAACTGTGACACGTTAGTGGTTCTTGAGTTGAAGGGTGTCAAGGTTGGTGATATTTCTCATATGCAGGATTTGCATTTACCCAAACTCAAAACTCTTCATTTGAATCATGTCCGTTTTGAATGTAATCAGCAAGTGTACAATCTTTTACTAGGATGCCCACTTCTCGAGGATTTCGAATCAATACACAGTATCAATATCAAAGACAATCAAACCCTTCATCTCCTAGAAACTTTTAAGGCCTTACCTAATTTGATCAAAGCTAAGTTAAATGATGATCTTATAAAATGCCCATTGAGTATGCTTCGTAACACAATAATTTTGTGTCTAGATATGGTAAGAATATCATGATCTGTTAAATTAAATTATGTTTTAACACTAAAAGTTTTTAAAGTTCGGTTTGTGGAAATGTTGTAGAGTGACCGCTTATGTTTCTTCAACAATCTTGCCTTGCTCCGCAATATTCCCATGTTTCAAAGATTGACTCACTTGGAGCTTAACTTTGAAGAAATTGATTTGTTCGACAGGTGCATCTGGTTTCTAGCAATACTCAAACATTCTCCCAAACTTCAAAATCTTATCATTCAGGTTTTCTTCATCTTTATAATTTTTTTGGGTCAAGTTTTTCTAGTTAAATCAATTCAATATACCTTAATGTTTGAAAAAATGATTGGTTAACAGATCACCGAATTTCTGAAAGAGAGGAGACGCATGTGTTGGAAGGATCCACAATTTGCTCCAGAATGTCTATCATCAGAGCTTAAAACTTGTTGCATTAGTGGTTATGAAGGCAACCAATGGGATGTCACATTTGCAAAATATATAATAGAAAATTCAAAAGTACTCAATACTATGACAATTCATAGTGAATGTTTCAATGGTATGAATAACAAGGACCAAATGTTAGATGAATTATCTTCATGCACATGGGCCTCTACAACATGCAAACTTTTATTTGATTGATTTTCTAGGCTACGCCCTATCGCAGATCCTACATTAGCCATGGTAGGATGTGGTGGTTTGAAAGACTTAAACTATGTTTCAATTTTTCTTTAATATCATATATATTTTCCATGTAATTAGTGGATTCTAGATCATCCTAACCTTATTTTTATTTTCTTATTGGTCGTTGTTTTAAGTTTTGAATTATATGATGGTTAATCACTCTTCAGATTATGAGTTTGTGGAATTGAGTCTATATCTTGTTTTCTCATCACACATGTGAAAAACTTGACTTCTCTTCCGAGTTGGGAGTTTGGTGTTTTTTCGGCATTTTTTGTTAACGAGTTTTCGTTAAAGCGCCTTCGGGTTGGAAAGGACGGTTGCTTAGTTTTGGCGGAAGGATTAATCTTCTCAAATCGGTCTTGAATAGTCTTGCCAATGATATTTACGAGACAGTTTATTGAGCAACACAACGCTTTCACAAACTGTTCAAGTTTGTTACACATGAAAGTTGTTAATGGAATACGGTAAAGAACATATTGGAATAATACATTATTTTTTGATAAGTAGCAGGATATTTTATGAAGTTATGCTTTCTACAACAATGGAGTAAATAGCTAAATCACTTTCTGACAAAAGTAATGGTTTTGGGAAATTCAATTCATATATGGTTTATTCTAGCTATTGATTCTATGAGTGTTGGTAAAAAGTTCAATTCATGTAAAGAAAACTCTCTTTCTTTTCACACAATGTGAAAAACAGTATCTTTACTTCACTTATGAATTGAAAAACAAGACAAAGAGAGAAGGATAAACAAGAACTTATTAAAAAGTACAGTCCAAAAATTCGGTTGAAGATTTCAAAATAAAGAATTGTTTCTATCATCCTTTCGTCCCATTCACCTTAGCAATAAGGTCAGGTGTTGGACATTGTGTGATAGTAGAAGTGTTCTTCATAGCCTAATTACGCACAGAAAATGTTGAATTTGCCATGTGAGTTTGCCAAATGAAAAGCATCTCACATAATAATGTATTTGCTGATACTTTTCATCTTGCAACACAATTTTAAAAAATAATAATTTTTCCTCTCGTAACTGATCGCATAAAGTTTGAAACTTTTTGAAAATAATATTGCAAAGTGTTATTTACCTGCAACTAAAGTTTAAAAAATTGGGGGAAACTAAATCATAGCATTAGGGTTTTAGCTACTTATACTATTCAAAGATAACAGAAGATAAATTATAAATGTTACAAGTATTAGGGAGAAATTTGATCTTCAATCCTTTCTGTTCATGAAAACCTCCTTCCGCCGAAACCCTTGTTTTCTCCATTCTTCTGGAATTGTCTGCTGGCAAAAAAGTCCTCTTTCTCTTTTCCAAAATTCCTTTTTATAGTCTCAGCCTTATCCAAGTCTTAGCCAAAGTCCAAAGTACCCTTAATGACAAAGAAAAGATCCAAAACTCAAAAAATAAAGTTTCCTCACGCGTCCATCAACACGGGCCGTGTTGATTAACACGGGTGCCCGTGTTGGTCTCTAAATCAGAAGAAATGCTCCAGGCCATTCAACACGGGCCGTGTTGATGAACACAGGTGCCCGTGTTGATCCACTGTCTTGTGTAGTTTTTAATCTTTCCCCTTGCTTTTCAACACAGGCCATGTTGATTAACACGGGTGCCTGTGTTGATCCCTCTGTAGCCTCTAATATTCCGATTTTTTGCACTTCTTTTGTCCCGATTTGTTCTGTTTCATTCTTCTAACCCTGAAAACACTTAAACACATAACCAAAGCGTAAAATGCGATAAAAAGACATATAACACTAGACAAATAAAAGAAATGATAACGAAACTCAATGCTACTAGCAACATGGGTAGTCACGTAAAAACAACATTTATCACAACATTCATCAAGTTCTATGAATTTTTAGGTTTTAAATTAAATCCCTAACTACAACAACAAAACACAAATCTAGCAAATTTACAAACCCCACTACCTATCATTCCTCATGTTCCCAATTAGAGAGCAAGAACCCCACCCTTACCTTGTGAATCAGAGATTGAATTGCTTGGAGGTGGTGATTTGCCCTAGCTCAAGTTTTCCTTCTTCTCTTCTCTTCCTTTCTCTTTTTCTCTCCAAAACTCTCTTTTCTCTACTACTCATAAAATAACCTTTCTCTCTTCTTATTCTATTCCTTTTAAAAATAATACTCTATTATTATTATTATTATTATTATTACTAATATTATTATTATTATTATTATTATTATTATTATTATTATTATCACAACTTATTTTAATTAATTATCCTATAATCAAATAATAACTTAAATTGACATTTCTACACTATTTACCAATTATTCGGAAAAATATACGAAAACATTAAATTAAGTAAATAATTAAATAATTAAACAATTACATAATCCGGGTGTTACAACTCTCTCCCACTTAGAATATTTTCGTCATCAAAAATTTACCTGGTTCAAACAATTCGGGATAGGAGTCGCGCATCTTGCTCTCCAATTCCCACCATGCTTTCTCCAAAGAGCTCCCAACTAGACAACCTTCACAAAAGCAATCTCTTTCCGTCTTAGAGTCTTTATTTCGTGATCCGCAATTCTCACCGGTGTCGTCTCTACCATGAGATTATCCCGCATTTTCACATCGTCCATTTGAATCAAATGAGACGGATCGGAAACATACTTTCGTAGTTGCGATACATGAAACACATTGTGCAAATTAGAAAGATTTGGCGGTAACGCCACACGGTAAGCAACTTTCCCAACACGATCCGATACCTGATACAGACCAATAAAATGAGGAGTGAGCTTCTTAGATTTCGAAGCTCGCCCAACACCAGTCACAGGCGTGAATCTCAAAAATACATGATCGCCAACTTGAAATTCCAAATCTTTCCTTCTCTTATCATGGTAACTTTTCTGTCGACATTGAGAAGCTTTTCTGTATACATTCCAACGAGAATCATTACGAATTAAGAGTGAAATTTCTTTCAAAAATACTTTTCAAAAGCACATACACCAAACAAATTAGAGTGAGCTAAATAATAAAGAGCCCGTAGATAACTACGGATGGAAAGGGTGTTAATACCTTCCCTTTTCATAATTACCTCCCGTACTCATAATCTAACGAAGCTCTATTCCCATTCTTTTCACCTTCCTTTATTGGATAAAAGAAACGTCGGTGACGACTCTTGATATCTGTAACATTTACGATAAAATGCAAAATAAACAAGTCAGTTCTCCCACCGTGTTTTAGAGGGACTAACGCGCGCATGTCTTACCACTGGGGAGACCATACATCCATTCATATTAGTGCATTGATAAATATATATGTGAAACAAAAGTGAGAAAATCAAACTCAAACAACAACCAACGCGCGTAGGACCCAGGGTTTCAAATGGACCATTCAGACAGAGACGCGCAAGCCATCAGAGCGCCGGAGAGGCGCTGGATCCCTAGCTCCGGTTGTCTTCTATGGTGATACAAATATTCAAACCTGCAAAATAAGAACAATAAATGATTAAGAGGGACCCTACCCCCTAAATCGAGGGTTGCAAATCCAGTGGTGATGGCTGTTTGGCCTGAATCGGCCTGGAGAGAGAGAAAGAGATACGAAGCTTCTCGGTTCTGATCCCTAACAATGGTATTTTAGATTTTAGCCACTAAATCTTGCAAACGATGGTTATAACCTGCTCTAATGAACCTCAGGAAACAATTAACATGGTTAGTTTCAATCAAAACACAACAAAAATCAAAATACGAATTCAAGAAAAATATGCAAGCGGAGGCTCATGTATGGCATGATTCAGTGCGTTTTAACCGTGGATAATGATCCATTCTTACCCTACTATACCTTAGGAGCACGATGGAATGCTTGGAAGCTTTTGAAGGAGGCTTCAACTAGGATTTTGAAAGTGCAAGTTTGCTTATTTTTGAAAAAAACCCTAGCTTATTGTTTTGCTTTTTATTTTATTTAAAATTGAATTTTAATGAAATAAGTCAACAATAAATTATATAAATGATTCAAGGGCGTGCAAGTGAGTTTAGAGGTCATGGGTCATCTTAAGAATAAGCTTGAATCATAAAAACCATGGCCCATTTGAAGAAAATTTGAATTTGCTTGCTATTTCTCTTCATGCACTTCCTCAAAAAATGCCAAACTTTTATAAGTTGTATCTTGCTCAATTTTCAACATTTTGAAGTGTTCTTGGAATCAAAACCCTTGAGTTGTGGGTTGATTGCCTAGGAGAGGGTTCATCTGGTCAACCCTTAAGAAATTCTTGAGTATGGAGATGTGGATTGTTTTGAAAAATAGGAGGACAAAGTTTGGGGTGTAACACTTCTCCACATATATTAATTTGATTCACTATTTTTGTAACCCTAGTGAAGAAATCGATATGTTTTCATTGTCTTCCATCGAAACAATTCATACGTTCTCTTGTGAGTTTGTAACCTCACCTCTTTCATCTTTTCTGTGTCTCCAAAAGATTTCTCAAGAATATCCCAACCTTCTTTTGCAGATTTTGTATCACTAACATTTTTGAAGTTGTTTAGGCTCAGACATTGATGAATTATAAAGAGAGCTTTATAACTCTTCTTCTCTGATTTTGTGTGTTCTTGCTTTTCTTCTTTTGAAGCGTCTTCTTCAAACTCTTTTACTCCATCCTTTACAAGATCCCTAGACCTTGACAACGGAATAAAACCTTCATCTTCTTGCACCAATTCTCATAGCTATCTACTTTTAGAATTGGAAGACTTGTTGGATAATTCGCATTCTCATAGCTCACTACCATCGCGAATTCTTCTTCTACGATCGTTCTTGAGCGTTCTTGATTGTTCTTCCCTTAAATTGAAACCGGAGCTCTGATACAAGATGTT
Source organism: Vicia sativa (assembly GCA_021764765.1). Taxonomy (NCBI): domain Eukaryota; kingdom Viridiplantae; phylum Streptophyta; class Magnoliopsida; order Fabales; family Fabaceae; genus Vicia; species Vicia sativa. The sequence goes on from CM038794.1 coordinate 20,512,981, forward strand.
GGAAATCCACCAAATATCTATGATGAATTTCTATAAATCTTGATGAATAAGATTGATATCACCACACACAATGACAATGAGCAATTAAAGAAAGAAAGAAAGAAGAAGGAAATATTTTCTACAGAGTTTCTCTCTGCCCACAAACTGTGGAGAATTTCTTATTCACTTGCAACTGCAAATTCTGTGAATACAACTTGATTACAAAATTAGGGGTTAATCCATCTATTTATAGATTTAGGTTAGTTTGCTCCCTAAGCTAAGGCCCAAAACTATATAAGCCCAAAATATCTATTTGGACTAAATCAAATCTATTATATTCTAGATGTAAATCAAAAACTAAATCTAAATCTAAAACAAATCAAATCTGTGTGCAGCCTGCTTCGACACACTAGCTCTTCGACTGGGTCGGCTTCCTTCGAGCAACCTGCTTCTATCCACCTCTGACCCTTCGACACACATCAATTACTTTCAACAATTATAATTACTTAATCATTATTTAATGTAAAGACTAAATTTATAAAATCAAAGGATATGTTACTAGGTGAGGCCTATGCTACCCCTTATAAAATTAAGGATAATTTACACCTTTAATGACTTATAACAATAAATTTTTTTCTTAAAAAGATATTTTTTTAAATTACATATTAATCAAAATCCTTAAAATATTGGATCTATGTCTTTTCTCACTTAAAAAAAATTCAATATCCTCTTTCTCATCGAATTTGAGAATTATTAGTCACACTTGACATACCAACATCTTAGTACTCGGAAATCAAGTTATACATTATTTTCTTGATTTCATTTTGATTCTCTAAAATTTTAGATTAATATATAATTTTAAAATTCTAATTTATATGACGAAATCTGATTGATAGATGTTAAAAATGATAAATTATCGTTAAATTTAGAGAGGGTAGCCAAGAATTTCCATCTTACACTTGATTGGGGGAAGAAACACATAAAAATATATATATTTATAAATACTTGTGAGAGAATGGTTAACTTTTGAGTAGAAAAAGAAGATATTATTAAAAAATTTATTAAATTTAATAAAAGCAATTTAGATATTATGAATACAAGTTAAATATATTTTAGGTTTTGATTAGAAAAAGTGAAATATATAGTAAAAGAAAACCTAACTATCACATCCTCCTCCGATTCCCTTTTCACGCCGTATTTCACATGTCTTTCCACCAACCCATTCCGACGACCGCTGCCGATAGAATCAGCGACTTGCCGGATTCAGCTATCTGTCATATTCTCTCTTTTCTGTCAACCAAACATGCTGCAACCACAAGTGTGCTCTCAAAGAGATGGAAACCTCTATGGCTCTCAGTGTTCACCCTTGATTTTGACGACACATCCTTCGATTTTTCACCCTCGCGAATTCTCTTTGCTAGGAACTCGACATTGCGTCAGCGAGACACCGCACTACCAATCCATTCGTTTCGCTTCATACATCATCAATATTCTCTTTGCGACCAAAATGATATGAAAATTTTTATTGAATTTGTTGGAGAAAGAGGAGTACAAAACTTCACCCTCCACCTAATGGTTCCAACCAGGGGGGATCTACGATTTGAATTACCTCGTAGCATTCTCAACTGTGACACGTTAGTGGTTCTTGAGTTGAAGGGTGTCAAGGTTGGTGATATTTCTCATATGCAGGATTTGCATTTACCCAAACTCAAAACTCTTCATTTGAATCATGTCCGTTTTGAATGTAATCAGCAAGTGTACAATCTTTTACTAGGATGCCCACTTCTCGAGGATTTCGAATCAATACACAGTATCAATATCAAAGACAATCAAACCCTTCATCTCCTAGAAACTTTTAAGGCCTTACCTAATTTGATCAAAGCTAAGTTAAATGATGATCTTATAAAATGCCCATTGAGTATGCTTCGTAACACAATAATTTTGTGTCTAGATATGGTAAGAATATCATGATCTGTTAAATTAAATTATGTTTTAACACTAAAAGTTTTTAAAGTTCGGTTTGTGGAAATGTTGTAGAGTGACCGCTTATGTTTCTTCAACAATCTTGCCTTGCTCCGCAATATTCCCATGTTTCAAAGATTGACTCACTTGGAGCTTAACTTTGAAGAAATTGATTTGTTCGACAGGTGCATCTGGTTTCTAGCAATACTCAAACATTCTCCCAAACTTCAAAATCTTATCATTCAGGTTTTCTTCATCTTTATAATTTTTTTGGGTCAAGTTTTTCTAGTTAAATCAATTCAATATACCTTAATGTTTGAAAAAATGATTGGTTAACAGATCACCGAATTTCTGAAAGAGAGGAGACGCATGTGTTGGAAGGATCCACAATTTGCTCCAGAATGTCTATCATCAGAGCTTAAAACTTGTTGCATTAGTGGTTATGAAGGCAACCAATGGGATGTCACATTTGCAAAATATATAATAGAAAATTCAAAAGTACTCAATACTATGACAATTCATAGTGAATGTTTCAATGGTATGAATAACAAGGACCAAATGTTAGATGAATTATCTTCATGCACATGGGCCTCTACAACATGCAAACTTTTATTTGATTGATTTTCTAGGCTACGTCCTATCCGCAGCAGATCCTACATTAGCCATGGTAGGATGTGGTGGTTTGAAAGACTTAAACTATGTTTCAATTTTTCTTTAATATCATATATATTTTCCATGTAATTAGTGGATTCTAGATCATCCTAACCTTATTTTTTATTTTCTTATTGGTCGTTGTTTTAAGTTTTGAATTATATGATGGTTAATCACTCTTCAGCAGTTATGAGTTTGTGGAATTGAGTCTATATCTTGTTTTCTCATCACACATGTGAAAAACAGTAGCTTGACTTCTCTTCTGAGTTGGGAGTTTGGTGTTTCTTTCGGCATTTTTTTTGTTAACGAGTTTTTTAAAGCGCCTTCGGGTTGGAAAGGACGGTTGCTTAGTTTTGGCGGAAGGATTAATCTTCTCAAATCGGTCTTGAATAGTCTTGCCAACCGATATTTACGAGCAGTTTATTGAGCAACACAACGCTTTCACAAACTGTTCAAGTTTGTTACACGGAAAGTTGTTAATGGAATACTGTAAAGAACATATTGGAATAATACATTATTTTTGATAAGTAGCAGGATATTTTATGAAGTTATGCTTTCTACAACAATGGAGTAAATAGCTAAATCACTTTCGACAAAAGTAATGGTTTTGGGAAATTCAATTCATATATGGTTTATTCTAGCTATTGATTCTATGAGTGTTGGTAAAAAGTTCAATTCATGTAAAGAAAACTCTCTTTCTTTTCACACAATGTGAAAAACAGTATCTTTACTTCACTTATGAATTGAAAAACAAGACAAAGAGAGAAGGATAAACAAGAACTTATTAAAAGTACAGTCAAAAATTCGGTTGAAGATTTCAAAATGAAGAATTGTTTCTATCATCCTTTCGTCCCATTGACCTTAGCAATAAGGTCGGTTGTTGACATTGTGTCATAGTAGAAGTGTTCTTCATAGCCTAATTTACGAAAATGTTGAATTTGCCATGTGAGTGCCAAATGAAAAGCATCTCACATAATAATGTATTTGCTGATACTTTTCATCTTGCAACACAATTTTAAAAAATAATAATTTTTCCTCTCGTAACTGATCGCATAAAGTTTGAAACTTTTTGAAAATAATATTGCAAAGTGTTATTTACCTGCAACTAAAGTTTAAAAAATTGGGGGAAACTAAATCATAGCATTAGGGTTTTAGCTACTTATACTATTCAAAGATAACAGAAGATAAATTATAAATGTTACAAGTATTAGGGAGAAATTTGATCTTCAATCCTTTCAGTTCATGAAAACCTCCTTCCGTCGAAACCCTTGTTTTCTCCATTCTTCTGGAATTGTCTGGCAAAAAGTCCTCTTTCTCTTTCCAAAATTCCTTTTATAGTCTCACCTTATCCAAGTCTTAGCCAAAGTCCAAAGTACCCTTAATGACAAAGAAAAGATCCAAAACTCAAAAATAAAGTTTCCTCACGTCCATCAACACGGGCCGTGTTGATTAACACGGGTGCCCGTGTTGGTCTCTAAATCAGAAGAAATGCTCCAGGCCATTCAACACGGGCCGTGTTGATGAACACAGGTGCCCGTGTTGATCCACTGTCTTGTGTAGTTTTTAATCTTTCCCTTGCTTTTCAACACGGCCATGTTGATTAACACGGTGCTGTGTTGATCCCTCACCTCTAATATTCCGATTTTTGCACTTTTGTCCCGATTTGTTCTGTTTCATTCTTCTAACCCTGAAAACACTTAAACACATAACCAAAGCGTAAAATGCGATAAAAAGACATATAACACTAGACAAATAAAAGAAATGATAACGAAACTCAATGCTACTAGCAACATGGGTAGTCACGTAAAAACAACATTTATCACAACATTCATCAAGTTCTATGAATTTTTAGGTTTTAAATTAAATCCCTAACTACAACAACAAAACACAAATCTAGCAAATTTACAAACCCCACTACCTATCATTCCTCATGTTCCCAATTAGAGAGCAAGAACCCCACCCTTACCTTGTGAATCAGAGATTGAATTGCTTGGAGGTGGTGATTTGCCCTAGCTCAAGTTTTCCTTCTTCTCTTCTCTTCCTTTCTCTTTTTCTCTCCAAAACTCTCTTTTCTCTACTACTCATAAAAATAACCTTTTCTCTCTTCTTATTCTATTCCTTTTAAAAAATAATACTCTATTATTATTATTATTATTATTATTATTACTAATATTATTATTATTATTATTATTATTATTATTATTATTATTATTATCACAACTTATTTTAATTAATTATCCTATAATCAAATCATAACTTAAATTGACATTTCTACACTATTTACCAATTATTCGGAAAAATATACGAAAACATTAAATTAAGTAAATAATTAAATAATTAAACAATTACATAATCCGGGTGTTACAACTCTCCCCCACTTAGAATATTTTCGTCCTCAAAAATTTACCTGGTTCAAACAATTCGGGATAGGAGTCGCGCATCTTGCTCTCCAATTCCCACGTCATGCTTTCTCCAGCAGCTCCCAACTAGACAACCTTCACAAAAGCAATCTCTTTCCGTCTTAGAGTCTTTATTTCGTGATCCGCAATTCTCACCGGTGTCGTCTCTACCATGAGATTATCCCGCATTTTCACATCGTCCATTTGAATCAAATGAGACGGATCGGAAACATACTTTCGTAGTTGCGATACATGAAACACATTGTGCAAATTAGAAAGATTTGGCGGTAACGCCACACGGTAAGCAACTTTCCCAACACGATCCGATACGACTGACCAATAAAATGAGGAGTGAGCTTCTTAGATTTCAAGCTCGCCAACACCATCACAGCGTGAATCTCAAAATACATGATCGCCAACTTGAAATTCCAAATCTTTCCTTCTCTTATCATGGTAACTTTTTCATCGACATTGAGAAGCTTTTTCGTATACATTCCAACGAGAATCATTACGAATTAAGAGTGAAATTTCTTTCAAAAATACTTTTCAAAAGCACATACACCAAACAAATTAGAGTGAGCTAAATAATAAAGAGCCGTAGATAACTACGGATGGAAAGGTGTTAATACCTTCCCTTTTCATAATTACCTCCCGTACTCATAATCTAACGAAGCTCTATTCCCATTCTTTTCACCTTCCTTTATTGGATAAAAGAAACGTCGGTGACGACTCTTGATATCTGTAACATTTACGATAAAATGCAAAATAAACAAGTCGGTTCCCACCGTGTTTTAGAGGGACTAACGCGCATGTCTTACCACCGGGAGACCATACATCCATTCATATTAGTGCATTGATAAATATATATGTGAAACAAAAGTGAGAAAATCAAACTCAAACAACAACCAACGCGCGTAGGACCCAGGGTTTCAAATGGACCATTCAGACAGAGACGCGCAAGCCATCAGAGCGCCGGAGAGGCGCTGGATCCCTAACTCGGTTGTCTTCTATGGTGATACAAATATTCAAACCTGCAAAATAAGAACAATAAATGATTAAGAGGGACCCTACCCCCTAAATCGAGGGTTGCAAATCCAGTGGTGATGTTTGGCACGAATCGCCTGAGAGAGAGAAAGAGATACGAAGCTTCTCGGTTCTGATCCCTAACAATGGTATTTTAGATTTTAGCCACTAAATCTTGCAAACGATGGTTATAACCTGCTCTAATGAACCTCAGGAAACAATTAACATGGTTAGTTTCAATCAAAACACAACAAAAATCAAAATACGAATTCAAGAAAAATATGCAAGCGGAGGCTCATGTATGGCATGATTCAGTGCGTTTTAACCGTGGATAATGATCCATTCTTACCCTACTATACCTTAGGAGCACGATGGAATGCTTGGAAGCTTTTGAAGGAGGCTTCAACTAGGATTTTGAAAGTGCAAGTTTGCTTATTTTTGAAAAAAACCCTAGCTTATTGTTTTGCTTTTTATTTTATTTAAAATTGAATTTTAATGAAATAAGTCAACAATAAATTATATAAATGATTCAAGGGCGTGCAAGTGAGTTTAGAGGTCATGGGTCATCTTAAGAATAAGCTTGAATCATAAAAACCATGGCCCATTTGAAGAAAATTTGAATTTGCTTGCTATTTCTCTTCATGCACTTCCTCAAAAATGCCAAACTTTTATAAGTTGTATCTTGCTCAATTTTCAACATTTTGAAGTGTTCTTGGAATCAAAACCCTTGAGTTGTGGGTTGATTGCCTAGGAGAGGGTTCATCTGGTCAACCCTTAAGAAATTCTTGAGTATGGAGATGTGGATTGTTTTGAAAAATAGGAGGACAAAGTTTGGGGTGTAACACTTCTCCACATATATTAATTTGATTCACTATTTTTGTAACCCTAGTGAAGAAATCAGATATGTTTTCATTGTCTTCCATCTGAAACAATTCATACGTTCTCTTGTGAGTTTGTAACCTCACCTCTTTCATCTTTTCTGTGTCTCCAAAAGATTTCTCAAGAATATCCCAACCTTCTTTTGCAGATTTTGTATCACTAACATTTTTGAAGTTGTTTAGGCTCAGACATTGATGAATTATAAAGAGAGCTTTATAACTCTTCTTCTCTGATTTTGTGTGTTCTTGCTTTTCTTCTTTTGAAGCGTCTTCTTCAAACTCTTTTACTCCATCCTTTACAAGATCCCTAGACCTTGACAACGGAATAAAACCTTCATCTTCTTGCACCAATTCTCATAGCTATCTACTTTTAGAATTGGAAGACTTGTTGGATAATTCGCATTCTCATAGCTCACTACCATCGCGAATTCTTCTTCTACGATCGTTCTTGAGCGTTCTTGATTGTTCTTCCTTAAATTGAAACCGGAGCTCTGATACAAGATGTTGGAAATCCACCAAATATCTATGATGAATTTCTATAAATCTTGATGAATAAGATTGATATCACCACACACAATGACAATGAGCAATTAAAGAAAGAAAGAAAGAAGAAGGAAATATTTTCTACAGAGTTTCTCTCTGCCCACAAACTGTGGAGAATTTCTTATTCACTTGCAACTGCAAATTCTGTGAATACAACTTGATTACAAAATTAGGGGTTAATCCATCTATTTATAGATTTAGGTTAGTTTGCTCCCTAAGCTAAGGCCCAAAACTATATAAGCCCAAAATATCTATTTGGACTAAATCAAATCTATTATATTCTAGATGTAAATCAAAAACTAAATCTAAATCTAAAACAAATCAAATCTGTGTGCAGCCTGCTTCGACACACTAGCTCTTCGACTGGGTCGGCTTCCTTCGAGCAACCTGCTTCTATCCACCTCTGACCCTTCGACACACATCAATTACTTTCAACAATTATAATTACTTAATCATTATTTAATGTAAAGACTAAATTTATAAAATCAAAGGATATGTTACTAGGTGAGGCCTATGCTACCCCTTATAAAATTAAGGATAATTTACACCTTTAATGACTTATAACAATAAATTTTTTTCTTAAAAAGATATTTTTTTAAATTACATATTAATCAAAATCCTTAAAATATTGGATCTATGTCTTTTCTCACTTAAAAAAAATTCAATATCCTCTTTCTCATCGAATTTGAGAATTATTAGTCACACTTGACATACCAACATCTTAGTACTCGGAAATCAAGTTATACATTATTTTCTTGATTTCATTTTGATTCTCTAAAATTTTAGATTAATATATAATTTTAAAATTCTAATTTATATGACGAAATCTGATTGATAGATGTTAAAAATGATAAATTATCGTTAAATTTAGAGAGGGTAGCCAAGAATTTCCATCTTACACTTGATTGGGGGAAGAAACACATAAAAATATATATATTTATAAATACTTGTGAGAGAATGGTTAACTTTTGAGTAGAAAAAGAAGATATTATTAAAAAATTTATTAAATTTAATAAAAGCAATTTAGATATTATGAATACAAGTTAAATATATTTTAGGTTTTGATTAGAAAAAGTGAAATATATAGTAAAAGAAAACCTAACTATCACATCCTCCTCCGATTCCCTTTTCACGCCGTATTTCACATGTCTTTCCACCAACCCATTCCGACGACCGCTGCCGATAGAATCAGCGACTTGCCGGATTCAGCTATCTGTCATATTCTCTCTTTTCTGTCAACCAAACATGCTGCAACCACAAGTGTGCTCTCAAAGAGATGGAAACCTCTATGGCTCTCAGTGTTCACCCTTGATTTTGACGACACATCCTTCGATTTTTCACCCTCGCGAATTCTCTTTGCTAGGAACTCGACATTGCGTCAGCGAGACACCGCACTACCAATCCATTCGTTTCGCTTCATACATCATCAATATTCTCTTTGCGACCAAAATGATATGAAAATTTTTATTGAATTTGTTGGAGAAAGAGGAGTACAAAACTTCACCCTCCACCTAATGGTTCCAACCAGGGGGGATCTACGATTTGAATTACCTCGTAGCATTCTCAACTGTGACACGTTAGTGGTTCTTGAGTTGAAGGGTGTCAAGGTTGGTGATATTTCTCATATGCAGGATTTGCATTTACCCAAACTCAAAACTCTTCATTTGAATCATGTCCGTTTTGAATGTAATCAGCAAGTGTACAATCTTTTACTAGGATGCCCACTTCTCGAGGATTTCGAATCAATACACAGTATCAATATCAAAGACAATCAAACCCTTCATCTCCTAGAAACTTTTAAGGCCTTACCTAATTTGATCAAAGCTAAGTTAAATGATGATCTTATAAAATGCCCATTGAGTATGCTTCGTAACACAATAATTTTGTGTCTAGATATGGTAAGAATATCATGATCTGTTAAATTAAATTATGTTTTAACACTAAAAGTTTTTAAAGTTCGGTTTGTGGAAATGTTGTAGAGTGACCGCTTATGTTTCTTCAACAATCTTGCCTTGCTCCGCAATATTCCCATGTTTCAAAGATTGACTCACTTGGAGCTTAACTTTGAAGAAATTGATTTGTTCGACAGGTGCATCTGGTTTCTAGCAATACTCAAACATTCTCCCAAACTTCAAAATCTTATCATTCAGGTTTTCTTCATCTTTATAATTTTTTTGGGTCAAGTTTTTCTAGTTAAATCAATTCAATATACCTTAATGTTTGAAAAAATGATTGGTTAACAGATCACCGAATTTCTGAAAGAGAGGAGACGCATGTGTTGGAAGGATCCACAATTTGCTCCAGAATGTCTATCATCAGAGCTTAAAACTTGTTGCATTAGTGGTTATGAAGGCAACCAATGGGATGTCACATTTGCAAAATATATAATAGAAAATTCAAAAGTACTCAATACTATGACAATTCATAGTGAATGTTTCAATGGTATGAATAACAAGGACCAAATGTTAGATGAATTATCTTCATGCACATGGGCCTCTACAACATGCAAACTTTTATTTGATTGATTTTCTAGGCTACGTCCTATCATGCAGCAGATCCTACATTAGCCATGGTAGGATGTGGTGGTTTGAAAGACTTAAACTATGTTTCAATTTTTCTTTAATATCATATATATTTTCCATGTAATTAGTGGATTCTAGATCATCCTAACCTTATTTTTTATTTTCTTATTGGTCGTTGTTTTAAGTTTTGAATTATATGATGGTTAATCACTCTTCAATTATGAGTTTGTGGAATTGAGTCTATATCTTGTTTTCTCATCACACATGTGAAAACAGAGCTTGACTTCTTCCGAGTTGGGAGTTTGGTGTTTCTTTCGGCATTTTTTTTGTTAACGAGTTTTCGTTAAAGCGCCTTTCGGGTTGGAAAGGACGGTTGCTTAGTTTTGGCGGAAGGATTAATCTTCTCAAATCAGTCTTGAATAGTCTTGCCAACTGATATTTACTGAGAGTTTATTGAGCAACACAACGCTTTCACAAACTGTTCAAGTTTGTTACACGTGAAAGTTGTTAATGGAATCTGAAAGAACATATTGGAATAATACATTATTTTTTGATAAGTAGCAGGATATTTTATGAAGTTATGCTTTCTACAACAATGGAGTAAATAGCTAAATCACTTTCTGACAAAAGTAATGGTTTTGGGAAATTCAATTCATATATGGTTTATTCTAGCTATTGATTCTATGAGTGTTGGTAAAAAGTTCAATTCATGTAAAGAAAACTCTCTTTCTTTTCACACAATGTGAAAAACAGTATCTTTACTTCACTTATGAATTGAAAAACAAGACAAAGAGAGAAGGATAAACAAGAACTTATTAAAAAGTACAGTCCAAAAATTCGGTTGAAGATTTCAAAATGAAGAATTGTTTCTATCATCCTTTCGTCCCATTGACCTTAGCAATAAGGTCAGTTGTTGGACATTGTGTCATAGTAGAAGTGTTCTTCATAGCCTAATTACGCACAGAAAATGTTGAATTTGCCATGTGAGTCTGCCAAATGAAAAGCATCTCACATAATAATGTATTTGCTGATACTTTTCATCTTGCAACACAATTTTAAAAAATAATAATTTTCCTCTCAAATCGATCGCATAAAGTTTGAAACTTTTTGAAAATAATATTGCAAAGTGTTATTTACCTGCAACTAAAGTTTAAAAAATTGGGGGAAACTAAATCATAGCATTAGGGTTTTAGCTACTTATACTATTCAAAGATAACAGAAGATAAATTATAAATGTTACAAGTATTAGGGAGAAATTTGATCTTCAATCCTTTCTGTTCATGAAAACCTCCTTCCGCCGAAACCCTTGTTTTCTCCATTCTTCTGGAATTGTCTGCTGGCAAAAAAGTCCTCTTTCTCTTTTCCAAAATTCCTTTTTATAGTCTCAGCCTTATCCAAGTCTTAGCCAAAGTCCAAAGTACCCTTAATGACAAAGAAAAGATCCAAAACTCAAAAAATAAAGTTTCCTCACGCGTCCATCAACACGGGCCGTGTTGATTAACACGGGTGCCCGTGTTGGTCTCTAAATCAGAAGAAATGCTCCAGGCCATTCAACACGGGCCGTGTTGATGAACACAGGTGCCCGTGTTGATCCACTGTCTTGTGTAGTTTTTAATCTTTCCCCTTGCTTTTCAACACAGGCCATGTTGATTAACACGGGTGCCTGTGTTGATCCCTCTGTAGCCTCTAATATTCCGATTTTTTGCACTTCTTTTGTCCCGATTTGTTCTGTTTCATTCTTCTAACCCTGAAAACACTTAAACACATAACCAAAGCGTAAAATGCGATAAAAAGACATATAACACTAGACAAATAAAAGAAATGATAACGAAACTCAATGCTAAATAACTGTGTAAAAACCACCGATCAAAACCTATGAAGGAAACTTAGGAAAAACTGGGGCATCTCGCTGACAGTAATCTCAAACAAAACAGTTCAGGAAAAATCTAGGGATAAAAATTCAAAAAGAGGTCACTACAAATCCTCTACAAAAGAAAAATATTATAAGAAATATGACTACCTTCGCAAATAAACCTCTGGTTCCGGAGCCATCACCAAATATCAGTGCTGCAATTCCAAATTCTATTAAAACCTAAAAATGCATAATTAACTGAGTATAGGACTTAAGAACATCATGGAGAACGGGCTGGGTACAAATAAACTTTGAGCCTTTATCTTTTGTTTCTTAAATCGTGAACCAGGCCAAGTTACAACTCTTAAAATTCCTAACTGAAGCATGGGTTAATTCGAATGCAAATGTTAAAAAAGGCATCCTGACTCCTATAAGGCTTACTATAAATCCTGAAATGATATCACATTCTTTCAAATTTTGTTTTACTAAAAAATATTTTTTTTTGAAACTTTAAGACAGACATAAGCTTTACATTTTAATACCATTGTTTGTATATGACTAAGTATTCGCATGATGAATATTCAATGAATGAAGATCCTCCCAACGGACAAAATTACTACAAATGATGCATCAAAGGTAAATACACCTCTGGTAACAAGCCTTTCCAATCAAGGGGCTTGACATGCTATCATCCAATTCATTTGGGGCAATTAGGTCAAGATTCAGAGAATCTCTCGAAAGTACTGAATAGCCAAGGGCAGATCTCCATCTAAATCATTTAAGGCATGCTAAATTAATCATAGGTTTTAGCAAAAGCCACTATGAAGATTGAATCTCCAGTATCATCAAAATTGCTTATCTATGTCAGTAGTATCAAATGGTGTCATTCTGCCATGACAACTCTTAGAAAAATACAGAGGAAGGTCAAGACTATTAGAAAATTGGAAATCAATGGCTGATTAATAACTTCAAAGTATCAGATGCACTAGACTAATCCCAGGGGCAAATGGACTCCCACATACGAAGGGCCATTTGTATTCAAGAAAATATTTTCTGGCGGTTCTACAACGCTTACTACCACGAACAATGAAGATTTTTCCGCACTCTGTGAACGTGGACATAGTCAATGAAATTCTGGTGCCAACAACAGACTCAGATGTCATATAAGGATGTCTTGACATTTGATCTAACATTATAAAAACAGACAAGGTAGAGATACAATTAACAGTGCAGGAAATAAAAGAACAGACAGAATTGTTCACCCAGCTCGGTTCTAACCAACATACATCTGGAGACATGCCAAGCCAGGAATTAAGTCCATTATCATAGTCCTAATTCAGAGTTAAACCTCCCTATTTACACCCTTCACTTAATCCCTACCCAATGTCCCTTCTACTTAAGATAACTCACTTAGATATGGAATATCCCCATTCCACTTCCAATATCTGCATTAATGTCTAGCAGTCACTATCCCAACCATTGCATCAATAACTTGATACCTATCAACTCAAAAAACCAGTTTGGACATCCTTACTCCAAACACAAAACAATCAAACTTGTGACATAAATAAACTTGGAATTACTTCACAGCTTCTTCCAAGGACACAACTGCACTCATTGCTTCACAGCTTCTGAGTGAGTAAAATAAACCTCTTGCCTGAAGTCTTCGAGGCACAAATCAGTGACCATCCCATAATCCGGGTGGTTCACTTACATGGCTAAACCTAAAGACTACATCTTTCTAATGCCGTCTAGATTACTAAAACTAGGTTACAACTGCTTATTTATAACCTATTGCCCAACTAGATATGGGCCTCCAAATAACAGTATTGATGTTGTAACAAACTTCTGTAGTAACAAACTTTTGCAGAATCAAATACGTAGATAACTTCTGGTATAATTAAGGTCTTTAATATCTCTTCGACTCCACAAATGCCTTTAATATCACGCCACATATGATGCATAATATTCTCATAGTATTCTGAACTAATTAAAATAGAATTATAACAAACTTAATAGTTTTTGTAGCATGATGTCCTGATATCTAATGTCTCGACATATCATTTGACATGTTGTCTTAGTTGTTGAGTGTCTTCAACACAGCATGTTCAGGCATTCTAAATTGGATTACAAGTTAAAAATCCTATTGTCCAAAACATTGTTGCTGCTATTACTTATTTTATTAAAATGGAGCCAATCAATACAAATAAGGAACTTACAATCTCCCCCTTTGGCAATTTTTAGCAAAAACAAATAAATACAATTAGAAGCAGTTTAAAGTAGCAGCAAAAATTTATAATTAACAATTTACAATTAAAAGAGTCTTCAACAACTTCATATCTGTAGTCTTTTGCACACAACTTGAGTTAGAGACGAGCAAACTGTTCATCAGCAGTTCTTCCAAGGGAAGATCAGATGGCCTGCCAGTTAAAGATGATGTCTCAACATCTAGTATGACTTCTTCTCATATTTTTGAATCTTTATGTAACACCCCAATTCTACCCCGACAATTATTCAATAAAATCAGAGTATAAAAATTTCCAACATAATCAGGATGTCACATTTTTTAACATAAACACATAAACATGTCATTTTTATTCAAACAGATACACAACACTTTTAAATAGTCGTAACTAACATAAATGCATAAGTATTAGTCTTCAAACATAAACAATTTCATTAATCATGCAGCAGAGTCATAATAGTTCTACACACGAAACATAGCATCTTATGAGTCTTAAACAACATCAACATAATGAAATCCTCAATTAATGACATAATATTCAACATTAACAACAACAAAATACGACAAGTGTTCATCCCAGTGCTACGTATCAGAGCAATGACACTGAACTTGGACTAAAAATAGTAACGACTACTCCTCCTGGTTACATGCACGTTATCAATATAAAGGCAACGACGAAACAAAAGAAAGGGTAAGATATCAAACCATATAATTGAGATCATGATAAACAATATATAGTTAGAATTATATAAAATTACCATTTCGCAATCTCGCAACCAATCCACAACACACACATTTCAATCGCAAAATAACATCATCATGTGATATGATATGCAACTCAACGAATGCAAATGCATGTGGTACCATCGGAGTAAAACTCCCAATGTAATCAATTTCTAGTAATTTCGTGGCATCAAGGCGTAAGCCTTCAACATAATCAACTTTGCCCCCAACGGCTAACTTGTTTTTGCCAATATAGGCCAACATAGTATGCAATGTATGTATGCGATAATTGCAAATGTCATACAACAACAACCAAAACCAACAACATAAAACGAAAAAGCAACCATCAACGTTGGCCATCAAGCCTTCAACAACAACAATTTTCAACGACAACAATTACTTTCAACAACAACAATGTTCAACAACAACAATTATTTTCAACAACCACAATGTTCAACGACAACAATTCATTTCATTCAACATGGATTAACCAAAACAAACATACTACGATGGCTTACTAGCGTATACGAGTCATTTCCTCAATTCATCCAATTTCGAGTAATCGGCTAAACCGCTTACATTTACAAACATTTAAGTTCGGAACTATTTCTAACCAATTCCTATGTCATTCCTTACTCATTACTAGTGATTTTGTACTCATAAAAGCCTACTTAAAGTTCCCTAGCCAAAGTGTCTAAAATTGAGCAGAACTAAAAATCAGAAAATTGTAAAAAAATCAACTTAGTACGCGCCACGAACGATACTTCGCATCGGGACTGTAGTAGGGTTCAGTTCGCTCTGCGCCAGCCTGTTGGCTCCGCGACCTGAGTGTGATAGGATGGTTTCCTTCAGCGCTTCCAGCATCCCATCCACACCATTTTTCCAAAATTTTGGTATCAAACACAACTACAACCCTAAACAAACTATTCTAAGCTACTAGCAACATGGGTAGTCACGTAAAAACAACATTTATCACAACATTCATCAAGTTCTATGAATTTTTAGGTTTTAAATTAAATCCCTAACTACAACAACAAAACACAAATCTAGCAAATTTACAAACCCCACTACCTATCATTCCTCATGTTCCCAATTAGAGAGCAAGAACCCCACCCTTACCTTGTGAATCAGAGATTGAATTGCTTGGAGGTGGTGATTTGCCCTAGCTCAAGTTTTCCTTCTTCTCTTCTCTTCCTTTCTCTTTTTCTCTCCAAAACTCTCTTTTCTCTACTACTCATAAAAATAACCTTTTCTCTCTTCTTATTCTATTCCTTTTAAAAAATAATACTCTATTATTATTATTATTATTATTACTAATATTATTATTATTATTATTATTATTATTATTATTATCACAACTTATTTTAATTAATTATCCTATAATCAAATCATAACTTAAATTGACATTTCTACACTATTTACCAATTATTCGGAAAAATATACGAAAACATTAAATTAAGTAAATAATTAAATAATTAAACAATTACATAATCCGGGTGTTACAACTCTCTCCCACTTAGAATATTTTCGTCATCAAAAATTTACCTGGTTCAAACAATTCGGGATAGGAGTCGCGCATCTTGCTCTCCAATTCCCACGTCATGCTTTCTCCAGCAGCTCCCAAGTAGACAACCTTCACAAAAGCAATCTCTTTCCGTCTTAGAGTCTTTATTTCGTGATCCGCAATTCTCACCGGTGTCGTCTCTACCATGAGATTATCCCGCATTTTCACATCGTCCATTTGAATCAAATGAGACGGATCGGAAACATACTTTCGTAGTTGCGATACATGAAACACATTGTGCAAATTAGAAAGATTTGGCGGTAACGCCACACGGTAAGCAACTTTCCCAACACGATCCGATACGATATGGACCAATAAAATGAGGTGAGCTTCTTAGATTTGAAGCTCGCAACACCGATCAGCGTGAATCTCAAAAATACATGATCGCCAACTTGAAATTCCAAATCTTTCCTTCTCTTATCATGGTAACTTTTACGTCGACATTGAGAAGCTTTTACGTATACATTCCAACGAGAATCATTACGAATTAAGAGTGAAATTTCTTTCAAAAATACTTTTCAAAAGCACATACACCAAACAAATTAGAGTGAGCTAAATAATAAAGAGCCGTAGATAACTACGGATGGAAAGGGTGTTAATACCTTCCCTTTTCATAATTACCTCCGTACTCATAATCTAACGAAGCTCTATTCCCATTCTTTTCACCTTCCTTTATTGGATAAAAGCGTCGGTGGCGACTCTTGATATCTGTAACATTTACGATAAAATGCAAAATAAACAAGTCGGTTCTCCCACCGTGTTTTAGAGGGACTAAGCGCATGTCTTACCGGGAGACCATACATCCATTCATATTAGTGCATTGATAAATATATATGTGAAACAAAAGTGAGAAAATCAAACTCAAACAACAACCAACGCGTAGGACCGGGGTTTCAAATGGACCATTCGACGAGCCGAAGCCATCGGAGGAGGCTGGATCTAACTCCGGTTGTCTTCTATGGTGATACAAATATTCAAACCTGCAAAATAAGAACAATAAATGATTAAGAGGGACCCTACCCCCTAAATCGAGGGTTGCAAATCCAGTGGTGATGGCTGTTTGGCCTGAATCGGCCTGGAGAGAGAGAAAGAGATACGAAGCTTCTCGGTTCTGATCCCTAACAATGGTATTTTAGATTTTAGCCACTAAATCTTGCAAACGATGGTTATAACCTGCTCTAATGAACCTCAGGAAACAATTAACATGGTTAGTTTCAATCAAAACACAACAAAAATCAAAATACGAATTCAAGAAAAATATGCAAGCGGAGGCTCATGTATGGCATGATTGAGTGCGTTTTAACCGTGGATAATGATCCATTCTTACCCTACTATACCTTAGGAGCACGATGGAATGCTTGGAAGCTTTTGAAGGAGGCTTCAACTAGGATTTTGAAAGTGCAAGTTTGCTTATTTTTGAAAAAAACCCTAGCTTATTGTTTTGCTTTTTATTTTATTTAAAATTGAATTTTAATGAAATAAGTCAACAATAAATTATATAAATGATTCAAGGGCGTGCAAGTGAGTTTAGAGGTCATGGGTCATCTTAAGAATAAGCTTGAATCATAAAAACCATGGCCCATTTGAAGAAAATTTGAATTTGCTTGCTATTTCTCTTCATGCACTTCCTCAAAAATGCCAAACTTTTATAAGTTGTATCTTGCTCAATTTTCAACATTTTGAAGTGTTCTTGGAATCAAAACCCTTGAGTTGTGGGTTGATTGCCTAGGAGAGGGTTCATCTGGTCAACCCTTAAGAAATTCTTGAGTATGGAGATGTGGATTGTTTTGAAAAATAGGAGGACAAAGTTTGGGGTGTAACACTTCTCCACATATATTAATTTGATTCACTATTTTTGTAACCCTAGTGAAGAAATCAGATATGTTTTCATTGTCTTCCATCTGAAACAATTCATACGTTCTCTTGTGAGTTTGTAACCTCACCTCTTTCATCTTTTCTGTGTCTCCAAAAGATTTCTCAAGAATATCCCAACCTTCTTTTGCAGATTTTGTATCACTAACATTTTTGAAGTTGTTTAGGCTCAGACATTGATGAATTATAAAGAGAGCTTTATAACTCTTCTTCTCTGATTTTGTGTGTTCTTGCTTTTCTTCTTTTGAAGCGTCTTCTTCAAACTCTTTTACTCCATCCTTTACAAGATCCCTAGACCTTGACAACGGAATAAAACCTTCATCTTCTTGCACCAATTCTCATAGCTATCTACTTTTAGAATTGGAAGACTTGTTGGATAATTCGCATTCTCATAGCTCACTACCATCGCGAATTCTTCTTCTACGATCGTTCTTGAGCGTTCTTGATTGTTCTTCCCTTAAATTGAAACCGGAGCTCTGATACAAGATGTTGGAAATCCACCAAATATCTATGATGAATTTCTATAAATCTTGATGAATAAGATTGATATCACCACACACAATGACAATGAGCAATTAAAGAAAGAAAGAAAGAAGAAGGAAATATTTTCTACAGAGTTTCTCTCTGCCCACAAACTGTGGAGAATTTCTTATTCACTTGCAACTGCAAATTCTGTGAATACAACTTGATTACAAAATTAGGGGTTAATCCATCTATTTATAGATTTAGGTTAGTTTGCTCCCTAAGCTAAGGCCCAAAACTATATAAGCCCAAAATATCTATTTGGACTAAATCAAATCTATTATATTCTAGATGTAAATCAAAAACTAAATCTAAATCTAAAACAAATCAAATCTGTGTGCAGCCTGCTTCGACACACTAGCTCTTCGACTGGGTCGGCTTCCTTCGAGCAACCTGCTTCTATCCACCTCTGACCCTTCGACACACATCAATTACTTTCAACAATTATAATTACTTAATCATTATTTAATGTAAAGACTAAATTTATAAAATCAAAGGATATGTTACTAGGTGAGGCCTATGCTACCCCTTATAAAATTAAGGATAATTTACACCTTTAATGACTTATAACAATAAATTTTTTTCTTAAAAAGATATTTTTTTAAATTACATATTAATCAAAATCCTTAAAATATTGGATCTATGTCTTTTCTCACTTAAAAAAAATTCAATATCCTCTTTCTCATCGAATTTGAGAATTATTAGTCACACTTGACATACCAACATCTTAGTACTCGGAAATCAAGTTATACATTATTTTCTTGATTTCATTTTGATTCTCTAAAATTTTAGATTAATATATAATTTTAAAATTCTAATTTATATGACGAAATCTGATTGATAGATGTTAAAAATGATAAATTATCGTTAAATTTAGAGAGGGTAGCCAAGAATTTCCATCTTACACTTGATTGGGGGAAGAAACACATAAAAATATATATATTTATAAATACTTGTGAGAGAATGGTTAACTTTTGAGTAGAAAAAGAAGATATTATTAAAAAATTTATTAAATTTAATAAAAGCAATTTAGATATTATGAATACAAGTTAAATATATTTTAGGTTTTGATTAGAAAAAGTGAAATATATAGTAAAAGAAAACCTAACTATCACATCCTCCTCCGATTCCCTTTTCACGCCGTATTTCACATGTCTTTCCACCAACCCATTCGACGACACGCCGATAGAATCGTGACTTGCGGATTCACTATCATCATATTCTCTCTTTTCATCAACCAAACATGCTGCAACCACAAGTGTGCTCTCAAAGAGATGGAAACCTCTATGGCTCTCGGTGTTCACCCTTGATTTTGACGACACATCCGATTTTTCACCCTCGAATTCTCTTTGCTAGGAACTCGACATTGCGTCAGACACCGCACTACCAATCCATTCGTTTCGCTTCATACATCATCAATATTCTCTTTGCGACCAAAATGATATGAAATTTTTATTGAATTTGTTGGAGAAAGAGGAGTACAAAACTTCACCCTCCACCTAATGGTTCCAACGAGGGATCTACGATTTGAATTACCTCGTAGCATTCTCAACTGTGACACGTTAGTGGTTCTTGAGTTGAAGGGTGTCAAGGTTGGTGATATTTCTCATATGCAGGATTTGCATTTACCCAAACTCAAAACTCTTCATTTGAATCATGTCCGTTTTGAATGTAATCAGCAAGTGTACAATCTTTTACTAGGATGCCCACTTCTCGAGGATTTCGAATCAATACACAGTATCAATATCAAAGACAATCAAACCCTTCATCTCCTAGAAACTTTTAAGGCCTTACCTAATTTGATCAAAGCTAAGTTAAATGATGATCTTATAAAATGCCCATTGAGTATGCTTCGTAACACAATAATTTTGTGTCTAGATATGGTAAGAATATCATGATCATTAAATTAAATTATGTTTTAACACTAAAAGTTTTTAAAGTTCGGTTTGTGGAAATGTTGTAGAGTGACCGCTTATGTTTCTTCAACAATCTTGCCTTGCTCCTCAATATTCCCATGTTTCAAAGATTGACTCACTTGGAGCTTAACTTTGAAGAAATTGATTTGTTCGACAGGTGCATCTGGTTTCTAGCAATACTCAAACATTCTCCCAAACTTCAAAATCTTATCATTCAGGTTTTCTTCATCTTTATAATTTTTTTGGGTCAAGTTTTTCTAGTTAAATCAATTCAATATACCTTAATGTTTGAAAAAATGATTGGTTAACAGATCACCGAATTTCTGAAAGAGAGAGCGCATGTGTTGGAAGGATCCACAATTTGCTCCAGAATGTCTATCATCAGAGCTTAAAACTTGTTGCATTAGTGGTTATGAAGGCAACCAATGGGATGTCACATTTGCAAAATATATAATAGAAAATTCAAAAGTACTCAATACTATGACAATTCATAGTGAATGTTTCAATGGTATGAATAACAAGGACCAAATGTTAGATGAATTATCTTCATGCACATGGGCCTCTACAACATGCAAACTTTTATTTGATTGATTTTCTAGGCTACGTCCTATCATAGCAGATCCTACATTAGCCATGGTAGGATGTGGTGGTTTGAAAGACTTAAACTATGTTTCAATTTTTCTTTAATATCATATATATTTTCCATGTAATTAGTGGATTCTAGATCATCCTAACCTTATTTTTATTTTCTTATTGGTCGTTGTTTTAAGTTTTGAATTATATGATGGTTAATCACTCTTCAGATTATGAGTTTGTGGAATTGAGTCTATATCTTGTTTTCTCATCACACATGAAAAACAGTAGCTTGACTTCTCTTACGAGTTGGGAGTTTGGTGTTTCTTTTTTTTTGTTAACGAGTTTTCGTTAAAGCGCCTTCGGGTTGGAAAGGACGGTTGCTTAGTTTTGGCGGAAGGATTAATCTTCTCAAATCGGTCTTGAATAGTCTTTGCCTGATATTTACGAGACAGTTTATTGAGCAACACAACGCTTTCAAACTGTTCAAGTTTGTTACACTGAAAGTTGTTAATGGAATCTGATAAAGAACATATTGGAATAATACATTATTTTTGATAAGTAGCAGGATATTTTATGAAGTTATGCTTTCTACAACAATGGAGTAAATAGCTAAATCACTTTCTGACAAAAGTAATGGTTTTGGGAAATTCAATTCATATAAAGGAAATTCTCTTTTTTATTCAAATATGGTTTATTCTAGCTATTGATTCTATGAGTGTTGGTAAAAAGTTCAATTCATGTAAAGAAAACTCTCTTTCTTTTCACACAATGTGAAAAACAGTATCTTTACTTCACTTATGAATTGAAAAACAAGACAAAGAGAGAAGGATAAACAAGAACTTATTAAAAAGTACAGTCCAAAAATTCGGTTGAAGATTTCAAAATAAAGAATTGTTTCTATCATCCTTTCGTCCCATTCACCTTAGCAATAAGGTCAGGTGTTGGACATTGTGTGATAGTAGAAGTGTTCTTCATAGCCTAATTACGCACAGAAAATGTTGAATTTGCCATGTGAGTTTGCCAAATGAAAAGCATCTCACATAATAATGTATTTGCTGATACTTTTCATCTTGCAACACAATTTTAAAAAAAAATAATTTTCCCTCTCGTAACTGACCGCATAAAGTTTGAAACTTTTTGAAAATAATATTGCAAAGTGTTATTCATCCTGCAACTAAAGTTTAAAAAATTGGGGGAAATTAAATATTAGAATAAGTGTCAAATGTGGTAGGTGACCGTTTGTGACTTTTTTAGAGTCTGGCGTTGCGAGGTGAATGTCACGCCGCAAGTTCCAACATCTCTTAAAGTTGCAAGGTGAAAAACACTCACTAGGTGTTTTTTTAGAAAAATTGATGTGACAATCTTTGGCATTTATTGACGGCACAAAGCATAAAATATTGTTTGACTAACACACAGTTTGCAGGGTGGGTATCACGTAATGAAGCACTGACTCCAACATGGTGTTACCTTGGAAAATCTTAAGGTATTCAAGCAACTGTAATAAATGAAGGTATTCTCATAAGTTAAAGGCAATCTCCTGAGATAAGGGTTTGTAGGAGATTGAAGCCAAGGTGTTTGAAAATTTGGCTTTATCAAACTAGAGAATTTAATGACCAAGAGAAATATTAAGCCAAAACGTCGAAGTTGAGCTATATCGACTAGAAGGATGTAAAGAAAACAAAGTTTAAGATCTGTAGAAATTGGTCTAGTCGACCAGAATATGAAGAACAAGAAAACATTGTAAACAAGAATATGAAGAACAAGAAAACATTATAAATATTAAGAACTGTAAATATTTACATTGTAAACATTGTAGAAAATGGTCTAGTCGACATCTTGTGGAGCAGTTACCTCAAGATTCAAATATTGTCCGTAGATTTCATATAGGAAGTTACATTGTAAATACTATAAATAAGTAGATTCAGTGCAATTTTCGGTGTGTTCACTTGTATACTGTAATCACTTGTCAAAACTCTGTCATTCAGAGCGTTAGGAAACAAAGAGTGAAGAAGTGCTTGATGTACGTGAATCACCACCTTTATTTCGATGCAAATCTTTTTTTATCTTTCAATTGTTCCTTTTGAATACTTTACTTGCTTTTTATTTACCTTTGAGCAAACTCTTTACGTTATGTTCTGTTTCGCACAAACAATTCAATACTCTCTGTCGGTCACGAGTCCCCAGTCAGTTAGTTTATTGAGTCTCACTTCATATAAAAAAACCTGTTGTCGGTCACGAGTTACCAGTCAGTCGGTCAAATCTTGATGTGGAAAGCCATTATACTTGTTCCCTTATCTTGTAAAAAACCGTTTCTTTGATAAGGATTACGATAAAACTAGTATAATATCAAAAATCTTAGCACATGTCTTAAGATCAACTTGTCGATCTTGCGAGTAACCCTTAGTTTTTAGGGCTTTGGGAGGACTAGCGGTTGTTTCCCATTTTCCACAGTAAACAAATTGGCACTCCTAGTGCGACTAGTGTTATGTTTCTATTATTAGATGTTATAAGTGTATGAGACTTAAGAGTGGTAGTTTAACAAAAGAGTATAATAAACCACCAACTAGGATACGTACACCTAGGATGTCTAACCTACTCCAAATGTAGACGAAGTTTTGTCGCGTACTTTAGGTACTACGGGTCTAGTGATTTCTCAGGTTGCACCTTTTCCTCCTATAAATAATACAACTGCCCCAGTGTCGACTGCAGTCTCCGCGCCCATTCCTCAGGTTCTACTGGTGATCCCGGGGCCTACATTGACTATGACTGAAATCCCTCATGTGCCTCATTTTGGCACTGCAAATCCTGTTTATGGAATGTCATTTTCCATGATGCCAGGATATTAGTCGACATCGAACACAACAGTAGTGTCAGATAATGTTCAAAACTTAAATTCTCCTATACAAGGGTCTACACCTGGAGGAAATAGAGGCAACCGAAATA
This sequence comes from Vicia sativa, assembly GCA_021764765.1. Classification (NCBI taxonomy): domain Eukaryota; kingdom Viridiplantae; phylum Streptophyta; class Magnoliopsida; order Fabales; family Fabaceae; genus Vicia; species Vicia sativa. Next base: position 20,537,151 of record CM038794.1, read on the forward strand.
GAGGAATGCCTTCTCAGCCAATAGTGCCACCTCTTACTAACACTTTAGTAGCGGTATTAAGGCAACAAATGGATGATAGTAACCATGATTTGGTTAATATGTTAACTAATCAAATGGGTAATGTATTTAACCCCATAGTGCAAGAGTCGACTGAGAATTGGTTGACATGTTTATGGGAACATTGACATGCCCATTCTTCAATCATCTGATTGGAAACTCTTCAGCCGGATTCATCGAGCTGATATTGACAGGCGAACGTATCGAAGCTGGAATCAATAGCAAAACGATTCAAGTCGAAACATCTTCAAATGCCGCGAAGAGATCTTTTGGTAGGAAGAAAGAAGCCAATGTTATGTATGGTCAGAAGAGTCGTGATAAAAATTATCACAATCAATCTGTGGGGGCATTCTTGATCTCCAATCCCACACCAGTGCAACCTCAACAAGACAACGTGCATAGGAATAACACACCTAGAAGACAGTTTACAAAGATCAACATGTCGTTGTCTCAAGCACTACAACACATGTTGAAAGCAGAGCTAATTACTTTGAGGGATCCTCCTAAGCATGTCAACACTTTTTCTCTGAAATACAATCCCAATGCAAGTTGTGCATACCACTCCAATAGCCCAGGGCATGACACCAGCAACTGTTGGGCCCTAAAGAACAAGATCCAAGACATGATCGAAGCTCAGGAAATTGAATTCGACCCTCTTGTAGAAACTCTGAATGGGATCAACGCACCTATGCCCGATCATGGCAAGGGTACCAATGCCATTGATAACGACTCGTATGTCTTTTCTGTGAGTGAGTTTACCACTCCCTTGATGATAGTCAAAAAGGATTGCTACGAGCCGACTTATTTCCAGGATGATTTGACAACTCTGTTACTGCGCGTTCGAGCCCAATGGATGTGCCTGGTTGAAGAGAGGTGTCCAACGCCAGATAGACAATCGAGAAGTACTATTCCTGAAAACTCCTCCTGTAGAAAGTTTGTGTGAAGATGTTTCCAAAAGCCTGAAGATCGAAGACGTAAGTGAAGCCGTAACAAAAGTTTGGGATATCTTACGGAAGCCAAGTGGGAAGTTTGATTTCATGGTGAAGTATACCGCTCCTAAAAGCTACAAGATTACAATCGATGACATCAAGGAAACTAGATGGGGAGATGATGACTATCCCGAAGAATATGCTGATGTGAACACAATAAGAATCATCTCTTCTGATCCTGCACCTAGAGTGGCACCTCTAATTATTACCTCACCCAGATCAATTCCATATTCCTATGACAAAGCTGAATTAAGAGCCATTGGCCGTTAAAGACAATACAGTTGAAGCTACCAATCCTGATGTTGACAATATCACCAGATCAAGCAAAGTAACCAGAACTAAAAGAGTGTTTGCTCCAGATATCTCTCATCCAAATGATACTACTACACCAGTTTGCATTCATGCTGTTGAACCAACTCCCGAGGCTCGAGGGAAAGAGAAAGTGACTCAACCTGCTCAGACGGAAGTACCAAAGGAAGTTGTTAAAGATACTTCCAAACAAGAAATGGAGGAAATTCTGAAGATTATTAAGAAGAGCGACTACAATCTAGTGGATCAGTTGGGATAAACCCCATCCAAGATTTGCATGCTAGCTTTGCTATTGTGCTCCAAGGCTCATGCTAAAGCCTTGGTGAAGTTTTTGAAGAATGCTCATAAACCGCAAGACAATTTTGATGACCAATTCGAAAGTTGTATTGCTAGCCTTTACAGCAAACATTGGTTTGGGCTTTTCTAATGCTGATCTGACTCCTTCCGGAAGGAAACACAACAAATCCTTACACATTTCTATGGAATGTCAGGGCACAACATTATCTCATGTATTGGTGGATACCGGCTCTTCTCTGAATGTCCTACCGAAGAATGCTCTAGACCGACTTAATACAGCAGAAGTGGTCATGAAACCCAGCGACATAATCGTAGGAGCTTTTGATGGTTAAAAGAGAATAGTACTTGGAGAGCTTAACCTGCCGATCAAAGTAGGTTCCCATTCTTTTGATTCTACTTTCTTTGTGATGTACATTCGCCCAACTTATTCTTGCTAGCTCTAACGCCCTTGGATACATGGGGCAGGCGTTGTTACCTCAACTTTGCATCAGAAATTGAAGTATCTAGTGAAGGGAAAGATCGTTACGGTGTGCAAATAAGAAGAATATATGGTAAGCCATATGCAGTCATTCCGATACATGGAAATGGAAGGTGAATTTATCGAAACTCCCTGTCAAGATTTCGAAGTAGTTTCACGATTCATGCCTTCCAACTCTCCTGTCACTCCTAAGGTTACTAGAGCTCCACCAAAGATGGCCTCATTAAAAGATGCCAAAGTTGTAGTTGAAGACGGAGGTTGTACTACTTGGGGTCAACTACCCGATTTTCCATTCAAATCTAACAAGATTGGTTTGGACTTCACCTCCAAAGGTCAGAGAACATGCCGGTGGACCTCCGTTCCGCATCAACAAGAATGGATTTCATGCTATTGAATATGATAATGTTGACTTCTACATCAACAATTGGATCTTCCCAACTCCTGGCGATGGACTCAACAATTGGACGACTAAGGATGTTATGCCAATCTCCTTTAGATAGGGGTAATTTTTTTGTGTTTTGTTGCTTTTATGCTTTATAGTTTCGAACAATAAAACTCTAAGCCTGGTATCTTGCCCGAGGCACAATGGCTCATTTTTGAAGGTTATTATTTGTCATTCACATATTTTCATTCAATAAATCATTGGACTTTTGTATTCAAATATTGTGCTCCCTGTATTTCTTTTTACTTTATTACCTTTTCAAAATCTATGTGTTCTTACACACACCCACGTAATAAACTGCAGATCCATATTCACTCCAGATCATGTTGATAACGACTCTGCTATTGCTAAATATGACTTTGATAATCCGATCAACCAAGCCGAAGACAAAGGTGAGGAAGAGTGTGAATTGCCAGGAGAACTTTCCAAACTACTACAGCAAGAGGAAAAGGCTATACAGCCGCACAAAGAGCCAATCGAGGTTGTGAATCTAGGTACCGACAAAAAGAAATCTAGAAAGAAGCGGGTCTTGAGAACAATATTAAAGATAGATTGATCCAGATGATGCGAGATTACATTGAGATTTTTGATTGGTCCTACGAAGACATGCCAGGTTTAGATATTGACATTGCAGTACACCGACTACCAAGGAGAAAAGGTTTTCTCCCTGTGAAGCAGAAGGTCTGTCGTATATGTCCTGAGATGTATGAGAAAATTAAAGCCGAAGCTATGAAGAAGTTCAATGTTGGTTTCTTATTCGTTACTTCTTATCCACAGTGGGTTGCGAACATGGTGCCCGTACCTAAGAAGGATGGAAAGGTGCGTATGTGTGTGGACTACCGAGATCTGAATAAGGCGAGCCCGAAAGATGATTTTCTGCTTCCACATATTGATGTCCTGGTTGACAATATCGCTCAACACAAAGTTTTCTCTTTCATGGATGGTTTCTCCGGTTATAATTAGATCAAGATGGCTAAAGGTATATACAACACTTAGGTTACTGTAAAAGCGTTGCTATAGATATCCTTTAGGCAACACTTTATCCTGAAAAGCGCTGCTATATATACCCTTTTTAGCAGCACTTTACTTTATACATCGTTTTTTATTTCCCCTATAGCAACACTTTCACTTTAGACAGCGCTTTTGAAAGAATTTAAGTGGAGCTTTAGCGCTTTGTAAAAGCGCTGCTATAGATACTCTTTAGGCTGTGCCTTTTCTTGAAAACCGTTGCTATATATACTCTCTTTAGCAGCGCTTTACTTTATACAACGCTTTTTTTCCCCATATAGTAGAATTTTTTTATTGCCCCCTATAGCAGCGCTTTTTTCATCCACTTTAGACAACGCTTCTCATTAACAGCGTTGTTTATTACCCCCTTTTAGCAACGCTTTCCCCATAATTTTTTAATATAAAACTTTTTTTCATTTAAAACAAAATGCTCCCTATTATAAAGTCAACATATATGCATTAGATTTAATTTCACCATTTTTGCACTAGGTTTTTACTAGAATTTGCATCAAAATTTCATAAACTTGAAACAACAACAACATCAACTTATAGAACAATGAAACAACAATCCATATTTTCACAATTTTTTGTAAACTTGAAACAACAACAACATCAATATATACTTCAATCCATATTTTCACAATTTTTCATAAACTTGAAACAACAACAACATCGATCTACACCTATAACCTGAAACAAAATCAAAAAATCGAAATTCATACCATCATAAGTAACCAAATAACAACAACAACAACATTGCAACACAACTATAATGACATATATTATATTCTAAAAACTCAAAGTTATACCTTATAATACAATTCTCAACTCCATAACAAATTGACACCAATCCTCCATAAGTTCATCCAATTGATCTCTTGAGTAATGAGCACATTTGAATTCATCAAAGTACTACATAATAATATAACATAGTGTCATTTACTTAAAACACTAAGTCATTTTATGAGAAATAATAAAATAATTCCTAATTTAGAAATTCATATCGTGGACGGAATCTCTAATCGATCTAAAAGAAGAGTTTCTTTCATAAACCCCAACATAAAATAACCGCAATTTATACCATAGCGCTAACGAGGACACTACACGTGGAAAGAAAATACGGATATACATCAAGATATACGCCTTAACTTTTTTTATCAAGTATCATCACTATATAATCAAAATTGTGAAAATATACCTTCACTTTGATCCACGAGATGTTGTTGACTCTACTCTTTGGTAATTGAATATCTCTTTGTGCTTGAAAACTTCGTATAATGCTATAATAAAATATAAACGAGTATTTAGAACTATCTCACATAAATAATTAAATATACACACGAATATTTTAGAATAATCTCACTTACATATCAATCGTCTTCTTCATATTTGGGTATGTTGTACAATCATTTCCCAAGGAATCCAGATAATATACAATTTCTCTCACAAGATTAATCGCAACCAATAACCAATGTCCACTGTAATATTAAACAAAGATTAGATGGAAGTTTTCTACACAACGTCAAAAAACGAAAAATTTATAATAGAAGAAAGTTAAAATGAAAATCTTACTTGTGGCCAGTATTATATGGTTAAAAGAACATCTTTTCTATATCTTTGTTGGCCATAAATAAACGGAGTACAAACACTACGACTTCATTTAGTTTTGAGTTGATTGACCCTGCATGGACAAAGTTGGGATTTATGAAACCGAATCTGGATTCCAACCCACGCGGGCGAATCAACTTGTCATACAAAAACCTTAAATAAAAACATTAATTAGTCATTAAAACGAGTAAATAAATTCTTCAATTAATTAAATAAAGTTGATTGGATTATACTTGATGTATGTATTGATAATAGCGGCGCCTAATGTCAAATTTCCAAAACCTTATTCCAGATCCTCCTTACCAATTGTTGTCATGCCTTTAGAATCATAAATGTCTGCATCCATGGGTATAAGCGTAGTAACACCTTGCGAAATAGTTGTGAAGCTTACATATGTCTGAAGGCACGACCTATACTATGAAGTAATTTTATTTCTAGCTGCGGTCTTCTTAACAACATTCTTTATTTCTGAGGGAATGTTGCTAATTACAGGCTCCTTACCCCTACTGACTTGTTCAATCTCTTTAGCAGGAATAATCTAAATATCATAAAATTAGTTTGGTCAAGTAAAAGATGACAAATTAACATTATCTATGCATAAATATCATATAATTGTGTTGTACCTGTTTTTTTGATGCCACTGACTTAGTTTGCCGTGTAATCCCCTTATCTTTTGGTTAGGGTTTTGTAGGAGTCTAACATTACCATGCAAAAAAAATGTAAGTGAAATTATCGTTAAAATTTTGAGTACTCAAAGGTTCATAATGATTTTAAGTATACCTCATCATCTACGCGAATGAGTCTTGACGGCCAAGCAACATACGCTCTTGTTGCCTCTCCCACCAATGTTGCATCTGAAACTTCATCTGGGATTGGTAATAACGCACCCTCCTCTAAAGCAATATCAATAGATACTTTCAAATATCCAGAAGGGAGCTGTTTATGATGAAGTACTTCTCCCAGAGTGTTATGCACTTTTCCCTTGCCAACCATGTGATAAGTCGGTGTCTCTAAAAAGAGTTGACAAGGTGAAATGCCCTAAAACCAATAATAAATATGACATTGTTAATGTGTATATATGTTAGTTAAATAAATTACACTAATTTAATTTCATAATAATATATATAATTACCTCGGGAATAATCGGTTGAACTGCACAATTGACACTAGTTATGTCCCTAGTATCTTTAACACCTAAAGCTTCCCTTTCTGATTGATGTCTTGCTTTATCCTTCCTCAATTCAAGAACTTCAGCTTCTAATGCATCCAACCTTGCATGCAGTTCTTTATTACTAGAAGCTTTTGTCTTTGGATTTTTCTTTTTCAAGGATGTTGGAGTAACCCCATATCGCTTACCCCTCACCCTACCATAATACTCACGAACATCTAATGCTTGACTAAGTATGCTCCTTCAATCATCTAGTGGAGATATAGACTGAGACAAAATCTTCTAAAATTCATATGAATATCGAAAAAGCATGAATATAATATGTTAATAAAGTTTTGATTTAATTAAAGAATTAATCTTATACTTACGCATTTCATAAAAATTTGTTGCACATCTTCTTTAACAACTCCATCCTTACCCACACGGGCAGCCTTCCACAAAACATTTTCCGGAAGAGATGTTTCAGAACTATTCTCCTCTTTTAACTAAACATTAAGACAAAAAATAAGATCAGTTATAAATCTTGATGAACAAGTATATCATTTCAATTCATAGATACTTATAATTTTTTCTTCTAAGCGTGCATATCCTAAACGCCCTTTTTTGTATGGATACGCGGGAAATGATGCTCTTTGGCGATTTACGTCACTTACACTCTGAAATTTTGGGGGTTTTCGCTTTCCTTTAAAAACTTTCCATCCTTTATGTTAAATCACATCTGCATATTCCGTTGGACGCTCTGCATCAACAAAAAAAATTCCGGCATCTTTAAGATACTTTCTATTTAAATATGTTCTAAACCCTCTTATTATTTTTCCGGCCAATCCAAGACAATAATCTTATCTTTTATCATGAATGTTGAAATACCTCTACGAAAAACATACACAGAGTCCGTTCGTATAAGTAATTTAAATACATAATTTTAATTTAAAGACATAATTTAAAGTACTTGTATCTCACTCCAGATTTTGTTTTTAGCGTCATCTAACTTATCATCTCTCCACTCATCGCAAGTAATTGGAATTTATCTCCGTACAACTGTACTAATGTGACTTGTCAATTTAGAACCGTTAGGCTCAATTAGTTGGTCACTTGGACTCCAATGCACATAATAATTTATGCCTCTATCTCTATCACGAACGACATTCTTCATAATAGTTTTTCCTCGTTTAATTTCTCTTTCCACTCCCTTATCGGATTTTCCTCCACCATTGTCTCCATCATTAATAGAATCATCGTGTGGGCGATCCTTCTTACTAGCCATCTAAACTGTAATAAAGAAAACATCAGTATCTAATGACAAATATTTAATTCCAAATATATAATTCCAAATGTATAATTCCAAATGTATAATTCCAAATATCTAATTCCATAATCAATTGAGTATATAAAATGACAAATATATAATTTTATTGAACATGACAAAATATATAACATTTTACTATATTACCTCTTTCACTAACATCTATTTCTTTTCTTGGTTGGATTGCGAATTACTTGTCTCTTAAGAACGCGGACGAAGGCATTGATCCGAATTCCCTCATCATGATCTTTTCTGATATATGATTCATCCACTATAACATTTTCATCTTGATCGTTTCTAATATACGACTCATTCTCAACATCAATATCACCTTGATCTAAACTTTTATCATCAAACACTTTGTTAGATAAAGCACTATAGACCATTTTCTACTCTTCGGGTCAGTGACGTAGAACACCTGTTTAGCTTGAGAGGCTAGAATAAAAGGCTCATCTTTGTACCCTACCCTATTAAGATCCACTTGCAAAAATCACGACTTATCCATTTGTATACCGCTATTATGTAACCACTTGCAACCAAAGATAGGAATCTAAAAGTTCTCATAATCAAACACCCAAATATGATTGATAACCCCAAAATATGACAGATTTTCATATTTGGGGTTTAAGTCCTTCATACTAGAAACGTGCATTGCTTCAGCTACCACCGTGACACCACTATTTTGCATAGTACTTTTATCATCTTGTTCTGGTATAAAATGTGTATCCATTAATTGCGTATCCTCTATAAGAAAACACAAGCGAACTTGGACCATATGCAAAACATCTCAACCTGTCTGATATTGAAGCGAGATCTGAATGAAACTTTGAATAAATATGATCCTTAAACCACTATATAAAACATTGATTGTGCTCTCGTACTATCCAATTTTCATTTATATTCTAATTCTCACCTCGGAGTATAGCCTTGTGCATTTCAACAAACGGCTCAACCACGTTGTCATTGTGCAGAGCATACAAATGCACTTGATCCGGTTCATCCCTTGATACTGTCACAATTTCATTTCCAATTAATTTTTTACCTTCTCTTCTTTAAAAAATAAGAGATTTTGGGAGTCCAATGGATTGCATATGGTACAAAAATTCAGTACAAAACTCAACCTCATCTTCAACAACGTATCGCTCAACAATACAACCCTCTGGACGACTTCGGTTTTTCACGTACCCTTTTAATATTTTTATATAATGTTCAGCAGGGTACATCCATCTCATATAAGCTGGTCCATGTTGAGGCAGTATAGCGAGCAAGCAAAGAGTTGGTATTATTTTTACCGGGTGATATATACCGGTTAGGTTATATCGTATCGTGTCCACAGAGATTGGTTATTGATTCGTCGTTCGACAATTCTACCGTTAATGAGTTTGAGATTAAAAGATCTGAAAATAAAAGACAAAAAGTAAATGAACAAAAACTATAAAGGATAGGCAGCTTTTCTGGAACGAATGCACACTACCCGTCATAGACTTAAAGCTACCGCCATGTCATACTCGGCCTACTCGTCCGTGTCATCACATACCTCTCACAACCTAAGCTATTTCTAACCCAGATTGAGAATCCTCCCGAAAGACATTCTTCTGACAAAGTTTCAATCGCGTCGTATCAGTTCCATCTTCATAGACAGGACACACTTTTTCACATTTAATTCTATACCCGGATAAATTTCCATATGCTTGAAAATCGTTAATTGTGCCAAACAACATCGCCCTCAAATTGAAACTTTCTTTCCTATATCCATCATAAAACCTCCACACTGTTCTCCCACAAAATCTTCAAGTCTTCGATTAAAGGTTTCAAGTATACGTCTATGTAATTCCCTTGTTGTTTAGGGCCAGGAATAATATAAATAACATCATGTACTTGCGCTTCATACATAGCCATGGAGGTAGGTTATAAATCATAAGAATCACATGCCATGCGGAATGTGAGATACTTTAAAGACCATGCAGGTTCATTCCATTCGTAGATAATGCCAAACGAAGGTTTCTTGTTTCTCCTCCAAAATTAGGATAATCATTATCAATTTTCTTCCACTGTGGTGCATCTTCCGGATGTTGAAACTTTCCATCTATAATTCTTTCATCTGCATTCCAAGTCAAGTGTCTTACATCGGTTTCACTATGAAACATGCATCTAAATCTCGAAATAATTGGAATATACCATAAGACTTTCATTGGAGATATTATTTTCTTATATCGAGATAAACCTCATTTAGGGCACTCATTTAACGATGCATATTCGTTTCGAAACAAAATGCAATCATTTAGACATGCATGTATCTTATCATAGCTCATGCCAATAGAGCACAACTTTTTTTGGCCTCGTAGGTTCGATTAGGAAGAACATTATCCTCAGGAAGCATATCTCTCAAAAGAGCTAATAACTCTACGAAACTTTTATTCGACCATCCATTGCGCGCCTTTAAGTTGTACAACTTTAATACCGCAGATAGTCTTGTGAATAAGGTGCAATATTTATACAACGATTTCTCTACATCGTTTACCAACCTCTCAAACATTTTCGGACAATCCTGAAGATCTTCTTCAAGTTCTTATTTAATCTCTTCGACTAGATCACAATCATATGTATCTGTGACATTGTCGTATGAAGCATAGGTCGCATTACTTTTCACCTCCGGTTCAACATTCTCGCTACTTTTCTCACCATGAAATATCCAACACGTATAAATTCGATCAACTCCGCCCATCAGTAAATGTGATTTCAATCCATCTGCGTCGACCCGACCCACATAACAACAACCCAAGCAAGGACATTTCATTCTAATGGGGTCTTCAGCGTGTTCAACAATAAACTTAACGAACTATATTACCCCATTCTCGTACTCTTTTGACAATCGATCGGCACACATCTATTTTTTATCCATGGTTTTACTATTAAGTAAGCTAAACAAAAACACTAATTAGGGCACAAAACAGTATAATGCGTTTCTGTCCAAACGCAAAGTATACACGGAATGGATCCCGAGCAAGCAAACACAAATACAATAGTACACATTAGGCTAGCAAAGTAGAAATATATTCACACAATTTCAGACAAATTCATCACACAATAAATTGTCTCATAAAAGAGAATCTCACTCACACCAGTACCAGTAATTTGAGGAAGTAGTTTACCTCGAATTCAGAGAAACGCAGGGAATGAGCGTTGTACATCGAACTCGGCTGGGAAACGCTGCTAATTCAAAGGAAAGAAAAGTTCTATTATAAAAAATTTCAAATCATAAATGAAAAAAGAAGTACGAATTCACATTGCAACATCAAAAATCGAGGATGTTAAAATGTATTCTAAATAACATGATGAATTAGTATTCTAAATAATCAGCTAATGCATGTTAAAATGTTCCTTCCACTAAACATACTTAAGAATCAAACATCTAACTATATGTTCAGTTCACGAACCTTTTAACTTCTATAGATGCGTGACACCTAGAGTAAATTTTACAACTTTTCAACTGTACGATCTATAAAAATATTTTATTTCTTCTTATGCATTTCTTCTTGTTATAAGATCTCATTAATCTAAAAGGGACAACAAGTAAAAACAACAAATTTCATGCATACTTTCCATAAAAGAAGTCACATCAAAATTTGTATTTGCATTCATGAACATAACACTCGTGTGTCTTTAAAACAAGGTTTGGTCCTATATACATGAACACACTATTTAATGTTATGCTTATTTCGTAACAAGTAACAGTCACATGCATATCCTCCAAATCTAGCCATATATTCCACATTGCCACGACATCACCATTAGGATTTAGCATACTTAACCCTTCTAACCACTAATTTGGATACTCTTAATTAATCCTAGGCTACTAGTTGACAAATATTTCAAGTACTAGTTGATAAAATTTAACTATATTAATGCATTTGATATATTTAGAGTTAGCAAGAAGCTGGATCAAATGTCCTCTTTGATTCCTCACGCTGTCCTTTTATGCCCAAATAAATCAAATACATTAACAATAGAAAAGGGGCATAGAAAATTTTTGTCAGTAGCAAATCTTTTTCCTCTCATATTCTATGTACAAAATAGAATTCTATGATTGTACTCTTGATTGACGAGATTGCACCTTGATTAATTGAATTAGAAATTAGAAAATAATGAGTTTGACTCGGTTTTATATATGAAAACTAAATACCAAACATAAGACTCTGATATAACAAGAACAAAATACAAGCACTAAATTTGATTACCTTGAGTCGCTTATAGAAGGAGACCTTCTCGAGGAGAATCCAATAAATCCTATTTTAAAATACAAACAACATATAGTATTAGTTAGAAATTGGTTTGAAATTCAAGTAATCCATCAGCAACACAGTAAATAGATGACCATAGATAGCCACTTTTATGGCTTTTGTTTTATGCATAACTTCACATATGCATAAAAGTCATTGTGATAGAAACTAATTATAACTAAATACCAAACATAAGACTCTCATATCACAGGAACAAAATACAAGACTAAATTTAATTACCTTGAGTCGCTTATAAAAGGAGACCTTCTTGAAGAGAATCTAATAAATCCTAATTTAAAATACAAACAGCATATAGTATTACTCATTTTGATGTCTTAAATGGGCCCCATTTAATTTTAAGCCAATTTAGTATTTGTAAATATCCATACCATTTATACAAAAGTTTAAATTGGGTCTCACCAACTCTATTATCTATTATATAAGATTCAATCTTTGTAAAATATAAAGAAAAAACTTAAGACACGGTAGTATTATTTGACCATGGTGGTTTTTTTATATCATACTTTTGGATGCAATTATCCATACCATTCTGACAAGAGTGGTTCATGTAGGCAAATATTACCCCAATAGAATCCTTGACCTCTTTTTCAAAAGCTAATCAGTATATTCAAGAATTATATTATGAATTGATAATTTATTATAGCAAGTATTAATAATATTTAAAAAATTATATAATACATACGTTTGTGAGATCTTGTCGATTCAATTTCAAATAGATCTAAATTATAAGTATGATAGTATAAATTAATATAATAAACACATACTAAAGTACAACTCTTATGCATAATATGTTATTAAATTTGTTTTGTTTTTTTATTGAGTGTAAACAACAACTTATAATAATTGGTATAAATTTAAAAATACATTGTTAATTAAATTAATAAACCGTATAGACGACTGTTATAAATGAGAGAGAGAGAGAGAGAGAGAGAGAGAGAGAGAGAGAGAGAGAGAGAGAGAGAGAGAGAGAGAGAGAGAGAGAGAGAGAGAGAGAGAGAGAGAGAGAGAGAGAGAGAGAGAGAGAGAGAGAGAGAGAGAGAGAGAGAGAGAGAGAGAGAGAGAGAGAGAGAGAGAGAGAGAAAATAAAGCAAAGCGGATGTGACTTGCCATTATTTTTCACTTATTTTTTTATAACATTTCTTTATAAAGAATCTTTTAAAGAAATCATACTTAAAAAATATTGCAAATATTCACAAATAAATATATAAAATAAAACCATCAAAAATTGGAATGACTAGAATTAACTAAGAAAAAGAGGGGCTTAAGGCGAAAATGGAAGGTGCGACGGACATTAGCGGACGACAGGTTTTGGGCGGGCGAGTTTTAGCGGGACAACAGTCCTAAAATTTCAACCTTTGTCATTTTTGGAAGGTGCAGCGTGGCGAACACATTTGTCACCCATATATATATATATATATATATATATATATATATATATATATATATATATATATATATATATATATATATATATATATTGAATAAAAAAATAAAATTTATAATTATCATGTATGTTAATAATATATTTCAAATCTTTGAAAAATTATATATCATTATAAATTTTTAGCGGCGACTTTAGCGGGCGTAGGATTTGGCGGGACGAGTTTTAACGGACAGCAATTCCAAAATTTCAACCCAACCTGTCATTTTCTGGAAGGTGCACGAGCGGCATGGATCACGACCGTTTGTCACTCCATATATATATATATATATATATATATATATATATATATATATATATATATATATATATATATATATATATATATATATATATATATAATAAAAAAATAAAATTTATAATTATCATGTATGTTAATAATATATTTCAAATCTTTGAAAAAATTATATATCATTATAAATTTTTTGTTATAATATTTGTTGCTTCTTCTAATATTTTTTGCAAGATTCGCCAATAGTAAATGTATTTCATTGAACTATGTTATTTTTTATTTTAAATATATTTTAGTTTATTTTTTCTTTTATGTGCATTCTACTATTTTTAAAAGTGTTTCTTTAGCCTGCTTATTTTCTTTGGTTTACTGCATAATTCACGTTACTGGTTTATATCTGTTTCTAGTTTATGCATTTTTTCGTTTGTATGTGAGTTTCTGCATAATAGCGCTTTGCACATTGCGTTTCTTGTCGGGCATGAATCTGTTTAGTGCGCTACTGCACATTATATCAATCATATTTCTCGTAACAGACTTGCATCACATTCTTATAGTTCCATGATTAGATGTTGCTCCTAGCAATACTTTCTACAAAACAGCCATTCTTTGATTCTTTATTTGTAAATTTTGCTTCCTAATGTACAAAAAACCCTTTGATTTTCTATGCTTAAGCTTATGTTGGCATTATAAAAAGTATTGAATAATGTTCTATTCCCAAAAAGTTTGCTGGTTTAGGAGTTTTGTTCATCTACCTTCTTCGTATCAAGTTTACTCCATTTTAGTAGTTGAGATCAATTGTGAATAATTCTTGTATCAATTAGGAGACTTGTCTTGAAAGTCACTTATTAAGAGTTCAATTCATGATAGTGAGGCTTTATTGACTCACAGATTAATATTCTCTCACTTCTCAACTACCCTATTATGCAACAGTGTTGTGTAACTTGCTGCTTTTAGAATTACAAAATTCAACTTAATTGCTTTGTTGCAATGAATTGAAATGCAAGCTTCATGAGGTTTAACTTGACAAATTAGAGTGAGCTAAATAATAAAGAGCCCGTAGATAACTACGGATGGAAAGGGTGTTAATACCTTCCCTTTTCATAATTACCTCCCGTACTCATAATCTAACGAAGCTCTATTCCCATTCTTTTCACCTTCCTTTATTGGATAAAAGAAACGTCGGTGACGACTCTTGATATCTGTAACATTTACGATAAAATGCAAAATAAACAAGTCAGTTCTCCCACCGTGTTTTAGAGGGACTAACGCGCGCATGTCTTACCACTGGGGAGACCATACATCCATTCATATTAGTGCATTGATAAATATATATGTGAAACAAAAGTGAGAAAATCAAACTCAAACAACAACCAACGCGTAGGACCGGGTTTCAAATGGACCATTCGAGACGCCAAGCCATCGAGGCGAGGCGCTGGATCCCTACTCGGTTGTCTTCTATGGTGATACAAATATTCAAACCGCAAAATAAGAACAATAAATGATTAAGAGGGACCCTACCCCTAAATCGAGGGTTGCAAATCCTGGTGATGGTTTGGCCGAATCGGCTGGAGAGAGAGAAAGAGATCGAAGCTTCTGGTTCGATCCCTAACAATGGTATTTTAGATTTTAGCCACTAAATCTTGCAAACGATGGTTATAACTGCTCTAATGAACCTCGGAAACAATTAACATGGTTAGTTTCAATCAAAACACAACAAAAATCAAAATACGAATTCAAGAAAAATATGCAAGAGGCTCATGTATGGCATGATTCGATGCGTTTTAACCGTGGATAATGATCCATTCTTACCCTACTATACCTTAGGAGCACGATGGAATGCTTGGAAGCTTTTGAAGGAGGCTTCAACTAGGATTTTGAAAGTGCAAGTTTGCTTATTTTTGAAAAACCCTAGCTTATTGTTTTGCTTTTTATTTTATTTAAAATTGAATTTTAATGAAATAAGTCAACAATAAATTATATAAATGATTCAAGGCGTGCAAGTGAGTTTAGAGGTCATGGGTCATCTTAAGAATAAGCTTGAATCATAAAACCATGGCCCATTTGAAGAAAATTTGAATTTGCTTGCTATTTCTCTTCATGCACTTCCTCAAAATGCCAAACTTTTATAAGTTGTATCTTGCTCAATTTTCAACATTTTGAAGTGTTCTTGGAATCAAAACCCTTGAGTTGTGGGTTGATTGCCTAGGAGAGGTTCATCTGGTCAACCCTTAAGAAATTCTTGAGTATGGAGATGTGGATTGTTTTGAAAAATAGGAGGACAAAGTTTGGGGTGTAACACTTCTCCACATATATTAATTTGATTCACTATTTTGTAACCCTAGTGAAGAAATCGATATGTTTTCATTGTCTTCCATCTGAAACAATTCATACGTTCTCTTGTGAGTTTGTAACCTCACCTCTTTCATCTTTTCTGTGTCTCCAAAAGATTTCTCAAGAATATCCCAACCTTCTTTTGCAGATTTTGTATCACTAACATTTTTGAAGTTGTTTAGGCTCAGACATTGATGAATTATAAAGAGAGCTTTATAACTCTTCTTCTCTGATTTTGTGTGTTCTTGCTTTTCTTCTTTTGAAGCGTCTTCTTCAAACTCTTTTACTCCATCCTTTACAAGATCCCTAGACCTTGACAACGGAATAAAACCTTCATCTTCTTGCACCAATTCTCATAGCTATCTACTTTTAGAATTGGAAGACTTGTTGGATAATTCGCATTCTCATAGCTCACTACCATCGCGAATTCTTCTTCTACGATCGTTCTTGAGCGTTCTTGATTGTTCTTCCCTTAAATTGAAACCGGAGCTCTGATACAAGATGTTGGAAATCCACCAAATATCTATGATGAATTTCTATAAATCTTGATGAATAAGATTGATATCACCACACACAATGACAATGAGCAATTAAAGAAAGAAAGAAAGAAGAAGGAAATATTTTCTACAGAGTTTCTCTCGACGTGGAGAATTTCTTATTCACTTGCAACTGCAAATTCTGTGAATACAACTTGATTACAAAATTAGGGGTTAATCCATCTATTTATAGATTTAGGTTAGTTTGCTCCCTAAGCTAAGGCCCAAAACTATATAAGCCCAAAATATCTATTTGGACTAAATCAAATCTATTATATTCTAGATGTAAATCAAAAACTAAATCTAAATCTAAAACAAATCAAATCTGTGTGCAGCCTGCTTCGACACACTAGCTCTTCGACTGGGTCGGCTTCCTTCGAGCAACCTGCTTCTATCCACCTCTGACCCTTCGACACACATCAATTACTTTCAACAATTATAATTACTTAATCATTATTTAATGTAAAGACTAAATTTATAAAATCAAACTATATGTAACTAGGTGAGGCCTATGCTACCCCTTATAAAATTAGGGATAATTTACATCTTTAATGACTTATAACAATAAATTTTTTTCTTAAAAAGATATTTTTTTAAATTACATATTAATCAAAATCCTTAAAATATTGGATCTATGTCTTTTCTCACTTAAAAAAAATTCAATATCCTCTTTCTCATCGAATTTGAGAATTATTAGTCACACTTGACATACCAACATCTTAGTACTCGGAAATCAAGTTATACATTATTTTCTTGATTTCATTTTGATTCTCTAAAATTTTAGATTAATATATAATTTTAAAATTCTAATTTATATGACGAAATCGATTGATAGATGTTAAAAATGATAAATTATCGTTAAATTTAGAGAGGTAGCCAAGAATTTCCATCTTACACTTGATTGGGGAAGAAACACATAAAATATATATATTTATAAATACTTGTGAGAGAATGGTTAACTTTTGAGTAGAAAAGAAGATATTATTAAAAATTTATTAAATTTAATAAAAGCAATTTAGATATTATGAATACAAGTTAAATATATTTTAGGTTTTGATTAGAAAAAGTGAAATATATAGTAAAAGAAAACCTAACTATCACATCCTCCTCCGATTCCCTTTTCACGTATTTCACATGTCTTTCCACCAACCCATTCCGACGATCATGCCGATAGAATCGACTTGCGGATTCATTATCTGTCATATTCTCTCTTTTCATCAACCAAACATGCTGCAACCACAAGTGTGCTCTCAAAGAGATGGAAACCTCTATGGCTCTCGGTGTTCACCCTTGATTTTGACGACACATCCTTCGATTTTTCACCTCGCGAATTCTCTTTGCTAGGAACTCGACATTGCGTCGTGAGACACCGCACTACCAATCCATTCGTTTCGCTTCATACATCATCAATATTCTCTTTGCGACCAAAATGATATGAAAATTTTTATTGAATTTGTTGGAGAGAGGAGTACAAAACTTCACCCTCCACCTAATGGTTCCAACCGGGGATCTACGATTTGAATTACCTCGTAGCATTCTCAATGTGACACGTTAGTGGTTCTTGAGTTGAAGGGTGTCAAGGTTGGTGATATTTCTCATATGCAGGATTTGCATTTACCCAAACTCAAAACTCTTCATTTGAATCATGTCCGTTTTGAATGTAATCGCAAGTGTACAATCTTTTACTAGGATGCCCACTTCTCGAGGATTTCAATCAATACACGTATCAATATCAAAGACAATCAAACCCTTCATCTCCTAGAAACTTTTAAGGCCTTACCTAATTTGATCAAAGCTAAGTTAAATGATGATCTTATAAAATGCCCATTGAGTATGCTTCGTAACACAATAATTTTGTGTCTAGATATGGTAAGAATATCATGATCGTTAAATTAAATTATGTTTTAACACTAAAAGTTTTTAAAGTTCGGTTTGTGGAAATGTTGTAGAGTGACCGCTTATGTTTCTTCAACAATCTTGCCTTGCTCCGCAATATTCCCATGTTTCAAAGATTGACTCACTTGGAGCTTAACTTTGAAGAAATTGATTTGTTCGACAGTGCATCGGTTTCTAGCAATACTCAAACATTCTCCCAAACTTCAAAATCTTATCATTCGTGTTTTCTTCATCTTTATAATTTTTTGGGTCAAGTTTTTCTAGTTAAATCAATTCAATATACCTTAATGTTTGAAAAATGATTGGTTAACGGATCACCGAATTTCGAAAGAGAGAGGCATGTGTTGGAAGGATCCACAATTTGCTCCGAATGTCTATCATCGAGCTTAAAACTTGTTGCATTAGTGGTTATGAAGGCAACCAATGGGATGTCACATTTGCAAAATATATAATAGAAAATTCAAAAGTACTCAATACTATGACAATTCATAGTGAATGTTTCAATGGTATGAATAACAAGGACCAAATGTTAGATGAATTATCTTCATGCACATGGGCCTCTACAACATGCAAACTTTTATTTGATTGATTTTCTAGGCTACGTCCTATCATGCAGATCCTACATTAGCCATGGTAGGATGTGGTGGTTTGAAAGACTTAAACTATGTTTCAATTTTTCTTTAATATCATATATATTTTCCATGTAATTAGTGGATTCTAGATCATCCTAACCTTATTTTTTATTTTCTTATTGGTCGTTGTTTTAAGTTTTGAATTATATGATGGTTAATCACTCTTCAGATTATGAGTTTGTGGAATTGAGTCTATATCTTGTTTTCTCATCACACATGTGAAAAAGAGCTTGACTTCTCTTCGAGTTGGGAGTTTGGTGTTTCTTTCGGCATTTTTTGTTAACGAGTTTTCGTTAAAGCGCCTTCGGGTTGGAAAGGACGGTTGCTTAGTTTTAGCGGAAGGATTAATCTTCTCAAATCGGTCTTGAATAGTCTTGCCAACCGATATTTACGAGACAGTTTATTGAGCAACACAACGCTTTCACAAACTGTTCAAGTTTGTTACACGACTGAAAGTTGTTAATGGAATACGGTAAAGAACATATTGGAATAATACATTATTTTTTGATAAGTAGCAGGATATTTTATGAAGTTATGCTTTCTACAACAATGGAGTAAATAGCTAAATCACTTTCTGACAAAAGTAATGGTTTTGGGAAATTCAATTCATATATGGTTTATTCTAGCTATTGATTCTATGAGTGTTGGTAAAAAGTTCAATTCATGTAAAGAAAACTCTCTTTCTTTTCACACAATGTGAAAAAAGATCTTTACTTCACTTATGAATTGAAAAACAAGACAAAGAGAGAAGGATAAACAAGAACTTATTAAAAGTACGTCAAAAATTCGGTTGAAGATTTCAAAATGAAGAATTGTTTCTATCATCCTTTCGTCCCATTGACCTTAGCAATAAGGTCGGTTGTTGACATTGTGTCATAGTAGAAGTGTTCTTCATAGCCTAATTACGCACAGAAAATGTTGAATTTGCCATGTGAGTCTGCCAAATGAAAAGCATCTCACATAATAATGTATTTGCTGATACTTTTCATCTTGCAACACAATTTTAAAAAATAATAATTTTTCCTCTCGTAACTGATCGCATAAAGTTTGAAACTTTTTGAAAATAATATTGCAAAGTGTTATTTACCTGCAACTAAAGTTTAAAAAATTGGGGGAAACTAAATCATAGCATTAGGGTTTTAGCTACTTATACTATTCAAAGATAACAGAAGATAAATTATAAATGTTACAAGTATTAGGGAGAAATTTGATCTTCAATCCTTTCTGTTCATGAAAACCTCCTTCCGCCGAAACCCTTGTTTTCTCCATTCTTCTGGAATTGTCTGCTGGCAAAAAAGTCCTCTTTCTCTTTTCCAAAATTCCTTTTTATAGTCTCAGCCTTATCCAAGTCTTAGCCAAAGTCCAAAGTACCCTTAATGACAAAGAAAAGATCCAAAACTCAAAAATAAAGTTTCCTCGCGTCCATCAACACGGGCGTGTTGATTAACACGGGTGCCCGTGTTGGTCTCTAAATCAGAAGAAATGCTCCAGGCCATTCAACACGGGCCGTGTTGATGAACAAAGGTGCCCGTGTTGATCCACTGTCTTGTGTAGTTTTTAATCTTTCCCCTTGCTTTTCAACACAGGCCATGTTGATTAACACGGGTGCCTGTGTTGATCCCTCTGTAGCCTCTAATATTCCGATTTTTTGCACTTCTTTTGTCCCGATTTGTTCTGTTTCATTCTTCTAACCCTGAAAACACTTAAACACATAACCAAAGCGTAAAATGCGATAGAGAGAGAGAGAGAGAGAGAGAGAGAGAGAGAGAGAGAGAGAGAGAGAGAGAGAGAGAGAGAGAGAGGTAAAACGGGTCGCCCATCTTTAAACCCGCCAAATGCAGGGCGAACAAGGGTGCCAAATATAATGAGCATAAAAATAAAGCGCGCTCTGTCAAATTGGCGGGCGGGCGGATGGCGGGCTTGCCATTATTTTTCACTTATTTTTTTATAACATTTCTTTATAAAGAATATTTTAAAGAAATCATACTTAAAAAATATTGCAAATATTCACAAATAAATATATAAAATAAAACCATCAAAAATTAGAATGACTAGAATTAACTAAGAAAAAGGGGGGCTTAAGGCGAAAATGGAAGGTGCGGCGGACATTAGCGGACGACAGGTTTTGGGCGGACGAGTTTTAGCGGGACAAACTTTAACGGGCGGCAAGATTTGGTGGGACGGATTTTAACGGACAACAGTCCCAAAATTTCAACCTAACCTGTCATTTTCTGGAAGGTGCACGAGCCGGTCTGGCGGAGCACGACCGGTTTTGTCACCCCATATATATATATATATATATATATATATATATATATATTGAATTAAGAAAAATATAATTTATAATTATCATGTTAATAATATATTTCAAATCTTTGAAAAAATTATATATCATTATAAATTTTTTGTTATAATATTTGTTGCTTCTTCTAATATTTTTTGCAAGATTCGCCAATAGTAAATGTATTTCATTGAACTATGTTATTTTTTATTTTAAATATATTTTAGTTTATTTTTTCTTTTATGTGCATTCTACTATTTTAAAAAGTGTTTCTTTAGCCTGCTTATTTTCTTTGGTTTACTGCATAACTCACGTTACAGGTTTATATCTGTTTCTAGTTTATGCATTTTTTCGTTTGTATGTGAGTTTCTGCATAATAGCGCTTTGCACATTGCGTTTCTAGTCGGGCATGAATCTGTTTAGTGCGCTACTGCACATTATATCAATCATATTTCTCGTAACAGACTTGCATCACATTCTTATAGTTCCATGATTAGATGTTGCTCCTAGCAATACTTTCTACAAAACAGCCATTCTTTGATTCTTTATTTGTAAATTTTGCTTCCTAATGTACAAAAAACCCTTTGATTTTCTATGCTTAAGCTTATGTTGGCGAGGCTTTATTGACTCACAGATTAATATTCTCTCACTTCTCAACTACCCTATTATGCAACAGTGTTGTGTAACTTGCTGCTTTTAGAATTACAAAATTCAACTTAATTGCTTTGTTGCAATGAATTGAAATGCAAGCTTCATGAGGTTTAACTTGACAAAATCGTTGAAGTGAATGAAGGACTGAAGGTTGATGGTAGAAGATAAAGTATACTATTTTAATTGTTAAAAGGGATTGAGATCAGGTTTGTTTCTAGATATATTGTTGTAGATGAGTCAATAGTCATGAGAGAATCAAGTAATGATAGTTTCTTTCTCTTCAAAGTTTGAACAAACTATTTATATATTTTTTTGAGGGAATTGTATTCTTAGAAATAGAGCTTTGAGAACTAATTTTCAACAAAAATGTACATGTTTATGAAGTTGTTGTTGAAGGGTTCTAATGGATTTGCTTAATCTTGATGATCTCGTTGACCTTGCTATAATAACATGTCTGGCAGATTTTTAACTTTATCCTAATGGGGTATTTCAGCAATTGTGCACGAGAATTTTTTATTTCTGCGATTCTGCACTACTGCGTGTTGAAATGCTTTTTCTCTACTGCATAATTCGAGTTACTGATTTGTATGTGTTCATGCATGTTGTATTTCTCATGTGTGATATCAGGAAGCCTATGGTAACTGTCAAAACAAAGGGCAGTGAACAAAAAAGTGAGGAAAGAAAGTTTGATCTGCAACTCATACCGGAAACTCCCAACTCATAAGAGAAAAAAGAAAACAACAATTGGACAACGATAAACATTCATATAGTTCCAAATTTAAAACAATGACCAATAAGAAAATCAAAAGTAAGATTAAGAGGATCTAGAATCCACTAATTACATGAAAAATATAGAAGAAAAATATTAAACAAAGTTCAAGTCTTTCAAACCATCACATCTTACCGTTGCATATGTAGGATCCGCTGCGGATACGACGTACGTAGCATTGGAAATCAATCAAATAAAAGTTTGCAAGTTGTAGAGGCCTTTGTGCACGAAGATAATTCATCTAACATTTTGTCCTTGTCATTCATACCTATGGAACGTTTACTATGAATTGTCATAGTGTCGAGCACTTTTGAATTCTCAATTATATATTTTGCGAATTTGAAATCCCATTCGATGCCTCTGTAGCCACTAATGCAGCAAGTTTTAAGCTGTGATGAAATACATTTTGGAGCAATTTGTGGATCATTCCAACATATGCCATTCCTCTCTTTTAGAACCCCAGTATCCTATCAACCAATCATTTTTTTTTTAAATTAAAGCAAATTGAATTAGCTTAACTAGAAAAACTTGGCCCCAAAAAATTATAAAGATAAAAATACCTGAATGAAAAGATTTTGAAGTTTGGGAGAATGTTTGAGTATTTCTAGCAACCAGACACTCCTGTCTAACCAATCAATATCTTCAAAGTTAAGCTCTAAGTGAGTCAATCTTTGAAACGCGGGAAAATTGCGGAACAAGACAAGATTGTCGAAGAAACGTGAGCGCTTACTCTACAAGATTTACATGGAACATAACATTAAAAACTTTTAGGGTTAAATCACAGTTTTATTTAACAGATCATGATATTCTTACCAAATCAACACAAAAAATCATTGTGTCACAAAGCATACTCAATGGGTATCTTATAAGATCATCATTTAACTTAGCTTTGATCAAATTAGGTAAGGCCTTAGAAGTTTCTGGGAGATGATTGTCTTCAAAATTGACACTGTGTTTTGATTCGAAATCCCGTAGAAGTGGGCATCCTAATAAAAGATTGTACAGTTGCTGATTACATTCAAAAAGGACATGATCCAAATGGAGAGTTTTGAGTTTGGGTAAATGTAAATCCTGCATATGAGAAATATCACCAACCTTGACACCCTTCAACTTAAGAACCTCTAGCGTCTCACAATTGAGAATGTTTTGAGGTAACTCAAATGATGGTTCTATAAATGGAACGTTTAGGTCGAGGATGAAGTTTTCTACTGCTCTTTGACAGACAATCTCAATAACAATCTCAATAAATTTATTGATATAAGTTTGATAGAGAGGAAAATGTTGATTAAATATGAAGCAAAACGAATGGATTGGCAGTGCGATGTCTCGCTGCAGCATTGTAGAGTACATTGCGAAGAGAATTCTCGATGTGTTAACGAAATGTAGGGTAAGGACTGAGAGCCATAGTAATTTCCATCTCTTTGAGAGAACACTTGTGGATGCAGCATGTTTGGTCGACAGAAAGGAGAGTATGTGACACAGAATTGAATCCGGCAAGTCGCTAATTCTATCTGCAGCCGGAATTAATCCCCGAGAAGACATCATATGTTAAGGAGGAATGCGGCGAGACTTTCAGTTATTCTAGTCAAACCCCAAAATATGTGTTATAAATATATTTGTCTGAACCAATCAATGAATCAATTATAGCATATAATTTGACTTTATAGATTTAATTTTTACATTTATGGCTTTTTTAATACATATACAAATTTTTAGGTATGTAGTCTTTTTAATCTTTTACAACAATAGTTTTTTTTTTAAAAAATTGTGAAAAATGGAATAAAGAGATTTATCATTCTGATATACTAATTATTATGCAGATTACAGCTACATTATATAGGGTAGATTACAGTTACAACGAATACCGCCTAGCCTAACAATTATGAGAAATTAAAATCAAACAACTAATAGACAACTAGCACTAATTGATACAACATTAATTAGGAAATAAACCACATATCCTAAACATTAATTCTGTGATTACTTATGCGATAATTATTTATTCTTAGCCAATAATTTTAATTTAATAATTATATCTGTTAATTAAAATTTATCATAAAATCATATATATGTTACTTAATAATTTCTAAAAGATTAATTTTTTAAAATATTTTGAATAGAAAAAAATTATAATACAAGAATTATATTTATTTTAACACTTTAATATGTTTCAATTTTCTTAAAGAATTTATAAGTGCTTTTCATTTGTGTGGTTTTCATTAGTCAATATTTTAATTTGTTATAAAAACGTTATCTGAGACAAATATTTCTAACTTCAAAATTATAGAAAAAAACTCTTGTATATTGTGATATGTCAAATTTGTTTTATATTTAATGAACCATTTATTCATTTTAAATAACTATTGATTTATAAGTATCAATAACTTATAAATATAAAAAAAATTACCAATTGAAATATCAAATACCACTTGAGTTTCATCATCCACCTTAATAAATCCTTTCATTGTATCTGTTTGTTTTTAAATTTGTGGGTAAATTACCCTGTGTATGTACCACCGATTACAAAAAGACATGTGTATTCCACCAATTAATATGTTTTATTCTTAAATAAAAAATTAATAGGATTTTTATTTTTCTTTTTTCTTTAAATTTACGTGACATCATAATTTAAACATAGTTCTTCTATTCTCAAAACTCATAATTTTTTATACTATATTATTAATTTATTTAAATAATAAAACTTATCGTTTACAAATTATATTATAAAAAAATTAAAAGTTACAGCAATATTTTTCTTAGAACTGATTCATTGTCCAAACTCAATTGATTTTAAAACTTTATATTATATAATAATTCTAATATGTCACAACCCTTATTCAATTTTTTTGTTAAATTTTGTAACAAAATATGTAAATACTAAATTCTTAAGCCTAAAATATAAATTAATCTCCTAAAATTAAAATTAAAATTATTTAAGAATATATTTCACATTTCACTCTTAATAGCAAAAATTAATAATATAAAAAAATATATAAATATATCTATTTTATCTATAAGTACATTTAAAATATTACTCGTTATAATATTTTTTTACTCATTTACTTGTTATAATAGGAATATAATTAGTTTTAAAATTTTATATTATAAAATATTTATTAATAATAATTTGAAGTTTAATCGATAAGAGTTAATAACAGATAACACTGAAACACATTGCGCATTTTGACTCGGATTGCACATGATAATTATAGTTTGATTATCTTTTTTCTTGTATTATGTTTGTTTTTCTTTCCTTTACAGATGCTTAGCTAATTCAGAGCCCTCCTATACGAAACGAAGCAAAACACTCGAGAATTCAAGGTTTTCAACTATTTTGTGAACTTGGCGTTCAGCATGACGGCTGCCATAAGAGGCGCCATGACGTGTCAAGCTTTCAACCAGGAGTCAATTGTCTTCAACCCATGTGTTTCCTAGTTTTGTTCACATGGCGGGTGTGACACCCCGAAAATAATTCGGTAATTAGATAATTATGGTTTTAATTATTAAATTAATTGAGAACATAATTTATTTAATTTATTGGATTATTTAAATTAAATGATGGAATTAATTGGAGGAGAAAGTAATATTGTTTTATTTATTATGATTAAAAGGAAATAAAAGGAATGAAAAGAGGAATAAAATAAGGAAAAGAAGAAAAGAAGGAATCATTTTGGAGAAAACAAGAATACGTAGAAGTGAGAAGAGGAGAAAGAGGAAGAAGACCTAGAAGTATCAGATTCGAAGAACCCACAAGGTAAGGGGTGATTTCGATTAATTATGGTTTATTATGGGTTTTGATTTTGATAGTGTAGGTCAAAGTATGTTAGAAAATCTATGTTGGGAATTTCTAGGTTTCCATGGATATAGACATAATTGTGTCAGAGGGTGTCAGATTGTGTCAGATGGTAGGTTTAAAATGATTAGAGTGTCAGTAGATGAAAATAGATGATGGAAACATGTTGTTTGATGTGTTAGATGATGCAAAATGATGTATTTTGGTGTTCTCAATGTTGAGATTCGTATGGGTATAATTGGATTGATTAAGGATGGAAGAAATGCTGTCAAAAACTTAGATTTTGGGTCTGAACGTCGTGGAAACCGGTTCCCCAGTGGGAGAACCCGGGTTCCAGCTTTTTAAAATGGTAAAAATGGGATTTTTGAACATGGGAACCGGTTCCTGTGTGGGAGGAACCGGGTTCCCCATTGATTTTTCCAGAGGGAAGGCATTTTTGAACATGGGAACCGGTTCCTGTGTGGGAGGAACCGGGTTCCCCATACAATTTTCCAGGGGGGCGTTATTTTGAACTTGGGAACGGTTACTGTGGAGGAACCGGGTTCCACTGTTTTATTTTGAAAAATTTTAAAACTTCAAAAATTCATAACTTTCAAACCGTAAGTCCGTTTTGAGCGCCGTTTTGGACGTTATTTCTTAAATTTAATGCTCTACCTTATGAATTGAAAATATTTTGGAAACTTGAAATTATTTTGGGAAAAGGGTATAATTTCGAAATGATGAATTTTAACTGACACATTAAAGATGTATGTGTGATAGAGGTACTTGAGGATAAGGATAATGGTGATGTGTAGATGTAATAGCATGTTTATGCTGAGGTTAGATGTATGCCTGTTGGTTGATTTGCATGATTATGCTGATATAGATGTATGCATGAATTGTCGATATATCATGTTGATTTGATTTGATTCAGTTATGATAAGTGGATGTATTACATAGACTGATTGATGTTGCATGCTAATGATGTGCGTGCATTTGCATTGTTTGGTGAAGTTAATTCCCATTGTGCGGAATTTGACTTGGATTGCCGATAACCGATACCGAGTGAGGATGGGTGGTTAAATTTGGATTCGTGTCCGGTGGTTATGGACGAATCGATGGTATATCCGGTTGACGATGGATCAGTGTTAGGTGACTTGGTCACGAGTCGGTACCGCATGCATCGAGTCTGCATTTGTATTTGTATGAAGTAGTAACATGTTAGGATGCCTTCCAGTGTTACTCTTCGTTGACTTGTTAGGATTAAGTATGATGAATATGGTTGTGTGTGTGAATTTGAATTGATGTAAAGTGAGTGAGATGATATGCTTGTGAATATATTATTGATTGAAAGACTTATAATATGCTTTAATTATGAGAAGTCTCACCCTTACTTTACCATTTCAGATTAAACTAGCAGCTGAGGAGTCAGTGAGGATGGCTCTAGAGCTTATCAGTTAGTTGTGTGTGTGTCATGCTCTGATTAGGTTGTAACACTGGGGAACGCTTAGTTAAGAGGACCATTACTGTTTATTGTTTTGGATTTGAAATTCTTGAGAACTTTGATGTTTATTAAATTTTGATTCTGATATTCCGCTGTGTAAGACATGGTTCCATGTTGAATGATTTCATTGAATGGGATCCTCAGTGTAGCATGGCTACTGTTTGATGAAAGGATATTATTTTATTTTGTTTAGTTGTGACATCCCATATTTCCGTGTTAACTCTGATTAAAAGATGATTTAGATGTTAACTTAATTAAATATTCGGGGTATTTAGATGGGGTGTAACAGCGGGCACGTTGTAGAGGTGGCAGGCACCATCTTTGTTATGGTTTTTCCATCCAAGAAGGAGTTGAGGGGCATCCTTGTAATTTCCTAAATTTTTGTTTTTCTATAAATAGGAATGTTCAGTTTTAGTATTCTTCATCCAACTTAGTCTGTAACACTAAGCCTAAAGTTCATATTTGTAAAAGCGATAATTCGTCACATCGGGGGTTGTCGAAACATAGTGGTGATTAGTTGGAGAATTACTTTAAGTTTGTCGTCATTTTCTTTTTCACTCTTTGTACCCGATTTAAAGTCTCCATTTTGGAGCAGGTTTTTATTTAAAATAAAAATAAATGAAATGAAATAAAAAAAAATTAAAAATAAATAAATAAATGAAATAAAAATAAAAAATAAAATAAAATAAAACAAAATAGTTATATCATTGATGAAAAAGCGGTTGCAGATGCAATTGATTTTACTGCAGATGATTTTAATATTGAAGAAGAAGATCTTAGTATTTAAACAATTTTTTCTCCTTTGATTTAAGTTTAGTACACATTGAAGTTATTTTGTTATAATCTATTTAATGAGATTATCTTGTAATTAGACTTTGTTTGCAATTAGACGTTGTAATTTTCTACTATTTTATTATGTGTTATACGTTTATTTAAAATTTTTATTTAAATTATGTACTTGTGAATTTATGATATGACATTTTAAAAAATATTTAAATCTTAGTTATATTTTGTAGAGACTGGATGATCTGATTTGATCAGTTTTATACATATATAGTTTGGTTATCATGACCAGTCTATTCAACCGAGTTATCTAGTTTAATCTGGTTTGATCATGCGGTTCGATCAGTGACCCAATGATTCGACCAATAAACCAATGACCCAATATCCTCACTAGTTAAATGTCCGGTTCGATTTTTAAAACACTGATTATAATACACAAATTGTAATTTTTTTACATCATTATTATTTTCACATTATTTTTCTAAAATATATTCATTAAATTCATACATGGAAAGGTGTTTATCCCAAATCAACTATTTAATTTAGTAAAAAAAACAAATCAACTATTTAATCAATGTTTATTATAAAAGATGGATATAGTGTTTTAAAAACTGGACCGAACCGACCGATCGGTCGAACCGATAACCGGCCAAGTAAATGATATGGTTCAATTGTTGGATCGCTCATGTTATTGATCCGATGCGAACCGATAAAAACAAGAGTAAACTGGGAAAATCAGAAAAATCGGCGATTTTCTTAAACCGACGTTTTAAATGCATTTTTTAAATTAAAAAATTGTCATTTAAATTATTTTAATTAAAAAATTAAAATAAAAAATAAATGAAATGAAATAAAAAATGAAATAAAATAAAAATAAAAATAAAAATAAAATAAAACAAAATAGTTATATCATTGATGAAAAAGCTGTGGTAGATGCAATTGATGAAAAAGCTGTTGTGGATGCAATTGATTTTACTGTAGATAATTTTAATATTTAAACAATTTTTTTTCCTTTGATTTAAGTATAGTACACATTGAAGTGATTTTGTTATAAACTATTTACATCGGGCCACAGTCCAATGTGAAAAACACACCTACCACATCGGTGGCATCAAATGTCTGATGTGAAAAATAATACAATTTTTTTTTAAAAAAATAAACGAAATAGTTTACATCTGTGGGTTCAATTGTCCGATGTAGAAGATGAGATTTTACATTGGTGGCAATAATGAGCCAATGTAATAGATGAGATTTTACATTTCAACAGATTCCTTGTAATTTTTTTGGTATCATAGTTTTCCAACTTCAGATAAATCACATTTAGGTCACTCATCCCAATACTACTCCTAGTCAAACACGCTTAATTAAAGAGTTCTTATGGTTAGACTATCGAAAAGAAGATGCATCTTGCAGCGTCAGTAGACAACACTAAAATCACATTGGCTGACAATAAATAATAACACAAAATAACATCAGTAAATATATATATATATATATATATATATATATATATATATATATATATATATATATATATATATATATATATATATATCACCAGATAAAGATTAATTTTATATAACTCAAAGAAATATTTTGCGCAACGAAGCCACAAATCATACAAATAATCTTGTTAATTCTGTTGGATCATCAAATACCTACCATACGTAAATAACAATATAGAGTTATTTTTTAAAAATTCACATTAAATTGCAAATTGCACAGTAAATAACAAAGTAAAGTTATTTTCATTATTTGCATCCAATTCTCGATTATATTGACAGAGACAATATCTAACATATTTTTCATCGCATAGTACCCATAATCATTAGAGTTATGTTATTAATATTATTGATTAAAACAATAATGTCATCGGTTCAACTTCTAACAATTAGAATAAAACAATGTCTTCACGAAGCTTCTTATGTATTGATAAAAAATTAGATTGTTCTTTTATTTTAGGCTTTAATTTGTTTAGAACTTATCTCTATAAAAAAAACAAATGGTGTATGAAACTATATATAATTATAGTTGTCATAACACAAATCAATACTATTTAAGGTAATCAAACAATCACTTGATATCATACTTGTTTTATTTGGACAACCAAACATCCCCAATAAATATTATGATACTTTATTTCATCACAACACACATTATGATACTTAATTTAATAAAAAAAGTGCCCTTAGACCTCTCTACTCCATTCAGTCAAAACAATGATCGTTGTTTAGCTTTGAAATGACAAACGGTGGTTTCAAAGTGTTTGTTAAAAAGAAGTTAAATTCCAATATTTGAATGCCAATGCTCTGTTTATTTTTTTTTTTTGGAAGTGAGGGTTCATGTATTCTATTCGTTATAAATTGTTTGTCCTTTAAATACATAATTTGTTTCTCATTTTTATTGTAAAAATAATTATTAATTTTGTGTCTTTTAGTTATTATTTTATGCACTATTTATAATGTTTTATAATAATATTATTACATTTTTTTAAATCTAAATGCAATTGTTTTCGTGAAATTAGGTTCAAAAATTTCAAGTATTGATGTCAATGATTGCAACCCGAGTCTAATAATTTGTTCACATTCAAATTCATAATCTAAATATGAATTCTACATACAGAAGTGTATATTCACGACCTTCAAAGAAGAAAACTTCAATTGAAAATGCAACTTCTCAGAAAGATTTAGCCATGGAGAAGACAGAGCGTCGCGGAGAAGATGGAGCGACACGGATGACGGACGGCCGTCACGTGAGAAGTGAGAGGATGCAGCAGTTGCGTGACGAATAGCCGTGAGAAGTTGACGATGGGAGTCGAGCGTGAGAAGTGAGAGGACGGCATCGGTTTGAGAAGCAGCCAACAATTATTTTATGTTTGGAGCAGCAGTAGCGTGAGTATTAGGGTTATTTTCAAAAGAGACTTTACATTGGTTGGGCCTAAGACCCAATATAAATGTCATACGTTTTTACATCGGTTGGGATTCTTACCTGAGGTAAGCGCCACCGTTTTATTTATTTATTTTATAACAAAAATTTAATCTATTTATAAAATTGTCACTTGTTTTTATTTATTTTTATCATTGAATTTTTTACATCAGAGAAACCTAGGTTCGATGTAAGCGTCACCGTATTTATTTTTTTATTTTGTCTTAAATGTATTTTTGGTCTCCTCATATTAATTTTTTAAATATTTTACTCTCCTATAAAAAAATCAACTTTTAAGTCTCAATATCTTATTTCATATTTTTTTAGGTCCCCATGACAAAATAGTCTAATTTGCCTATGTGGTATTGAAATTATGAAGTGACTTTTTTATTTGTTGTCACGTCATTAAAATAGACCCAAAAATATATATTTTAAAATTAAAATTTATAATATATAATATATAATTTTTAAATAAATATTTATAGACAAAAAATAATTAAAATAACTAAAAATGTTTAATTGTTATAAAGAAAACTTAAAAAATTAAAATAATAAATTTTAAATATTTATAATAACGTTACATCAATTAAAAAAGTCACTTCATAATTTCAATGCTACATATGCAAATTAGACTATTTTATTATGGGGATCACTATAAAAACATCAAATATGATATTGGGGGACCTAATAATTGATTTTTTATAAAGGGACTAAAATGATAAAAGAAATTAATATAGTGGGACCAAAAGTGTATTTAAGCCTTTTATTTTATAACAAAAATTTATCTTATTTATAAAACTGCCACTGTATTTTTATTTTTTTATTACTGGACTTTTTACATCGGAGGAAATTTTAGACTGATGTAAACTCTTTTGACAAATAGTTTTTACATCATATATGTTTATACCTGATGTAAAAACTTTTCTCAAATGTTATATTTTTAATAGTGAACATTAATTAAGAAATAAACCAGATATCCTAAACATTAACTCTGTGATTAATTATGCAATAATTATTTATTCTTAGCCAATAATCTTAATTTAATAATTGTATCTCTTAATTAAAATTTATCATAAAATCATATATATGTTACTTAATAATTTCTAAAAGATTAATTTTTTAAAATATTTTGAATAGAAAAAATTATAATACAAGAATTATATTTATTTTGACACTTTAATATTTTTCAATTTTCTTATAGAATTTAGTCGTTTAAAACAATATATTCATACATTTATAAGTGCTTTTCATTTGTGTGATATTCATTAGTGAATATTTTAATTTGTTATAAAAACGTTATCTGAGACAAATATTTCTAACTTAAAAATTATAGAAAAAAACTCTTGTATATTGTGATATGTCAAATTTGTTTTATATTTAATGGATCATTTATTCATTTTAAATAATTATTTATTTATATGTATCAATAACTTATAAATATAAAAAAAAATTACCAATTGAAATATCAAATACCACTTGAGTTTCATCATCCACCTTAATAAATCCTTTCATTGTATCTGTTTGCTTTTAAATTTGTGGGTAAATTCCCCTGTGTATGTACCATCAATTAGAAAAAGACATGTGTATTCCACTATATAAATTTCTTGTGATATTTTTACTACTATCCATATTCAATTAATGTGCTTTATGTTTTAAATAAAAAATTAATAGGATTTTTATTTTAATTTTTTCTATAAATTTACGTGTCATCATAATTTAAACATAGTTCTTCTATTCTCAAAACTCATTATTTTTTATACTATATTACTAATTTATTTAAATCATAAAACTTATCGTTTACGAATGATATTATAAAAAAATTAAAAGTTACAGCAATATTTTTCTTAGAAGTGATTCATTGTTTAAACATAATTTATTTTAAAACTTTATATTATATAATAATTCCAATATGTCACAACTCTTATTCAATTTTTTTTGTTAAATTTTGTAACAAAATATGTAAATACTAAATTCTTAAGCCTAAAATATAAATTAATCTCCTAAAATTAAAATTAAAATTATTTAAGAATATATTTCACATTTCACTAGTAATAGCAAAAATTAATATTATAAAAATATAAAAATATATTAATTTTATCTATGTATATTTAAAATATTACTCGTTATAATATTTTTTTACTCATTTACTTGTTATAATATGAATATAATTATTTTTAAAATTTTATATTATAAAATATTTATTAATAATAATTTGAAGTTTAATCGACAAGAGTTAATAACAGATAACACTGAAACACATTGCGTATTTGACTCGGATTGCATATGATAAGTATAGTTTTATTTTCTTTTTTCTTGTTTTGTGTTTGTTTTTCTTTCCTTTACAGATGCTTAGCTAATTCAGAGCCCTCCTGTACGAAACGAAGCAAAACACTCGAGAATACAAGGTTTTCAGCTATTTTGTGAACTTGGCGTTCAGCATGGCGGCCGCCATAGGAGGCGCCATGACATGTCAAGCTTTCAACCAGGATTCAACTGCCTTCAACCCATGTTTTCCTGGTTTTGTTCACATGGCGGGTGTTCGCGGTAAAAAGTGACGAACGAGGGAATCGAATCGGAATTCGAATCTCAGGCTCAAAACAATTTACTCTTTTGATTTTCTCTGTTTTAAAAAGATGTCGCACGCACCAAGATTTATTGTTTCCAAACAAGAAAGAAGATGGAAAAGGGGAAAGCTGAAATACCCTAAATATGATATGCGATGCGACTAGCGTGAACTAGATGCAACGCATTGGGGAGAGACTAGGGTAAGAGCGTCAGTTATATAAAGGGGAGATATTAGAACCCTGTATATCTATAGTTTTCTATAGGAACTTTTTTATGCATATTTTGTATGTTTGTGTGTTTTATTTGCTACGCTATTTCGGGAAAATTTCTCCTTTGGGATTTAAGAAAGGTAGGTTAGGCAGAAACCCAAATTTTGTTATAATTATTATGCTCGCAAAGATCATTGGGATCCTCTGCATACATATCCCCTAATGGGAATCAAAACATTTGTAGCTCGAATTTAAGGGAACTAAGGTTTGTGTGGTTTGAGGGAGAAATAAGTATGCTCGCCAAGGGTGAGACCTTGTGCCTACGTATTCTCAAAGGGAGGTTGAAAAAGTCAGAGCAATCATAGTTCCCACTTATGTGTTAGTGGAGCAATGATGATTTTGTTAAGAGACAAAGACAAATGTCATCTTAATGAAAAATGTATCTAATCTAATTAATCACATACATTTTTGAAGATTCGATTGTTTAAATCTTTCATTGTAAGCATTAGAGGTTTTGCTTGAGTGTACAAGCGTTACCACTTATAGTTAAGAAAGATGCTTTGTTTTGTTTGAAAAAAGTGTTTGTTTTGAAAAGGTTTTGATTTGAAAAAAAAAGTTATTCGTATGTGATGCTATAGATGAGATACTTCTTCCATAGAGATGATACATGTCTAAATCACTAGGAGAAATTGATTATTGATTAGGGGGATGATTTTAAGAAGCCCGTGGGTCGTTGTGTTGTAAGCCCAAGAGGAGGCTATCTGAGGGTCCTCGAGGGTCCTTGTATTATGAGCCCAAGAGAAGGCTATAGGGTATGACTGGCTTGGCTTTAAGAGTGATTTCACCGGAAAACCATACTCTTAGGGTTCATAAGTGATTTCACCAGGAAATCATACTCTTAGGATTCTATCCTAGCGAAGGTGATTCTTTGTATTGGAAGCCGAATAGGAGGCTATTAGAGATTTCCATGTCTCTTTCTTGTATGATACCCAAGAGAAGGCTAAACTCAACGAGGGAGTTCTTTTGTACGAAGCTCAAGAGGAGGCTAACTCAACAGCAGAGTTCTTTTGTACAAAGCCCAAGGGGAGGCTAACTCAACAGGTGAGTTATCTTGTACAAAGCCCAAAATGAGGCTATGGTGAGTTATCATAAAATAGATATATTAAATGACAAGTGTGAAAAAAATCATCTAAAAATGAGAATTTTGATTGGTTTTTGAAAATGTTGAAGTTTGATAAAAAATGAAGAAAACTAGTGATAAAAATTTGTTTTGGCTTTGGAAAGGTTTGAACCCATGACCTTGTCATACCCCAATTTTTGACCTAATATACCACCTTACATTTGCATCATTGCATCACTAACAGTCCAGAACAGAACTAATCGGGTGTAGCATTCACAGGTCAAAATTAGGGTTTCATCAAATTTTCATCTGATTCAAGAAGCAACCAATTAGGGTTTGAGTTTTACTCACTTCTTTTGATCTATCTTGATCAACTCATCAACCTCTGATCCTCAGATATCCAAATTTTCTCAGTGATCCATCAAGGATCGACCAATTAGGGTTTTGATCGAGGATGTGCAATCTCTGATTTTCTGATCAATGGATGACTTTTTTGGTTAGAGATTGATCTTCATATCTTAGATACAACATGTTGACCTAATTTCTGGATTCAAAACATCACAGAAGTTCACAGACTTCATCAGTCAATTTCTGAAACATCTGATGAAATTTCATCTGCACAGAAAAGTCAAACTTTGACTTTTGGTCAATTTTTTTTCAAAACAAAACTTTTTCCATCATCAAAATACTTCAAATGATCCATCATGATCATAAAAATCAAAGAATTTGAAAAAGTCAACAAAAAGTCAAAATTTCTAACACTTAGAAATTTTTTTCAAGTGTTAAAATTTTGTACTTTTTCCAAACTTCATGGCATTTTTTCACATAGTTCCACTTTGAATTGGAAAAAACTCAAAACATGAAAGTTGTAGCCTTTGAAACAAGCTTTCCAAAATGTCCAAGAACTCTCAAATCCATGGAGTCTAGCCATACTTTTGAAATTGAAACATAAGGCTCCATGATCATGGATTTCAAGTTCAAAACTTCAAGATTATAGGTCATTTTGCATTTTCTTCTTTCTAGAAGCATGCCACCTTGCCAATTGAAGATTAGAACTGATAAATATCAGTTGAATGTAATTATTGTAGGATAGGATCAAGTTGAATTTTAACACATGGTTAAAAGGAAGTTTCCTTTTGTATTTAATGCAAAAATGACTTCCTTGCCCTCTAAGGCAAGTTGAATTTACCAAAGCCAATCTCTTTGCCTAACATTTTAGAAATCTTGACCTATAAATAGAGGTCATGTTTGCAATTCAAAACTACACCAAAGTAATGCCAAGACATGCTTTCTCTCTTCTTACTTGAAAATCAAGAAACATAGTGAAAATTGAGAATTCTTGCAATTTTGAAATCTTGTGAAAACCATGAAGAATTCTGGTGTCTAACATATCTTATAATCAATATATAACATGTTTGAAACATAAGATCAACACAAGGAAAGCTAAAAAACAGATTTCACTTTTCATGTTTCCAAAACTTACAAAACTGCCATAACTTTTGAACTCATGGTTTGGCTTGATCATCTTGAGTTTTAATCATCCAAACATCATCAACATACATCATAGAGATGATGCAGATCACAAACAACAAACTGTAACAACCCTAACCACGATTTCCAGTTTCCATTTTAAGCTTGTGCAGGTTGACTTGGTCAGAACGATTCAAGCTGATTTGAAGTGAGCAGACCACTCCTACACCTTCCATATATGCCGTTGATGCTCAAGCAATCATAAAAACTCAACTGGAAGCACTCCTTCATCGAATTTGATTCCAGCTTCAACAGGTAAGAGCTCGAACTTCAACTCCATGATTCTTTGATTCATTTGAAAAAAACTCTTGGCTGTTTTGTTTCTGCACCCTCCACGATCATTAACCCTCAATCAATTGACAAAATCATCAACCATACGTGATTTCAATTAGAATTTTCAGTTTTAGGGTTCTTCGTGTTCATCAGAAATTTAACCATGTTAAACCAAAAATAAATAAAATTAACCACTACCATCGTGTTCCTTGTTAAATTTCGGTCAAGTTTCATGTTTACATCGTTTGATTTCATCAAGAAACACGAAATCCATGGCTGATTGAAGATTGGAGAAGAAGAACAAAGCTGCGCGCGTTTTTTGAATTCAAATATCCAGTTTAAAATATAATTTTATAGTTTAAACACAATACACGGATGTATTGCCGCCCCAGCGGTTGCCAGCTCACTCTTAAGTCTTTGTGCCACGTATTCGCCCCACAGGTCCCGGGTTCAAGCCTCCTTGGGACCAATTTTTTTCAAACTTTTCATTTTTTTCTTCATTTTTTTACAAACTTTAACATTTTTTAAAACCAATCAAAACTCCTCACTTTGAGGTGATTTTTTGTACACTTGTCAATAAATGTATCTATTTTATGATAGTGCAAAAATTTTCAGAAAAAACATTCATCCGATTATGTTTTGATCGAGCCAAAAACAACACTTTGAGCACTTTTCAAAACCACTTTAAAAGATGAATTTTTCAAACTTTCGAACCCCGATTCTTTTTAAAACTTCTTACAAGTAAACTTTACATTTCAAAAACACTTTCAAAATCATTCCTTCAAAACTTTTCATCAAACTTGCATCTTTTACCATGATCGATCCGATTAGA
Source organism: Vicia sativa (assembly GCA_021764765.1). Lineage (NCBI taxonomy): Eukaryota > Viridiplantae > Streptophyta > Magnoliopsida > Fabales > Fabaceae > Vicia > Vicia sativa. The sequence continues at coordinate 20,575,393 of CM038794.1, forward strand.
CGACAAAATTGAATTCGTTTTCTCTCGTTTTCCTTAACCGATCATGGGCCTCCCTCACGGTGTAAGTCCCAAATCCTTTCATGTACATATTCAATTTTCCTTGTACATACTCAAATCCTCTTTGTTAATATTCAAACATAAACAAATTTCTTTCGTTTGTTTTCATTCGTTTGTTTATACACCGAATCCATTGGTTTTAAGAGAAGAATTATTTCCAATAAAACTCCTCTTAAATCAATGGGCCTCCCTTACGGTGTAAGTCCCAACATTATTTATGTACATACATATTTTCCTTGTACATAACCAATTCTTTTGTGTACATCTTTATACTTGTACATAATACGAGAATCTTTGTAAATACTCAAACACAGATAAACTTCGACTGTTTATTTTCGTTTCGTCAGTATATACACTAAATACCATTGGTATTAAAAGGAGCATTATTCCCGGTGAAACTGCTTTTAAACCAATGGGCCACCATCATGGTGTAAGTCCCAACCCTCCTATGTACATCCACATCCTTCTCTGTACATAAATAAATCGTTCGTGTACATATTTACTTTCTTGTACACAATTCAAACTTGTAAATAATCAAGTTACGCCCGTTTTAAACGTTCGTTTCACAAACACTTGTTTATATTTCCTTCATAAACTCTTGTAAATAAACATCATGCATCTGTTTATATTTCCTTCATAAACTTCACACACTTGTTTACATAACTGTCTAGTTATAACATAACAACTAGTCTAACCAATAGGTTCCCCACAGATTTAGCCTCCTCTTGGGCTTTGTACAAGGTAACTCATTTCATCTGAGTTTAGCCTCCGCTTAGGCTTCATATAAGACAACACTCCCTTGCTGAGTCAGCCTCCTCTTGGGCTTCGTTCAAAAGAACTCCTCGTTGAGTTTAGCCTTCTCTTGGGCATTATACAATGAAAGAGACCATAAAATCTCTTGACAGCCTCCTATTGGGCTTCCAATACAAAGAATCACCCGCGCTAGGATAGAACCATGAGAGTATAATTTCCCGGTGAAATTGCTCTAAATTCCAAAAGGATGGTTTCCCGGTGAAATCCCTTTTAAAGACAAAGCCAGCCATACCCTATAGCTTCCTCTTGAGCTTCATACAAGGACCCTCGATGACCCTCGAAATGCCTTCTCTTGGGCTTACAATACAAGGACCCATGGGCTTCTTAAAAGCATCCCTTTAATCCAATCAATTTCTCCTCGAGATTTAGACAGTTATCATCTCTATGGAAGAAGTATCTTATCTATCACATCACATACAGTCAAAAAATTTTCAAACTCTTTTCAAACAAAAACATCTCTTAATTGTAAGTGGTAACGCTTGTACACTCAAGCAAAACACCCAATGCTTACAGTTAAAAGATTCAATCATTTCTTTTCAAATATCTTTCTTAAACATGTAAGTGGTAACGCTTGTACACTCAAGCAAAACACCCAATGCTTACAGTTAAAAGATTCAATCATTTCTTTTCAAATATCTTTCTTAAACATGTAAGTGGTAACGCTTGTACACTCAAGCAAAACACCTATAACTTACGACGAAAGATTCAATCAGTCAAACTTTCAAAAATGTATGTGATGAAATAGATTAGATACATTTTTCATTAAGATGACATTTGTCTATCTCTTATTAACATCCCGTTGCTTCCACTAGCATAAGTGGGAACTACGATTGCTCTGACTTTCTCAACATCCTTTTGAGAATACGTAGGCACAAGGTCTCATCCTTGGCGAGCAAATTTCTTTCTCCCTCAGACCAAACAAACCATAGATCCCTATAGATCCGAGCTACAAATGCTCTGATTCCCACTAGGGGATATGTATGCAGAAGATCCAAAGATCTTTGCGAGCACAATAATAACAAAACCTAGGATCCCACATAATCTATCTTTCTTAAAAATCCAAAGGAGAAACTTTCCCAATCATAGAAATAGCAATTTAAAACACACAAACATATCAAACATATTCATATATAAAGCTATAGATAACTATATATATTTAGGGTGCTCCATCTATTCCCTTTATATAACAAACCCCCTTACCCGGAATACTCCCCAATGCGTTGCGTCTAGTTTGCGCTAGTCGTTACGCATATCAAAATCAATTGAGGGTATTAACAGCTTTCCCCTTTTTCATAATCATCAAATCATCTTTTCTTGTGTTGAAAATAATAAAGCTTGATGCTCGCGGCATCTTTATAAACAAATCAAAAGAGTAAATCGTTTCAAGCCAGAAAATCCGAATTCAGATTCGATTCCCTAGCGCGTCACTTTTTAACGCGAACAGACCTCGGGTTCAAAGGTGAAAAGTTTTACCACTGAGCCATGTTCTTGGCTTGTTATTATCATGCCTTTAATTAATTATATTTGAAAACAAGTTGTGAATTAGTTTGAAAATAGTTGAAAAATGGAGAAAAGAGTGAAAACTGAAAATAAAAAGGTCTCAGGGGGATTCCAACCTTGGACCTATGGCATGGAAAGACATGAGAAGCGCGCGTTCTACTTGTAACACCCCAATATTACCCAAGGTTTTATATGCAACAATCAGAGTAAATTAAAATTTCGTAAATTAAATACTGAGGCGTCACACCTTCAAAAACAACTCACTTTAAACAATTTGATTTAAAGAATAAGTCTCAGATACATAGCATCCCCAGAAGACATAAATTGATTCAAAAACATCAAAACATCTTCTTTAATAAACTTCCTTAATAAATCATATTTTCATAAAGTATTATTCTATATATAAAAGGAAGAACAACAACAAGACAACATAAATGTTCCCCCCCGAGTGCTACGTATCAGAGCGACATCGACTCAACTAACAGCAGCTATATACTCCGTCTTCATAACCTGCACGTTACCAATATAAAGGTAACGGCGAAACAAGTAAAGAGTGAGATACTCCAAAACATATAATTAAAGGCATGATAAATATATATATATATAGTTTTGGAATTATAAACGATATAGATTAGTAAGTGCATTCCAACCCATAACCCAACCTCACTTACTTCGATCGTCATTCTAATGAGTATAATCTACACTTAATCGCCTTAACCTCATCGGTACAATTCATCACAAAAGCACGTAAACCTTCGTCACCACGAAATCGTCACAAGCTAATACATCACTAATTAACACGACAATCATCAACAACAACATCAAACAACAACATTAAATAATGCTAAAGACATAAGCAACATAAACAAATCATCACAAATCGGCTAAAGCCCATCGTCGCGTTTGGCATAAAAGCCCATCATCGCTTTTGGCATAAAAGCCCATCATCGCTTTTGGCATAAAAGCCCATCATCACAAACATCATCACATCATATTTGCATTTAGCATTTCATCAAAGTTAAATCATCGCAAAACTCATTATTTATACTCATCACCTAGTTATCATGAAACTATCAAGTTATATTCATTTCATGTTCATCACAAAGATCATCACCAAACAAAGCATCGTATATCATCGCAATCCAACATCATTCATCAATTAAAACCCAACGCCAAACAACTCAAACATAAACATAACCGACTCCATGAGACACGACTATGTTATGCATGTGGTACCCATCGCTTTGTCCATAATTAGGGACACTTGGCATAAAAGCCTCTTCGCTTGGCATAAAAGCCTCTTCGCTTGGCATAAAAGCCCTCTTCGCTTATGAAATGTATGTGACTCAATAATAAAGACCACACAACAACATATCATCATCACTCATCAAAATTGGCATAAAGCCCACATCACCACAATTTATCCAAAATCAAGATAAATATATCATCGCATTATAATTGCATTATGCAAAACATCACATATAATTCACCATCATCAAAATTATGCATTCACAAATCGGAAGCATTTATCAACAACATTAATATAATCATCACATTATCATGTACAAAGACATATAACTTCGCATCGCATAATCAAGAAGTATTTACTAACTAATACGTCGTCACAAAGATTATGTTTAATCACCCCATCTCATTAGCGATTTGCTCACTAAATTCTACATACAGAAAGATAGTCAAACACCTATCATCGCCGCAAAATCCATCTCTAATAACCGGCATTACTCCTAATCGTCAACATCGCAATCGGATCGTCCATACGTGTCCTAAATCCACTGAAACGACATCCGATTCTATTGAACCGTAATTAACCTATTTCGGGTCATCTCGCAAAACTTGCAACTTCTAAAAACTAACCTCACCACTAAGTTCTACACGTCAAACTTAGCTAGCACATCAATTTTCGTTGAATTCGGAGCAACTTGCTCCGTCGTCGAATTTACCGAAATCGGAAAATCGGAACACAATCGGGTTCCAAAGCGAAAAATCGAATTTTGGAGGCTACAAGCATCAACACGGGCCCCCGTGTGCATCAACACGGCCCGTGTTGAAAAGCCATCAGAACGTGCAAAAATCACCCAAGACAGTGAATCAACACGGGCACCCGTGTTGATCAACACTGCCCGTGTTGATTGGCTTGCACAAACCAAAATTTCTATACAAGAGGGAAACACGGCCGTGTTAATCAACACGGCCCGTGTTGATGGACCTGCGTGAAAACTTCATCTTTTTGAGTTTTTCTCATTCTTCTACCATGGTTTTCTTTCCCATTTCAATACTCTTAATTCTACAAGCTAGCACCTAATACATCCACAAACCATACTCCTAATCCAACTCTTCTAAACCATTCCAACAATCAACCAACAAAACCCTATAAATCAACTATCAATTTCACCCCCAAATCCAAAGTATATCTATCAAAACCTAACAATATGAGATGGAGAATCAAACCCTTTACCTCTAGTTTGGATGATCCATGATGATTCTACAAAGCTCAACCTCAAGCTTCCTCTCTTGCTCTCTTGCTCTCCTTCTTCTTCTTCCTCTTTCCCAAACCCTCTCTTCTTCTCTCTAAGACCAAGTTTGGTTTTATGTGAGGAAAGATGGAAAGAAAAGGAAGGGAAAAGGCTTTTATAATTACTAGCTTCCAAGTTCCCATGTTTGGTTTTGGTAATTGAATGGAAGGAAAATGAGGAGAAATGGTTTATAAAGGTATTTCTACTAGTAAGCCAAGGGTGAAAACCCAATCCTCAACAATTGCTCCCCACACCCCTAACTTACTAATTATATCATCAATTCAATTAATTTAAATAATTCCGGGGAATTAAATATCGGATCCGAATAATATTTTACCGGACCGAACGGAACGTCGCTAAATATATTATCATATATATATATATATATATCGATTAATATATTTAATCTCGTCACAAAATAAGTATCGATCGGTAATTCGAAAATATTAATATAATATAATATTAATTAAAACAGGGCGTTACACTACTACTGGGGTGTCTATACATCCGTTTACTAAAACAACTTTAACTAAATATATAAAAAACCAAAAATTTGAAAAATGGTTTCCCACTTCATCTTCAACCTTATGAAACTTCCATGGCCAAACTCGGATTCTCTCCATTTCTCATCAATTTGAAAAATATAAAATACCATTCTCTTCAGAATTTCAACATGGGTCCAACCATATAACTTATTAAAGTTATAAATCAAAGATGATCATGAATTATGGAAATCCCAATTTAAACCCTAACTGAACAAATTCACATATCTCTGGGCACGATTGATTTTAATTCCAATTAAGGACCTAGATAGCTTCGCAACGATCATATGAACACTTCCCTTTTCAAAGTTTATGCTAAAGATACATGTATCATGATATTCAAAAACACATAAAACTCACCTTGGCTTGAATTTGCAGAAACACGACGTGGACTCCCAGATGCTATTTGTTGATCCCACGAGCTTCCTTGAGTGTCCCTGAGTGTGTTTCAATCCTTAGTTTGCCTTGAAACCTTTTGAGTTACTCCAACCAAGTCAAGTTGCAGGGTGCTGGTTTTTGAATGGATGATGATGATGGAGTTGTTACATAATTTGTTTGAGGGATTGGATAGTCTCTATATGTTGTATAAAGTGTGTTTGAAGTGAAAAATTGGAACAAGCACGATTGGATTGAGAGTTTGAAGTTTAAGGCTCAAAACTTGCACAAATGAAGTTTTCTTGAGCAAACTGACTCTTGGTTGTTTTTTTGATGGTTTAAAGGTTCAAACAACTTCTAAATGATGTTTAGAAGAGGTTTGAATGACACCGTTGGTTAGAACATGCAAGAATTGAAATTTGGAATTCTAACCTCTTTGAAAACTTAGAAACTTGCAAAATAAGAAAGAATAAGAAAACAAGTTTATGGTTGTTTTGGTGTGATTTTGAATGAAGAAATGACCTCTATTTATAGGCCAAGAGGACTTAAGAGCATGGCAAGGATAGGATTGGAAGATTTGTGCAAGTTGCCTTAAGGGGTAAGAAAGGAATTTTTGCCATAAACGGACATGGTTAATTTCTAAACCATGGTTAAAAATATCAAGTGATCTTAACCTCTTCTCAATCATTTCCATCATATATTTCACTCTTAGTTCCTATCTCTTTTGGTGATAAGGCTTCTAGAAGGAAGAATTTGTGAAAAATGGCTTGTAACTTTGGAAAATGACTTGAAAATTATGGTTATGGACCTCTAAGTTTCAATTTCAAAACCCTAGCTACACAAAATGTGTTTGCAAGTTCTTGGAAATTTTGGAAAGCTTGGAACAAGATCTATAACTTTCATGTTTTGAGTTTTTTCTTGAATCAAAATGGATCTAGGTGAAAAATGGCCATGAAAATGGTGAAAAACCATGTTTAAAACACTTGAAAAAATTTCCATGTGTTAGAAAATTTTCAAATATTGACTTTTTGTTGACTTTTTCACACATTTTGATTTTTTATGATCATGATGGATAATTTGAAATGATTTTATGATTGAAAAAAATTGGATTTCAAAAAGTTGACCAAAAGTCAAAATTTGACTGATCTGAAAAGTTCAATTTTTGTCAGATGATTCAAAATTTCTCCGATGATCAATCATGACCTATGAAATGTTTTGAATCAAGAAAATTAGGTCAAGATATTGCATTGATGATTTTGAGATCAATATCCAAGAAATTAGGTCATTCATTGAGCAAAAAGTCAATGATACACCATCCTCGATCAAAAACCCTGATTGCTCGATTCAAGATAGATCTTAAGGAAATGATGTGAATTTGAAGATAAAATGTTGATGATTGATGAAGATAGATCATTTGAGGTGAGTGGAGACTCAAACCCTAATTTGATCATATCTTAAACAGATGAATTTTTTTAATCAAAACCCTAATTTCTCAAGGAGCACACACACGATCTATCTTGTTCTGAAATTATCAGTGATGCAATGATGCATATGTGAATGATATGAGATGGTAACTTAGGTCAAAATTTGGGGTATGACAGATGCCCCTATTTAAGTTTCTTTAAACTGAGATATGAAGATGAGAATCTTCGTCTCGAGAGGTGTGAAGAGACTTAAATATCAGAATACGCAAATTTTGGACCTAAGATACAAAAAAATGCGAATGATGCAAAGTGATTACAAGAAAGTTTACCCATGAGGTACCAAAGGGTGACATGATAGGGAAAACATTTGTGAGAAGGTCTCAATCTTTCTAAGAAAGGAGAATCCTGCTTGTTGGGAAACAAATATATGTTTTACTAGGAAAATAGATTCACAAAGGAAGTGAATATCTGTTTCGCTTTGGGAAACGAGAAGATTACCTTATGTTAGCCTTGTGACAATTTTCAAGGTAATTAAAGATGATATTATCAATTATCAGCCTGGTGATAGTTTATGCTAATTTGGAACGAAGACTCATTTATCGATTATCAGCCTTGTGATGGTAAATGGTATGAGTTCTTAAGATATTACCATTTATCAGCAAAGTGATAACTATAACAAGGTAATTCTTGAGAAATTTTCACTGATTATTCGGCCTTGTGAATAATAGACAGTAATTGAAACAGATCCCAAATGAGTTTCTATTTTCCCAATTGCAAACGTGTCGGGGATCTTTTTAAGAAGATGCGGGCATTTTGATTGTAAAAATACAGGTTTCTCAAAGAGAAAGACAACTGCGGGAATTTCTTGAACTATCATGATTAGACTTGTTAGGAAGGACAATCGTTTTATGATAAGTTCAAAGATGAAAAGGAAATAAGAGGCTCGAATGACGAGGCTATTGCTTATTGTTTGCAGGTAGATTTTTTGTGAAATCTAGACTTGAATTGGTTGGAGATGAGGTTCTATCCAAGAATGAACTAGAAAGAAATGGTCAAACAAGATTTTGTACCCAATGACGAATGAACTCGATTGGGGAACTAGAGAAAATAATGTGTTCTTTCTGCTTAGGGATGAAAATCTACTGGGGAGATGACACGCCCATACTTGCTTTCGGGAATAAATGCAACCTAAACAAGTGATATTGAAGCAAACCTTGAGAAAATGCATTAATGCATTAATGATGCAATTATGTATGAATAATGAATGTCATGAATGTCATATGCATGCTGACGATACTTGATATGACAACAAAGTGTATTTGGAAAAGGACTATGTTGCAGTTCAATCAAATACTCAGCTAAATCTTCAGCAATGATGTAGATGTCACTAGTGATGAATTAAAGTTGCATGTTTGAATTTCTTCGAGGAGAAAAAACATTTCTACTGGAAACCCTGTTGGGGATTCTTCTTCGGATAAGAATATCGTCTTTGATGATCTCTCTCGAGAAAGAGAGAACTTCTCAGCAGTTGTTTATCTTTTTAGAGGTAAAAACACTCATGGAGATAACTGCTGATATTCCTTCTATGTTCACAGTTCGGAGGAAAATTTCGCTTTTATTTCAAAAGTTTTTGAAGTAAAAATTCATTTAAAACTTTTTTTTTAGTTTCAAAAGTGATTTTCACAAGAAAAAGCGTTATTTTGCAAAATAGAATAAAACAAGAATTGCAAACAAATGGGCTCAAGGCTCAAATTTTATTGATAGAATGGTAATCAGCCAAACGTGTGATTCCATGGACTATTTACAAAAGTCGGAAATGGTAATATATTAGGAAAAGGATACATTGAAAGCAATAATTGCTATTCTCCATAACAACTTTGAATTCCAACTGTTCTTGTTGCTTTAGAAGATTTGATTGATGATCCGTTGATGAAGATTCTTTAGATTGACGAAGTCCGGACTGGTGCAGTTACTTTGTCATTTTGATCCTTAAGTTTTGCCTAGATTGCCTTTTCAGGTTTTCAATCTACCAGGATAAATTTCTGTTTCTTGCCTCTAATTTTTGCCTGGACCGCATTTTCAGGTTTTTAGTCCATCGAAACGCTCACTTTTGCCTAAGCCGCCCTTTTCGGGTTTTTGACTTACCGACTTGTTCTTTTGTCTTTTTAGACAAAGTATTTCTTGACTGCATCAACATTTACAGGACGCGGGAGTTCATCATCGTCCATGATTGTGAGAGTCAAAGCACCACCAAAAAAACTTCTTTTGATAATGTATGGGCCTTCGTAATTAGGAGTCCATTTGCCCCTAGAATCTGGTTGAAAATACAAGATTTTTTAAGAACGATGTCACCTTCTTGAAATTTGCAAGGTCAAACCTTTTTGTCGAAGGCTTTCTTCATCATTCTTTGATACAATTGTGCATGACACAAAGCGCTCATACGTTTTTCTTCGATTAAGTTTAACTGATCGTATCTGTTTTGACACCATTCAGCCTTAGATAACTTATCCTCCATGAGGTCTCTTATTGATGGAATTTCAAATTCCACATGGAGAACTGCTTCCATGCCATACAGTAAAGAGAAAGGGGTTGCCTCTATTGAAGTGCGTACTGAAGTGAGATACCCATGTAAAGAAAATGGCAACATTTCATGCCAGTACTTGTAAGTGATGACCATTTTCGGGATGATCTTCTTGATGTTCTTGTTGGCGGCTTCTACAGCGTCGTTCATCTTTGGTCGGTAAGGAGAAGAGTTATGATTCTCAATCTTGAATTCCTTACACAGTTCTTTCATCATTTTGTTGTTCAAGTTCGAGCCATTATCTGTAATGATCTTGCTTGGAATTCCATATCGGCAAATGAGATTGTTCTTGATGAACCTCATAACCACTTGTCTTGTAACGTTAGCGTAAGTTGCTGCTTTGACCCATTTGATGAAGTAATCAATGGCCACTAAAATGAAGCGATGACCATTTGAAGCTTTTGGTTCAATCATTCCAATCATGTCGATGCCCCATATGGAGAAAGTCCACGGAGAAGAGAGAACGTTAAATAGAGTTGGTGGCACATGGATCTTATCTGCGTAGATCTGGCACTTGTGACATCTCTTAACGTGTTGCAGCAATCAGATTCCATTGTTATCCAATAGTAACCTGGTCTTAAGATTTTTCTGGACATTGCATGCCTATTTTAATGGGTTTCAAAGGAACCTTACGCACTTCGTGTATTAACATATCTGCTTCATGTCTGTCCACGCATCTGACCAAGATCATGTCGAAGTTTCTTTTGTATAGCACATCTCCATTCAAGAAGAAATTTCCAGAAAGCCTCCTTAGAGTTTTCTTATCTTTGTGCGACGCCCCGAGTGGGTACTCTTGAGTTTGAAGAAAGCTTTTGATGTCGTGGAACCACGGTTTATCATCGATGACTACTTCAGTTGCAAACACACAGGCAGGTCTTTCAAGACGTTTGATGTTGATTTTAGGCATATCGTTCCAATGGTTGACTTTGAACATGGAAGATAGAGTAGCCAAGGCGTCTTCCATTCGATTCTGATCTAGAGAAATGTGATGCAATTCAACTTTGTTGAAGAAAGTCAATAAACGTCTTGCATAATCTCGGTAGTGAATCAAACCAAGGTGATGAGTTTCGTATTTGTCTTTGATTTGATTGATCACAAGGGATGAATCTCCATATATGTCAAGGATCTTGATCCTTAAGTCGGTGGCTTCTTCGATACCCAAGATACAAGCTTTGTATTCTGCGATGTTATTAGTGCAATCAAATAGTAATCTGGAAGAAAAAATCAAATAGTAATCTGGCAGAAAACAGGATATGAGTACCCTCGGGAGTAATGATGACTGCCCGAATTCCATTGCCAAAAATGTTAATTGCTCCATCAAAAATTAGGCCCCATCTTGATTCAGGATCAAGGCCTTCTTCAAGTAACGGTTCATCACAATCTTTCATCTTTAAGTACATAGCATCCTCGTCAGGGAAGTCAAACTTGAGATATTGGTATTCGTTGATTGGCTGATAAGCCATGTGATCGGCGAGAATGCTTCCTTTGAGCGCTTTTTGGGTGTGGTACTCAATGTCATATTCAGATAATATAGCATCTGCCATCGGGAAATTCTCCCTATTAAGGCAGGCTTTTCAAAGACGTACCTGATTGGATCCATTTTGGAGATTAACCAAGTTGTGTGGTTGATCATGTACTGGCGAAGACGTTTCGAAGCCCACACCAAAGCACAACAGGTTTTCTCGAGCATGGAGATACGAGTTTCACAATCTATGAACTTTTTACTCAAATAGTAGATGACATGCTCCTTCTTACCAGTTTCATCTTGCTGTCCAATCACGCAACTCCATAGAATCTTCTAGCACGGTAAGGTACATAATTAAAGGTCTTCCTTTAGTTGGAGGAATCAATATTGGAGGTTCTGACAGGTATTCCTGGATACTGTCAAACGTTTTTGCAATCTTCGGTCCACACAACCTCTTGATTTTTGCGGAGAAGCTTGAATATTGGCCCACAAGTAGCGGTCATTTGAGAGATAAATTTGGAGATATAATTCAACGTCCAAGAAATCCTCTTACTTGCTTTTTAGTTTTTGGCGCAGGCATTCCTTGAATATCCTTGACTTTGTCAGGATCGACTTCAATACCTTTTTGGCTGACAATGAAACCTATGAGCTTTCTTGATCTCACCCCAAAGGTGCATTTGTTAGGATTCAAACGAAGTTGATATTTCATTAGTCGTTGAAACAACTTCAAGAGATATTTTATATGCTCTTCTTCAGTGTCAGACTTTTCTATCATTTTATCCACGTAGACTTCGATCTCTTTGTGCATCATGTCATGAAAGAGAGTAGTCATTTCCCTTTGGTAAGTTGCGCCTGCATTCTTTAATCCAAATGGCATTACTTTGTAGCAAAATTTTCCCCATGGCATGATAAAAGATTTCTTCTCCATGTCTTCGGGATCCATTCTAATCTGATTATAACCAGAGAAACTGTCCATGAAGGAAAATACGTTGAACTTAGCAGTGTTATCAACCAGCATGTCAATATGCGGTAATGGGAAATCTTCTTTTGGACTAGCTTTGTTCAAGTCCCGGTAGTCAACACACATCCTGACCTTTCCATCTTTCTTTGGAACAGGCACTATGTTGGCTAACCATTGAGGATATTCAAAGGTGACGAGAAAACCTGCGTCGAGTTGCTTTTGAACCTCATTTTTTATCTTATCAGCCATGTTTGAGTGAGTCTTCCTCAGTTTCTGATTAACTGGCGGACATTCTGGCTTTAATGGCAAGTGATGCTCTACGATGTTGGTATCCAAGCCTGGAATGTCCCGGTAGGACCAAGAAAACACATCAACATAATCTTTGGGAAGATCTATCAGTTTGCTCTTGACATCGTCATCAAGTAGCGCTCTGATGCTTACTTCTTTTCTGTCTTCCTTAGAGCCCAAGTTGATCGTTTCTAAAGGCTCTTCGTGAGGCTGAATGATTCTTTCCTCATGCTTAAGTAGTCAAGAAATATTATCTGAGATCCCTTCTTCATCCTCTTCTTCAGCGTCGAACACATGAAATTCAAAGTTGAGAGAGGGCAAAGAGTTATTTCATTCAATGGGTTTATTCATTGTTAATTTGCACATGTGATTTATGTTCATTGTTTTAGAATAAGTAAATGCAAAAGTGTATGCAGATTATTTTGAAAATGTTTGTTTTTATTGGATTTTTTAGGATTACCATTTCCAGAAAAAAAGGAAAAAAACAAAAACAAACACAAAATGTGGGAATCAAAACAACGCTTTATTCAGGTTCAACAAACTCGACATGTGTATTGAAGCAAAGATCATCAGTCGTGATCTCGAATGGATGATGAGGTTGAGAGGGCATGTATGCCTATTCTAGTTGACTAACATATTCAAGAGGATCTTCCCATCCATTTGGTTGGATGTCTTCGATTGAAATTCTTAAACTTTCCGGAGCGGTATATTTTACCATGAAGTCAAATTTTCCACTTGGCTGCCCCAAGGTATCCCAAACCTCAGGTGGGATAGGTGGAATTTCTTCTTTATCATCTCGATGGAACATGCCTTCTAATTTGTCTGAAGGAGGATAGAGTAGTGTATATGGTTCTTCCTGAGATATATATCCAGTGTCGTTGAGAAAAGTCTTTCATTCTTCAGAACCAGACAAATTTTCTTCTGTTCCTTCATTAATAAGGACGTTGACCTCTTGAGGAACAGGGTTAAGGAAACCTCCACTGTGGAATACTTCTTTGATTGGACGAAGAGTTTCAACCTCCTCATTGGCTTTTGAAATTATTGGAGTAAATCTGAGTCCCGTTTTGGTTTCGTTGTTGATAGGAATCACAACATGTCCCCAACCGGTGGCAGTATCGTCTTTCACTATCTGCGCTGCTTCTTTGTAAGAGAAGTTGGATGATCTGTTTCTTTTGGTAGATTCATCTTCTAACGAGAGACCTTAGAACTGTGTTCCTTCTACATTGTCAGTAGAGATGAAAGAGAAATTGGATAAGTGGCTTACTAACAAGGCTTGCTCCCCACTTATGCTTACCAACTTTCCGTTTGTTACAAATTTCAATTTTTGGTGGAGCGTAGATGTTACTACTCTAGCTTCATGTATCCATGGTCGACCTAACAAACAGCTGTAGGCGGCTTGAACGTCCATAACCTGAAAGGTGACTTGAAAACTATGCGGAACAATTGTCATCGGAAGGTCGATTTCTCCAATAAAAGATTTTCTTGATCCATCAAAAGCTATGACTAATACACCACTGAATTTCATAGGTGTTCCTTTGTAAGACAAACGAGCGAGAGTCGTTTTTGGAATTACGTTCAAGGAAGATCCAGTGTCCACTAGCATGTTGGACAAAGAGTCATATTGGTAGTTCGTAGAGATATGCAGAGCAAAATTCTGATCCCTACCCTCTCCAGGTAGTTCTTCATCACTAAAGCTCAGATTGTTGCAAGCCGTTATATTGTCTACATTTCTACCAAATTGATTGGTAGTTACATCGTGATCTACGAGGGCTTGATCCAAAACTCTCATCAGGGCCTCTCGATGGGATTCAGAGTTTAAAAGCAAAGAGAGTATTGAGATTTTGGAAGGAGTTTGCATCAGTTGAACCATAACTTTGTACTCACTCTTCTTAATCAGCTTTAGAATTTCATGAAAGTCTGGATTGATATTGGTTCCATCAGACAGACCAATGTTTAAGTCTGGATTACCAACAAGAATTCCTACAACATTTACAACGGGTACATCGACAAGATTTTGTCTTGCTGCGGGAGTGATAGGCTGCTTTGGTGGCAACGGGGTATGCACATGCCCACTCCAAGTTACTTGACATACTTCGATGATGTTAACTACAGATGAAAGAGTAGTTATGGGTACTTCCTTCCCATTTTCCATCATTGTTGCATTGTATTGATAGGGAACTACTTTGTCAGAGTCATAAGGAACAGGTCCGGGTAGACAAATGATCAAAGGAGAAACAGGAACCCTTGGACTATTGTATTTGATCTATATGCGCTCAGGCATATTGAAATGAGGAAATATAGTGTTTACTTTATGATTTACCGAGTTGATATCTGAGACTAAAAGCTCATACGGATAACATCCTATCATATTCACATCATTCTCATTCCTATCTCTAAAAATTCGAATGTCGCCATTGTCAATTAATTGTTTAAGATCTGCTTTTATAGTAGGACATCCACGAGAGTCTTCAAAACAAATTCTACAGAATTTGTAGTTATGTCGAGCAAAACCACCCATTATGAAGAATGTGGCATGCATTTGCACTAAATCTGCTCTTACCAAGTTTATGTCGGAGACTTGGTATCGATATGAATATCTAGATATTATGTTCACACCGTGCCCTCCATGATTAGGCACCTGATTCACTTGCACATTTGGATTCGTATTTCTGAAAGAAAGAAGATTAGCCCTAACCAGTCTTTGAACTTCAACTTTCAAGGCTATTCAGTGTTAAAGATCGTGACCAGGTGCCCCTTGATGAAAAGGGCAAGACACATTAGCTTAGTACCACCTAGGTAATTTATCGGGTACTGGAGGCGGGGCTCTTGTTTGAACAAGATTTCTCTCAACCAAGGCAGAATATAATTTCGTGTAAGACATCAAAATTGGATCAAACTGCAAAATTCTAGGAGCACGATTTTGGTTATTGTTAGATGGCTGAGCCTGTTGTCGAGGCTGCTGATTCTGTTGAAATTGTGGGGGTAATTCCCATGTTTAAATTTGTACCAACAACTGGTGCAACAGTGGATACCTGTTGCCGGTGATTGACATTTCTCCCGGGTCTCCCTTGGGATACCATTCCAACGTCTTGTTCTTTCTTCTCTGGAAAACCACTTCCAAATTTCTTGGTTCCGCTTGAAGATCCAACTTCTCTAGTTAAGTGTCCTGCTCAGACTCCTTATTCTAATCGCATCCTCATGTTTACCATTTTGGTGAAATCATTTGGAGAACTAGGGATCATGCGTTTGTAGTAGAAAGGACCAAGTGTATTCAAGAAGATCTTGGTCATCTCTTTATCTTCCAATAATGGATTGACTTGGGCAGCAATTTCCCTCTAACATTGGGCATACCCTTTGAAAGTCTCTTTATCCTTTTGAGACATTGATCTGAGTTGGTCTCGATCTAGAGCCATGTCCAAGTTGAATTTATATTGTTGAACAAAAGCTTCGCCTAGGTCATTGAAAGTTTGAATGTTCGCATTATCCAATCCCATGTACCACTTTAGAGCGGCGCCAGTAAGACTGTCTTGGAAGTATTGAATGAGCAATTGATGATTATCGTTGTGAGTAGAATTTTCCTAGTATACATCACAAGATGAATTTGCGGGAAAGAGTTTCCTCTGTACTTTTCAAAATCTGGGACTTTGAACTTGGCTGGTATTCTCACACTGGGAACCAGACACAGATCGTGGGAATTTTTCCAAAACAAATCCTTTCCACGAATTGTTTTGATCTCTAACTGCGTTTTGTTAAACTGTTCTTGGAGATCTTCCATACGGCCACATGGATCCGTGTTGTCACCAAGATCATGATAAACTTCGTTGTTCACAGTAGCGTGAACCACGGAAGCTGAATCCATCATAATTAGTTGAGAAACCGACATAATGACTTGAGGAAAGGGTACTCCGGGTTGCATAGTGAATGCTGAATTCTGCAAAGTAGGAACCTCAGTTGTGGTTGCTGGTACTTCATAAGTATTTTGATGAAAACCTACGCCGAAGTTGAAAGGCATTCCCAAGGGTAACCCTTTGGCATAGTGAAAAGCGGATCACTAACTACGACAGTAGAAGCTAGAGTAGTAGTGATTTCTGAAATCATCGTTGCTTCAATTTGAATGTTGTGTCGACGATTTACTTCCATTGAATTTGTTGTGTACCATAAAGCTCAATATTCTCTTATTCAAAATCTTCCATTGCTTTCTATTTGCGAGTATTGGCTCTTAAATAGTCGAGAAACTCTAAGACGCGATAGCTTGACGATCTCTGGAGAAAATTACAAAAGATAAGACTCTAAATAACAAACTCAAAATGCAAAAAATGATGCATGATTATGGATGCAAAGAGAAAAGGATTTCCAAAGAATTTACGGTAAAAGAGAAATTTCCTGCAAACATTTGGACAGAAAACTCTCATTTTATTAATATTGAAAGAAGATTACAACAAGTTTTTTTGGAGCATAGCTCTTACAACAATAAAGAAAATGATAAATAAAAGCTAAACTATACAAATTAAGCGTCTTCGTCTGATGAAGAACCAAATGCTTGATGTAGCTTCAACTTCAGGATCTCTTTCCCATAGTAAGCTTTCAATTCAGCTTTCTCGGTTTTTAGCTTGTTAACGAATTTTTTCCAATTGTCAGGAGCAGGATTGCTATTTGTTATTTCTTCAAGATTTCTTTTTCTTTCTTTGATGTATTTCTTGATTGTGTCATCCTTCCGACGAATTTTCTCATCTTTCTCCATGAGCAATCCACCTTGAATGTTGAGCGTTTTTTCATGATCTTTGACCTGGTTCTTAAGCTTTACATTTTCATAGTCAGCCTTAAGAAATTTTTCTTCCAAAGCTTCTTTTTCTAGCCTCATCTTAGCCAAAGCTTCTTGGTATTCTCCCATAGTCTCAATGGGAATGGTGGTTGATTTAGATACCACTGGGAACATGGGTTCTTCATAAGCATAAGGCATTCAGAATTCCTTCGCTCTTTTCTTTACCCAAGAAGTGTAGATTTCCATGGCTATACAATTCTTTACATCACCTTTTTCTTTCCTTCGAATATGGTTCCAAGCTCTTATCATTCTGGATTTAAAACCTTGGGAATCTTCCCCTTCACGATAAAAGTAACCCTCTACTATAAAACCAAGGGGTTTGCTTGAGTTTGCATACCCAAGTTGACGTCTTGCCAAGAACGGGTTGTAGTTAATTCCTCCTTTTTTACCAATGAGAGGTATGTTGGCAAACTCTCCAAAACTTTCAATGATTTCCATCTCATTGTAGGCCAAGGTATACCAATGAATATCGTCACTAGTAAGAGATACGAGTCTTCGAGGCCAATACCAACCAGTTTTGTTTTCTTTGAAGATTGGAGACTTAAGAAAGTGTGAAACAATCCATTTGAACAACAAAGGCGCACAACACACAATAATTCCATCTCCTTGACGATTCCTTTGATGAATTGAGAAATATGTATCACCAAGCAAAGTGGGAACAAGATTTCCAACCAAAAAGATCCTTGTGGCGTGGATATCAACAAAGTCTTTAACGTTGGGTAACAAAACCAACCCATAAATAAGCAAAGCCAAAATAGCTTCAAAAGCTGCCATGCTACTGGCTTCGGCAAAATTAAAAGCTTTCTCCATTAGAAACTTTGAAGTTAGTCCTAAGATATTTCCTTTCGTAGTCAAGTTTTTGTCTATCTCAGATTTCCTTAAATGAGTCATCGCTGCAATGACTTGTGGCTTCGGAATGGCTTCCAAACCATTTAAAGGAACTTTGTCAGACACTAAGATACCTAAAATATTTGTGTACTCTTCCAAAGTAGGCATCAATTGATAATTAGGGAAAGTGAAACAATGATAGTCTGGATCGTAAAACTGAACCAAGGTTTTGAGAAGTCCTTTATCAATGTTAGTGTTCAAGATAGTTAAAAGAGTTCCATAGTGTTTTCTGAAATCTGAGGGATCTTCTACCAAGGATGGTAACTCTTTTAACTTTTCCACATCAGGAAATCTAAAACCGTATCTCTTGGTATTTCTTCTTCTTACATCCATCCCTCTAACCTAAAATGTTTTGTTCGTGCTTGTTTAACAAATTTAAATTCCTAAGGTCCATGAAAACATTGCATTGCATAACATCGCACATCATGGCATAACATTTCATAACAGGTACATTCAAGACCAGATTTCTTATTCTCTCGCTATTTATTTTAGCATAAATGGCACTTGAGTAGACTGTCAAAGATCTCCAGGCTCAGAACGCCCAATTCCAGGAGATGTTCACCAATTTGGCCTAACGCCAGAAAGATCTAAAGAAGCTCATCACCAGAAAGAAGAAGACCATTGGTATTCTCAACATGGGAAGAAATCACAAGGGTCCAGTCAAGGTGGTCAGACAGCTCGAATTCTCAGACAAGGGCGGTGAAACTGAAGGAAGTCATAATGAGTCTGAAAACGAAGAGGAAGACTATGTGAGCGACAAGTATCCTCCTGACAACGAAAAATACAAGTAACTTGAAGACTGTCTGAATGCTGTGGAAAATTTGAAAATGTAAAGGCTTAACTTTGATGATCTGAGTCTTGTTCCTGGTGTGGTAATTCCCCGCAAGTTCAAAGTTCCTACCTTTGCCAAGTATGATGGCATCTCTTTCCCGAAGCTGCATCTGAATTCCTATGTTTAGAAGATCCATCCTCATACTGAAGACAGGAAATTATGGATCCATTTCTTTTAAGAGAGTTTATCCGGAACTCAGTTGGAGTGGTATTATCAGCTAGAGAGTACCCCACATTCATACCTGGAATGACTTAGCAGATGCTTTCTTTAAGAAGTACCAGTACAATGCTGAGTTGGCACCTACCCGCATGCAACTACAGAGCATGTCTATGGGTCGTGACGAGAAGTTCAAAGAGTATGCCCAAAAATGGAGAGATTTAGCAGGCAGAGTTCAACCACCCTTGTCCAAAAGAGATTTTCAATCATCTGATTGGAAACTCTTCAGCCATATTCACCGAGCTGATACTGACAGGCGAACATATTGAAGCTGGAATCAAGAGCGGAAAAATACAAGTAGATTCATCTTCAAATGTTGCGAAGAGATCTTTTGGTGGTAAGAAAGAAGCCAATGTTGTGTATGGTCAGAAGAGCTGTGACAAAGCTGATCGCAATTAATCTGTGGGGGTAGTCGTGATCTCAAATCCCACACCAGTGCAATCTCAATCAAACAACACGCGTATGTAGAACGCGCCACGAAGATAGTTTACGAAGATCAATATGCCATTATCTCAAGCACTACAACACATGTTGAAAGCAGAGCTCATTACTTTGAGGGATCCTCCTCAGCATGTCAACACTTCCTCTCCAAAGTACAATCCTAATGCAAGGTGTGCATACCACTCCAACAACCTAGGGCACGACACCAACAACTGTTGGGCCCTGAAGAACAAGATTCAAGACATGATTGAAGCAAGGGAAATTGAATTTGACCCTCCCGTCGAAACTCCGAATGTGATCAATGCACCAATTCCCGACCATGGTAAAGGTGCCAATGCTATTGACGATGACTCCTATGTTTATGATGTGAATGAGCTGACTATTCCTCTGATGACTGTCAAGAAAGACTTGTTGCAAGCCGGTGTATTTCTAGGATGCCCTGATAACTGTCGTTAGTGTGTATCTGAATCTGATGGATGTGCTTGGTCGAAGAGGCGTATTCAACGCATGATGGACAACCGAGAAGTTCTATTTCTGAAACCTCCATCCGTGGAGAATCTGTGTGAATACGTTTCTAAAAATCTGAAGATCAAAGACGTAAGCGAAGCCATACCAGAAGTCTGGGATACCTTGGGGCAGCCAAGTGGAAAGTTTGATTTCATGGTTAAATATACCGCTCCCGAAAGTTACAAGATTCTAATCGAATATATCAAGGCAACCGGATGGGAAGACGATTACCCAGAAGAGTATGCTGATGTGAACACAATAAGGATCACCTCTGCCGATCCTGCACCTAAAGTGGCACCCCTGATTATTACCTCTCCCAGACCAATACCATATTCCTCTGACAGAGCTATACCTTGGAATTATGGAGCCAAAGTTTACTATCATGGCGTCAAGCAAGAACCTTTGACCATTGAAAACATTGCAGTTGAAGCTACCAATCTTGACATCGACAACATCACCGGATCAAGCAAGGTAACCAGAACCGGAAGAGTATTTTCTCCAGAGATCTCTCCTCCAAAGGATACTACTACACCAATTCACATTCATGCTATCGAACCCATTCACAAAGCTAGAGGGAAAGAAAAAATAACTCATCCAGCTCAGACAGAAGTACCAAAGGAAGTTGTTGAGGATACCTCCAAGCAAGAACTGGAGGAAATTCTGAAGATCATCAAGAAGAGCGACTACAATGTTGTGGAACAGTTGGGACCAACTCCGTCCAAGATATTCATGCTAGCTCTGCTATTGTGCTCTGAGGCTCATGCTAAGGCCTTAGTAAAATTTCGGAGGAATGCTCACATACCGCAAGACACTACTACTGATCAATTCGAAGGTTGTTTTGCTAGCCTGACCACCAACTATGGTTTAGGTTTCTCTGATGCTGATTTAACTCCTGCCGAAAAGAATCACAACAAAGCCTTGCACATCTCCATTAAATTCAAGGGCACTACATTGTCTCACGTATTGGTGGATATTGGTTATACTCTGAATGTTCTGCCGAAGAGCGCTCTCGACCGACTTAATGCTGAAGAAGTGGTCATGAAGCCCAATGACATAATCGTAAGAGCTTTTGATGGTTCGAAAAGAACAGTACTTGGAGAACTCAACCTACCAGTTAAAGTCGGTTCCCAGACTTTTGACTCTACTTTCTTTGTCATGGACATTCGTCCAGCTTATTCTTGCCTACTCGGACGCCCTTGGATACATGGGGCAGGCGCTGTCACCTCTACCCTACATCAGAAGCTAAAGTACCCAATGAAGGGGAAGATTGTTACAGTATGCGGTGAAGAAGAATATATGGTAAGCCATCTGCAGTCATTCCACTATATCAAAATGGAAGGTGAATTCATCAAAACCCCCTATCAAGCTTTCGAAGAAATTCCACGAGTCATGCCTATTGACTATTCCGTCACTTCTGATGTTACTAGAGTTCCACCGAAGATGGCCTCACTGAAAGACGCCAAAGCCGTGGTTGAAGAAGGACGTTGTACTATTTGGGGTCAGCTCCCCGATTTTCCATTCAAATCTGACAAGACTAGTTTAGGCTTCACTATCAAAGGTCAGAAGATGATACGTCGTGAAGGTGCCGGCAAACTTCCTTCCACATCAACAAAAGTGGAGTCCATGCTATAGAAGACGACGATGGCATTTTCGACATCAACAATTGGATCTTCCCAACTCCAAACGACAGACTCAACAATTAGAAGACTGAAGATGTTATACCAATCTCCTTTAGACATGAGTAATTGCTTTTTTCTATTACGCTTTTTCGCTTTTTATGCTTTGAACAATAAACTTTAAGCCTAGTGCCTTTCCCGGGACACCACGGCTCGTTTGTGAGGGTTATTATTTGTCATTTGCATATTTTCATTCAATAAATCATTGGACTTTTGCATTCAAATACTTTTCTCTTTATCTTTCTTTTTACTTTATCACCCTTTCAAAAAGCTATGTGTTCTTACACACACCCACATGATACACTGCAAATTTACTTCGAATCTCGTCGATAACGACTCTACTATTGCTAAATATGACTTCGATAATCCGATCTACCAAGTCGAAGATGAAGGTGAGGAAGATTGTGAAGTGCCAGATGAACTTTCTAGGCTACTACAATAGGAAGAACAGGTTATACAGCCACACGAGGAGCCAGTCGAGGTTTTGAATCTAGGTACTGACGAAGACAGAAAGGAAATCAAGATAGGAGCAGGTCTTGAGAACAATGTCAAAGAGAGATTGGTCCAGATGCTGCGAGACTATATCGATATTTTGGCTTGGTCCTACGAAGACATGCCAGGTTTATACATTGACATTGTGGTACACCGACTACCGACGAAAGAAGGTTTTCTCCCTATGAAGTAGAAGGTTCGTCGTATGCGTCCTAAGATGTCCGAGAAAATCAAAGTCGAAGTTATGAAACAGTTCAATGCCAGTTTCCTAGTCGTTACTTCTTATCCACACTGGGTTGTGAACGTGGTGCCCGTACCTAAGAAGGATGGCAAAGTACGTATGTGTGTGGACTGCCGAGATCTGAACAAAGCAAGTCCGAAAGATGATTTACCACTTCCACATATTGATGTCCTGGTTGATAACACCGCTCAACACAAGGTTTTCTCCTTCATGGATGGATTCTCCGGTTACAATCAGATCAAAATGGCTCCAGAAGACATGGAAAAGACTACTTTCGTTACACAGTGGGGCACACTCTGTTACAAATTCATGTCGTTCGGACTGAAGAATGTTGGCGCCACATACCAACGTGCCATGGTAGCTTTATTCCATGACATAATTCATCACGAGATAGAGGTCTATGTCGACGACATGATAGCTCGATCACAAACTGAAGAAGAACATCTCGATCATTTGAGAAAACTGTTTGATAGACTGAAGAAATACAAAGTAAGACTTAATCCTAACAAGTGCACCTTTGGAGTCAGATCCGGTAAACTCCTGGGATACATTGTCAGTGATAAAGGTATTAAAGTTGATCCTGCCAAGGTTAAAGCTATTCAAGAAATGCCAACTCCCCGTACCGAGAAGGAAGTCAGAGGTTTCTTGGGACGACAAAACTACATTGCCAGATTCATTGCACATCTAACTGCTACTTGTGAGTCAATCTTCAAGTTACTGAAGAAAGATCAAGTAGTGAAATGGAACGACGATTTCCAGATAGCTTTTGAAAAAATCAAGGAGTACCTACAAAATCCTCCTATCCTGATACCACCAGTCAAAGAAAGACCTCTTATCATGTACTTAACAGTATTAGAGAACTCAATGGGGTGTGTGTTGGGGCAACATGACGAGTCTGGTCGAAAAAAGTATGCAATATATCACCTTATCAAAAGGTTTACCGACTGTGAAACAAGATACTCACAGCTTGAGAAAACTTGCAGCGCTTTGACTTGGGCTGCTCGCCGACTAAGATAGTATATGTGGACTCACACTACCTTGTTGATCTCTAAGATGGATCCGATAAAATACATATTCGAGAAACCTGCTCTCTCCGGAAGAATAGCAAGATGGCAAATGATCTTGACCGAATACGACATCCAGTATACTACTCAGAAGGCGATCAAAGGAAGTATAGTAGCCGATCATTTGGCTCATCAAGCCGTAGATGACTACCAGTCTATGCATTTCGAGTTTCCAGATGAGGATATTATGTTAGTCAATGATTACAAAGAACCTGGACCAGGTGAATGACCTGAACCAGGATCCCGATGGACCATGGTCTTTGATGGAGCCTCAAATGCACTTGGCAATGGTATTGGAACCATCATTACATCTTCTACAGGTGGACACACGCCTTTCACCGCCAGACTATGTTTCGACTGCACCAACAACATGGTCGAATACGAAGCGTGCATCATGGGTATCAAAGATGTTATTGAATTAAGAATCAAATTCTTGCAAATGTATGGAGACTAAGCCTAGTTGATCAGTCATGTTAAAGGCGATTGGGATACGAAGCATCCGAATCTCATTCCATATCGAGAGCATGTGTTGAATTTGATCCCTTACTTGGAAGAAATCACTTTTGATCACATCCCACGAGAAGAGAATCAGTTGGTAGAGACATTAGCTACCATGTCATCTATGTTCAAGGTCATATGGGACAACGAAGCTCCCCAAATTACTATTGAAAGACTAGACGAACCAGCACACTGTTGTGAACCTGATACCGATGGAACAGAAAAGAAACCTTGGTTCTACGAAGTGAAGAGGTATGTCGAGGCTCAGGAATATCCCGCGGGGGTATCTGTATATGATAAGAAGTTCTTAAGAAGATTCACCTCCAAATTCTTTTTCAGCAACGACATCTTATACAAGCGCAATCACGCTTGTGCTTACTCCACTGTGTAGGTCAGAAAACAGGGGAACGAATCATGGAAGAGTTACATGAAGGCGCATTCGGTACCCACTCCAGTGGATATATAATGGCTAAGAAGATTCTAAGAACAGGTTACTATTGGCCCGCCATAGAAGCTGATTGTTACCGCTATGTTCGATCTTGTCACAAATGCTAGATATACGCAGACAAAGTGCACATACCTCCAGTCCCATTGAATGTTCTGACCGCTCCGTGGCCTTTCGCAATGTGGGGAATTGACATGATTGAAGAGATCAAACCCAACGCTTTCAACGGACATCGTTTCATCCTTGTTTCTATTGATTACTTTACCAAATGGGTAGAAGCAGCCTTGTTCGCATCTGTTACTAATAATGTTGTGGCTCGATTCATCAAGCATAATCTTATCTGTCGGTATGGCGTCCCCGAAAGGATTATCACGGACAATGGTACCAATCTCAATAAGAAAATGATCACTGAACTTTGTACACAGTTCAAGATTAAGCATCACAACTCTTCTCCATATCGACCAAAAATGAACGGCGCAGTGGAAGCCACCAACAATAATCTCAAGAAGATCATATAGAAGATGACAGTGACCTATAAGGATTGACATGAGATGTTGCCATTTGCTCTCCACGGTTATCGCACTACAGTATGAACATCTATAAGGGGCAACCCCTTTCTCTCTTGTATATGGTATGGAAGCAGTATTACCTATCGAGGTTCAGATACCCTCAACCAGAGTACTCCAGGACGCAGATTTAGACAAAGACGAATGGGTACAGACTCGCCTTGACGAGATTGTAATACGGTGGAAGAACTGACTTTTGGAATTTGTTTTGCTTTTTATCGCAAATGTTGCGGATAGCAAGATTCGCCACCGACTTTTCTTTTATCCAATTAAGGGAAGGTGAAAAGAACAGAAAAAGACCTTCGTTAGATTTTGAGTAAGGGAGAAGGTTATGTAAAGGGAAGGTATTAGCACCCCTTTCCATCCGTAGTTATCTACGGGCTCTTAGTTACTTTAGCTCACTTTAAAAATTTGCTTTATGTGTGTGCGTTTGAAAAAATGTTTTGAAAAGGCATTTCGCTTTGACTTCGTAATGATTCACGCTGGAATGTATACGAGGTGTTTGGAAATGTTTCGTTTTGAAAAGTGTTTTAACTTTGACAAAAGTCTGAGGTGTGAAAAGTATTTTGATAGAGCAAGCAACTAAAAGTCTTATTACCTACTCAGAACGGTCGTTTTCGTGTTATTTTACTTTCCTTTAGAATAGTGTTATCCATACCATTAGTTGGTAGGTAACCCTATTCGTTGGATGTAACGGGACATTCGAAGGGACATCGGATGGTCATAGAAGGCAACTTGTAGGAGTATCCTAGCACATTCGAAGGGACGATCATCACTTTTCGTAGGCAACAATCGAGGGACGAGATCATGTTTTCATAGACGACATCGTGGGTCTATAATCTTTGTATCGAAGGGACTATGATGATATGTTTGTAGGCAACGGTGCTAGGATACCTCTATGTTCGAGGGACTTGACCATTTGTTTCGTAAGGCAACGAGAGAGAATACTCTAGGGGGTGCATGTGTGAAAAAGTGTGTTCGATTCAGATATTTTGTCTTGGAATTAAAAGTGATCTACGTTCGTTTTTATCTTGCCATACACGCCTAGTTACTAGCAGTTTATAGGGTGCGGAAAGTAAATTGCGGAAAGTAAAGTGCGGAAAGTAAATCCTACGCTATTACATGGCTTTGGGGCAGTTACATAATTTAGGAGTGCGGAAAGTAAATCATAATTAAACTATTATATCCTATGAGCAGTTACATAATATTGAAAAAGGATGCAAGAAAATAAATCCTAACTATTACAACCTGGAAGCAGATACATAATAATCGAAAAAGAAAAGAAATTCGCATAAGAGAAAATATGTTAGTAAAAAAAGATTTTTAAGTTAGGAAAAGATTTTTAGGTTAGTAATCCTAATTAGATGATAAAATAATATTTTGGGAATTTTCTAGATTGATTTTAGTAAAGAAAAGTAATTAAAAGTCAATTTTATGGTTAATTAACAATTAATTAAAATATGCATGCAAAAATATTAATTTTTATGCTAAAAATTAAATAAACATTTTTCTAACCTAAATGAAAAAAGAAAATATTTTTGGTGATTTTTTGATGTATGAGAAAATTGTTTGAAAAGAAATTAAATTGAATGGAAAATATGAAAAGAAATAGAAAATATGTTAGTTTTGCAAAAGTGTAAAAAATACTGGACAATGCCAGGGATCGAAACAAGGTCCCCTGGGTTATACGCGCGCGCTGCTTGCCACTGGACCAACCTGTGTTTGGTGTTAGTGATATGAAATAATAGCAATATAAGCAAAATAACTTCCTGGACCCCAGAACGCGCGCGAAGAACTTCATCTTCTTCGTTTAAATATTTAAACTTTTACCTACGGACACGATCCATAGCAAAAGCCCATAGCGACGGTTTTTCCTGTCACTATAGTACCTGCAAATTTCCAAAACACGATACAAGCAATATAAATTCATAATGAAGCCATGGTTCGATTCGGTTTGGCCTCCTGAACGTGATGGTACCACTGGTTTTGGCTAATTTTGTCTAAAACTCAAAGCCCTAATTCGGACCTTCAAAACCTAACAATGGTGAATCCTAATTCCTGTACTCAAAATGCAATTAACCAATGCAGAAAGCTTCGAAACTTCATTCTAAACACAAACAAACAATCAAAACATGTTAAATATGCATGAAAATCAAAAATCGAATTTGAAATATTTGAACCAAACCGTGAACTGGAATTCGTGATTCTGGAGGTATTGCTGGCTTGTGAGTATATGGAATGGATCAGAGGACCTCCAGGAATGTGTTTGAGTGCTTAGAATTGGATGAATTCGACTGAAACCCTGGCTGCCAATTACTTGTATGACACAGATTTTTTGAAGTTGGGAAGGGTTCTTAGAGGCAAGGATTTCGTCCCTTGTGCTTGTGGATGCATTGTGTACTTATAGTAGAGTGAATTAGGTCAAGAATCATGAAGAAATTATATGCCAATCAATGAGAAAATAATTGATTTGGTATGAAACCAAATATTGCCTTTTTTGATCAAATCTCATTCAATTCCTTTGCAAATCAATGCAATTTCGAAATTGATAGCTTGTGTGGCTTGCTTGGATCTCAAGAATGAGAGAAAAATCCAATTTGCAATTAATTTTGATTTTCTATTTTTTATTTTAATTAAATTGGCTTTTAAATGATTAAAAATCCAAAATAAATAGAAAATAAAAGATAAATTTGTGGCCTTGGGCTTGGAGGTTCCAAATCAGCTAAGGAACATGTTTGAACCAAGAAAAGTTAGGCCCATTTTCAAAATTTTCGGTTTTGTCAAGTATTTCTCTTTGTGCACCTCCTCAAAAATACTCAACTTGTGCAAGGTGTATCTTGCTCAATTTTTAACATTTTTGGGTGTTCTTGGACTTTTTAGAAAGCTCAAGATGTCCTCTAAACAACCTCTTTGGTTTCATCTCAATTGAAGTTTACATGCTCATGAACACTTTCTTACAAAAAGTTGACTTTTTGTTCACTTTGAAAAGGACCTATAATGTTTTGATCCATAACTTCCAAATGAAGCATTTTCTGCCCAAGCTTGTGAGACATGAAGTTGTAGAGAATTGAATTCTCTTCAAAATGAGCTGTGGTGGTGTAATACGATGAACTGACTTTGAGATTTTTCGTGTTATTTTACTTTCCTTTAGAATAATTCTATCTGTACCATTAGTTGGTAGGTAACCCTATTCGTTGGATGTAAGCGGGACATTCGAAGGGACATCGGATGGTCATAGAAGGCAACTTGTAGAAGTATCCTAGCACATTCGAAGGGACGATCATCACTTTTCATAGGCAACAATCGAGGGACGAGATCATGTTTTCGTAGGCCATGTCAAGGGACTCATGATCTTTGATTCGAAGGGACTATGATGATATATTTTGAAGGCAACGGTGCTAGGATACCTCTACATTCGAGGGACTTGACCATTTATTCGAAAGGCAACGAGAGAGAATACTCTAGGGGGTGCATGTGTGAAAAGAGTGTGTCAAATTCAAATATGTTATCTTGAAATTATGGGTGATCTATGTCCAATTTTATCTTGCCATACACACCTAATTACTAGCAGTTTATAGGGTGCGGAAAGTAAATTGCGGAAATATAAAGTGCGGAAAGATAAAGTTCTACGCTATTACATGGCTTTGGGGCAGTTACATAATAAGAGTGCGGAAAATAAAAGTCCTTATTAAACTATTACATCCCATAGGCAGTTACATAATTGAAAAGAAAAAGCAAGAAAAATCGTCCGAAACGTTACAACCTGTGAACAGATACATAATCAGAAAACAAGAGAAATTGCATCAGAGGAAAATGTTAGTAAAAAGAAATATTTTTGAATGAGGAAAAAGGTTTTTGATTAGTAATGACATTAATATGATAGGATAATTTTTTTGGTAATTTTCGGAATCGATTTCGATATTTAAAAGCAATTAAAAGTCAAATTAATGATTAATTAGCAATTAATTAAAATATGCATGCAAAAATATTAATTTTAACATTAAAAATTAAATAAACATTTTCTGATAATAATGCAAAAAGAAAAAATATTTTTGTGATTTTTTAAATGCATGATAAAATTATTTAAAGATTAATTAAATTAGAGGAGAAATATTAAGAAAAAAGAAAAATAGAAAAATAGTTAGTTTTGTAAAGCTGAAAAAAGAGAATGGTCTTGCCAGGATTCGAACTGGAGACCATCTGGTGAAAACTCACGCTCCCTTGCCTTTACCACTGAACCAAAGCGTGTTTGGTGTTTAGAAATTAGAAGCGAATGGTTATAAGTGTGAAACGTGTCCAGCTTTGGAATTTCAACGCACAGTCAACGCATGGGGCCCAGGTTGAATGGAATGTGTTAGTGTTTTAAGTTGGCATTAATTTTGGTAAAACTAGGCTTTAGCAATGTCATGATAGATGTCATGACATTCAGAGATTGAAGATAAATCCTACTGGACAAGGATGTTTAAAGTACAGCTCAGAACTGGAAGCTAAAGTTGTCTGAAATTTGAGAAAATACCGATGTCATAATGTATGTTATGACATTCGGTGACATTCTGCTCGAACTGCTTTTCCCGAGATTTTTCGAAGTTTGTTGAGTGCTAAATTATGTTTTTCGTTATTAGAAAGCATGCTCACGTGGTGCTAGGTTAATCTTAATTAAATCCAAATTGTTGAAAAGACCATGTTTTTAGGATTAAATTAAGTGAACCCTAGCTATCTTTATGGAAGCCCAAAATCAAGATTCGTGGATCGCTTCTATAAAAGGAATTCAACCCTTACACTGCCTTAACGCCTCTGGAATTTATTGAAGATATAGCAGGTTGTTATTTGTGTACTGTTAAGAGATTTAACAGTTGGTTTTGTGTAATTCTAGTTTCTCTTGTGAGCCAAGAAACTATCAATTGATAAGTGCATTGGACTAGGATTTGTTTGTAAGGGTAGTTTATCACCAAAGCTTTGAAGCACGAGTGTTTGTCTCTTGATTGAAAGCAAGCGAGATCAAGATAGTTTATTGAAGTGTGTCTTCACAATTCAATTATTCAATAGGTTGATATCACTGCTGTGATTGAGGGGGAGTGAGTAGGAACTCAGATCTAGGTAGGACTTAGATTGAAGTGTCATTGGGTAGGTTTTAGTGAAGGAGATAAACCGTTGGTTTATTCCCCGAATTAATTCTACTAATAGTGAATTTCCTCCCTGGCTTGGTAGCCTCCAGATGTAGTGTTAGTGTTTTAAGTTGGCATCAATTTTGGTAAAACTAGGCTTTAGAAATGTCTTGATAGATGTCATGACATTCAGAGATTGAAGATAAATCCCATGGACAAGGATGGTAAAAGTACACTCGAACTGGAAGCTAAAGTCAGCTGGAAATTGAATAGTCGATGTCATAATGTATGTTATGACATTCAAGGTGACATTCTCTCTCAGAATCGCTTTTTCCGAGATTTTTCGAAGTTTGTTGAGTGCTTATTTATGTTTTTCTGTTATTAGAAAACATGCTCACGTGGCTGCTAGGTTAAACTTAATTAAACCTAAATTGGTTGTTGAACAAACCATGTTTTTAGGAGAAAATTAAGTGAATCCTAGCTATCTTTATGGAAGCCCAAAACTGAAGATTCAGGACTGCTTCTATATAAAGAATTCAACCCTTACTCTACAGCCACGCCTCCAGAAGATATTGAAGATATTGCATGTTGTATTTGTGTACTGTTAGGATTTATAACAGTTGGTATTTGTAATTCTAGTTTCTCTTGTGAGCCAAGCAACTATCAATTGATAAGTGCATTGGACTAGGATTTGTTTGTAAGGGTAGTTTATCACTCAAAGCTTTGAAGCACGAGTGTTTGTCTCTTGACTGAAAGCTTTGAAGCAAGATCAAGATATTTTATTGAAGTGTGTCTTCACAATTCAATTAAACAATAGGTTGATATCACTGCGGTGATTGAGGGGGAGTGAGTAGGAACTCAGTTCTAAGTAGGACTTAGGTTGAAGTGTCATTGGGTAGGGATTAATGAGAGTTGTAAACGGTGAGTTTAACTCTGAATTGATACTACTAATAGTGAATTTCCTCCCTGGCTTGGTAGCCTCCAGACGTAGGTTTGTTAGAACCGAACTGGGTGAACAACTTATTGTGTTATTTACTGCTTTCTGCATTTACTATGTGAATTGTCAACATAGTGTCAGATACTGTGTCATAACATTCTCTGTGACATCAAGTATCTGCTGCCAGGAATTTCAATTGGCATCAGAGCAGGCACCCTGCTTGTTATTTCTGGGTGAGATCTACGGATAATAGTTTCTGGCATAATGGATAAAGAAGCAGGATTTAGAGGTAGACTACCTATTCTGGATGGGTCTAATTATGAGTACTGGAAGCCTCGTATGGTTGCCTTCTTAAGATCAGTGGATATCAAGGCTTGGAGAGCTGCTGATAAAGGATGGAAACATCCAACCAAGGTTGAGAAAGATGGGACTACTGTCTTGAAACCTGAGGAGGAATGGAGCAAAGAGGAAGAAGAGCTGGCTCTAGGAAACTCTAAAGCATTGAATGCTCTATTCAATGGTATTGACAAAAATATCTTCAGACTGGTCCATCAATGTGAGCTGGCCAAGGATGTTTGGGACACTCTCAAAAATACTCATGAGGGGACATCCAAGGTAAAGATGTCAAGACTTCAGATGCTCACTACCAAATTTGAGAATTTGAAGATGAAAGAAGATGAGACTATTCATGAGTTTCACATGAATGTTTTGGAAATTGCCAATGCCTCAGGAGCACTTGGTGAAAAGATGTCAGAAGAAAAGCTGGTGAGAAAAATTCTCAGGTCCTTGCCCAAAAGGTTTGCAATGAAAGTGACTGCAATTGAGGAGGCTCAGGACATCAGCACCTTGAAAGTTGAAGAACTTATTGGGTCTCTTATGACCTTTGAGATGGGAATCAGTGAAACTGTTGACAGGAAGAATAAAAGCATAGCTCTTGTATCCAATTCTGATGAAGGATGCAATGTAGAAGATGAGGAGAAGATATCTGAATCTATAGCTATGCTTGGAAGACAGTTCAACAAGCTCATCAAGAGGATTGATCCAAAGTCAAGGTCAAATGTCAAGGACATTGCATCTGACATCAGCAGATCTTATGACTCCTGCAGAAGATCCAAGTCAGAAGAAAAAGGAAGTCAAAGCAGAGGAGTCCAATGTCATGAATGTGAAGGATATGGACATATTAGAGCTGAATGTCCCACCTTTCTTAAGAAACAAAAGAAAGGAATGGCTGTCACTTGGTCTGATGGTGATTCAGGAAGTGAATCTGAGAAAGAAGGTGCCAAACTTGTCACTGCACTCACTGGAGTATACAATTCTGATATGGATCCCAGTGATGAGGGAGTAACATTTGAAGAGCTTGCTGAGACCTACAGGAAGCTGTGTGTGAAAAGTGGTGAAGTGTGTCAGCAGAATGAGGAACAGAAAAAGCTGATTGAGAAGTTGGAAGCTGAGAATGTGAAGCTAGAGGCTGAGAAAAGGGGAAACACAGCCACTATAAATCTCCTCAACAGTGATATTGTCATGTTGAATTCCAAACTTGATCAGATGTCAAAATCTGTCAAAATGTTGACATCTGGTACTGATAAGTTGGAGGAAATTCTTCAGCTTGGACAAAATGCAGGGAATAAGCATGGTCTAGGGTATGTAGCTGACAAGAAACCTGTTGGTGACATTAAGGAGAAGAGACATGGGAGAACAATGTCAAAACAGTTATCACAGCACAAAACAGGAAATGTGTCTGAGACAGGATATGTGACTGCAAAGAGAATTGCTAATAACCAGGAGAGGAACAAACCTGGGAAGTCAAAGGCAAAGAGGATGTCATACCACAAAACAGGAAATAGGTCTGGCTCAGGATATGTGGAGGCTAAGAAATCTGTTGATCACAAAAAGAAAAACAGATCTAATGAACCAATGTCAAAGCAAATGTCACAACATTGGGTTCAACATCGAAATCATAGAAACCTGAACCAAAAGTTTCAAAGATGGAGATGTTATTATTGTGGAAGGTTTGGTCACATAAAGTCCACCTGCTATAGGCTACATGGGTATCCTAATCAAGTTCCATATGTGAAGCCTAAGTCCAACAAGGCTTCATACACTCACCAGTGGAAGAAGAAGAAGACTACAGCTCTGATAGCACATACTTCTCTTAAAGTATCTTCCAAGGAAGATTGGTATTTTGACAGTGGGTGTTCCAAGCATATGATGAGGCAATCTTCTCAATGATGTTAAGCCTCATTCTACCAGCTTTGTTACCTTTGGAGATGGAGCTAAAGGAGAAATCAAAGGTGTTGGAAACTCAAACCGGTCCGAGTTCCAAACCCGAATGGAGTACCGTAAAAGGTTTGACCGCAAATCTCATTAGCATAAGTCGCCTATGTGATATGGGATTCACAGTCAACTTCACTAAGACTGGATGTCTTGTGATCAATGATGAACAAGCGGTGATTATGAGAGGAGTCGATCAAATGACAAGCGCTACTTGGGAATCGAGAACCCCACTCATCCGTGTGCTCTATGACAAAGATGAAGAGAAAGTTAAGTTGGGGCAACAAGAAACTGATCAGCCAAACCTCAGAGGAATGAAAAGGATCAGTTCCATAGAGGGATTCAGAAGATTACCAAGAATTCACATGGAAAAAGGGAAAATCTGTGGTAATTTTCAGGCTGGACAGGAAATCAGAATGTCACACTCAATGTCCAGACATTTGATCACTCCCCGGCATCAAGCAAAGCACTAGGTTCTGGCATGAAAGGTTGACCAAGTGTCTTACTGTCAAATGTTACAGGAGAAAAGTATTGGATGAAATCCTCATTGTTAGAGGAGGAAATATCATGGTGGCTTCAATCCATGGTAATCACTTGGTATCTGAAGAAGTCTCAGACACAATGATGGATGGCTCAACACTTCTTTCACAGAACAAGTGTGCAAGGAATTGTGTCAAGAAGCTTGGAATGAAGAATGGCAGCCACACTAGGACTATTACCCTTCCACATTTGAAGGTGTCCAAGAGAACAAGTGGAAAAGGTGTTGATCAAAGCTTGTAGAAAAGGATTTCTGTTGGATGTGTCCCCTTGAGAAGTAATCTCATTCCTTGGATCAGCAAGAAGCAAAACTATGTGGTCCTATACAATGTTGAAGCTGAACTCACAACAGATGATAGCAATTGTTCTAGGGTGGTCTGGATGAAGCAGACACTGATTGAGTACAATGTCATACAGGATGTCATGACTTTGTACTGTGACATTGCTACAAAAGTTCTTGAGGTTAGTCAGGTTAAGACTTTAAGGGACAAATTGGGAATCTGGCAATATGAGAAGTTGTAGCAATTAACTGAGCCTACAACAAGGGATGAAAGGGACTTGGTATGTCAATTACTCATAAGTGGGTCATTTAGGTATTTTCATCCTCATTTTAAAAAGTCCAAGAATAGGAAGAGACACCCTCATATAATAGTTTCTTCTTTTGAAAGAAGTATCACTCTTTCTTCACCTAAAAGAAACTCTGAAACCCTTTGCCTCTTTTGCTCAAATTCTCTCAAGAGTCATCAGCAAAATATGTCTTCCCCATCGTCATCATCTCAAGAGTCAGGCTCCCCATCTCCATTCATGGCTTAAGTCTGGGCAAATGCTGAAGCCATGCAAGCTGAAGCACTGAGAGTCACTCCATTGCGCGCAATAGCTACTGATCCAGAAAAAGTTAAGAAATTGCGCACAAGGAATGCAAGAAGATCACAAGCATCCCCCTCTGGTAAGGCATCTGCACCATCCTCTTCTGTTCCTCCAGAAATAGTGAACCCAGAGGGGTCTAGGTCTGTGCATATAGCCATTGCTAGACTAGTAACCAGGATCCTAAACGAAGATCAACATGTACCTGGGGTTTCAGTTCCCCTAAACTGTAAGTCTGCTAGCCCTAGTTCAGCAATTGATCCAGATGTCACAGAAAATGTCGAGACATCTGGTAATCATGATACTTCCCCTGCCAAGAATAATGTAGATTATTCAGTTAAAGAATCTGTAGTACATGTTGATGATGATTGTAATGAAGACCCTGCTGATCAGGAAGATGTGGTCCCTGATAGTATCCTTGAGGAATCTCCAGCAAAACCTGCCTCTGATAAAACCCCTGCTGACTATATCTCTGATAGTATTCTTGAAGAATCACCAGCAAATTGTGCCTCTGGTAGAGTTCCTGATGACTATATTTTTGATAGTATCTTGGAAGAATCTCCAGTTCAAGAATCTGATCATCCATTCATTGACCTAGATGAAGTGTTCTCTGACAATGATCTTATTGCCAATGTCAATCCAAGCATTGCAAAGAGAATGATGAAAAGAAAGGGAAAACATGCAGTCTCTCATAGCCATGCTAAAGAGAAGGATACTGAAGATGTGTACAAGACTGAGAAGTTCTCCAAAGCTGGACCCTCTACAAGGAGATGTAGAGTAAAAACTGCTGGTGGAGGATCTAGACCAAAAATCACACCAATTGTGAAAAAGAGGAAAGAACCTGAATCCTCAGAGTCAGATCAAGACTATGATCTTGATGTTGAGGAGAATGTCACAGACATTCATCCCAGAAAGAAGCAAACTCTTGGGAAGCTGTCCAAGGTACCTGAAGTGGCCATAGACAACATCTCCTTTCATCATCCTGAAAATGCTGGGAGATGGAAGTATGTGTGTTTAAAGAGAGTGGCTCTGGAAAGAGAGTTAAATAAAAGTGCCCTTGAATACAAGGAGATTGTTGACCTGATTAAAGAGGCTGGCCTGATGAAAATAGTGGTAAACTTCTCAAACTGTTATGAAGTTTTGGTAAAAGAGTTCACAGTCAATCTGTCAAGTGGCTGTGGGGATAGGAACTCTGCTGACTACCAGACTGTGTATGTGAGGGGGAGGAAAGTCAAGTTTTCTCCAAATGTGATCACAGATTCGGTAGATCGATAATGCTCACCAGGTGGAGGAAACTGACAACAAGATCTGTCAAACCATCACTGCCAAACAAGTAAGGCAATGGCCCCTGAAAGGAAAGCTCTCAGCAAGTAAGTTGAGTGTCAAATTTGCCATCCTGCATAAGATTGGTGCTGCTAACTGGGTTCCAACCAATCACAAATCTACCATCTCTAATGGACTGGGAAGATTCATATATGCAGTGGGCACTCAGGCTACATTTGACTATGGATCATATATATTTGAGCAGACCCTCAAGCATGCTGAAAGCTATGCTATCAAAGGACCCATAGCCTTTCCCTCCCTGCTGTGTGGAATCATCATTGATCAATTCCCTGATATCCTTGTTGAAAGAGATGCAGTATGCAAAAGAGCCTCTACTCTTGGTTTTCACTACAAACTGTTTCAAGGCAAACATGTTCCAGACCTTGTCATGACATCTGGTGAGACATCCAATGTCAAAGCAACTCCTAAAAAGGGAAATATCATTGTTGTGCTGAAAGCCACTTGCAAAGAGCTGGAAGCAAGGAAACAGAGTCTAGAAGAGCTGATATCTCAACTAGAGCAGGACACAGAGGCTGAGGATGAAGACCTTGCTGTTGATAATGATGCTGGTGGTGATGCTCCAAATAATGATGTCCAGAGGGCTGAAGATGAAGAAGACTCTGAAGATGCCTCGTTTCACAGTGTCTCTTCAGGAGAAGAGAGCTCCTGAGCTGTTGCTGGTGTGGTTAATTTTTGTGACCCCTGAATGTTGCGCTGTTTCTGTTCTGTCTAATGTTGCTTGTTCTTATATTTTCCCTGCCTTGTTTTGGATACATGTAACTGTGTTGACAGAATTGTAACCTTTAACAGTACCTGTTTTATTATTTGATTAAATGATTGGGTACTTGTATGGTTTCCTTTGGCCCTTTATGGCTAAAAAGGGGGAGAAGAAATACTGTGGGAAGTATTAATGTTTGAGAAACTGTATGGGGGAATTGTATGGCCAGTTTAAAATTTTGTGGGAAATTGTATGTGGGGCTGTAATACGGTGAACTGACTTTTTAGGATTTTGTATCCAAATGTGCGGATAGCAAGAGTCGCCACCGACTTTTATTTTTATCCAATTAAGGGAAGGTAAAAGTACAGAAAAAGACCTTCGTTAGATTCTGAGTTCGGGAGAATGGTTATGAAAAGGGAAGGTATTAGCACCCCTTTCCATCCGTAGTTATCTACGGGCTCTTAGTTGCTCTTAGATCACTTTGAAAATTTTGTGCTTTCTGTGTGTTTGAAAAATGTTTTGAAAAGGCATTTCACTTTGACTTTGTAATGATTCATGTAGGAATGTATACAAAGTGTTCGGAAATGTTTCGTTTTGAAAAGAGTTTGAACTTTGAAAAAAGTGTGAGGTGTGAAAAGTATTTTGATAGAGCAAGCAACTAAAAGTCTTATTACCTACTCAGAATTGGTCGTTTTCGTGTTATTTTACGTTCCTTTAGAATAGCGCTATCCATACCATTAGTTGGTAGGTAACCCCATTCGTTGGATGTAGAAGGGACATTCGAAGGGACATCGTATGGTCATAGAAGGCAACTTGTAGGAAGTATCCTAGCACATTCGAAGGGACTATCATCATTTTTCGTAGGCGACAATCGAGGGTCAAGATCATGTATTCGGAGGCGACATCGTGGGTCTTATGATCTTTGTATCGAAGGGACTATGATGATTTGTTTTGAAGGCAACGATGCTAGAATACCTCTACATTCGAGGGACATGACCATTTGAATTCGTAAGGCAACGAGAGAGAATTACCCTAAGGGGTGCATGTGTGAAAGAGTGTGTTGATTCAGATATATGTTATCTTGAAAATTAGTGGGCTATGTTGATTATTATCTTGCCATACACGCCTAGTCACTAGCAATTTATAGGGTGCGGAAATTAAAATGCGGAAAGTAAAAGTGCGGGAATGTAAATGTCCTATGCTATTACATGGCTTTGGGGCAGATACATAATTTAAAATGCGGAAAATAAAAGCCTAATTAAAAACTATTACATCCCATGAGCAATTACATTATTGGAAAAAATAGAGAACAGTAAAAGAAACCGTCTGAATCGGGAACAACCTGTGAAAGAATAAGAAAATCGAGAAATATGATGAAATCGAAATGAGAGAAAATGTTAGAAAAAATGCAAATTTTTAATTGAAAAAAATATATCATGCTGGAAATAATATAAATATACTAAGATAATTTTTTGGGATTTTTTTAAATGCAGAAATAGTAATTTAAAACTAATTTACAATGATTCAAATGCTAAAATAAAAATAAAAATACATATGCATGCAAAAAGATATTTTTTAATTTATTAAATTAAATAAACATTTTATGAGAATACTGTAAAAAAAAAAAGAAAATTAATTTTTGATGATTTTTAAATGCAGAAAGAAAATATAGAAATTAATTAAAATAATGCAAAAATATTAGAATATAGAAAAATAGGAAAATATGAAAAATTGTTAAAGTTTGTAAAAAAAAGAAAGTGAAACCGGTGCCAGTGGGATTCGAACTGGGGACATGAGAGAGCATCCCACAACAGTGAACGCCTTAACCAACTGAGCCAAGTGTGCAAGCTTGTTTGGAAACGCAGCGAATGGGTTTTACACGCGTCACCTCCCCACTGCTCCCTCCTTCGCGCCAGACTTCATCTTTTTCAATTTGAATATTTGAACACATAGCGTCGGCTTCAGTGCGACGCTATAGCCTTTACCCACGGATTATTTTCGTAGCTACATCCCTGCGAAATCAAAAGTCCAAGAATACGCAATATAAATTTGTTATGGGGACCCAGATCGATTGCTTTCAACCTCCTGAGCATGAATATGGCTTCGGTTTTGGCCAATTTTTCCTGAATCGTCTGATCCCAATTCAGAGCTCAGAAAACCTAATAATGGCAGATCACGATTCTGGTACTTAAAATCAAATCGGCTTATACAGAAACATTCTAAACATTAACTTGAACAAGAATATGCAATCAAAATGTATTTACAATGCATGAATCATAGAAATCGAGTTTTGATAAAAGTGATGCAAACCGTGATTGTTCTTTCGCGATTCTTGATGGATTTGTGACCTGTAAGGGTCTGGAATGAATCAATGGACCTCCAGGAAGCGATTGGCAGGCTTAGAATTGGTTGAATCGAATCAAAAACAAGAATGCAAGTGTCATATAACCACGGTTTTTTCTTGAGTTAGGTTAGGGTTTCTAAGGCAATTCTTTCCTTTTTTCTTGATAGGTATGCATCATATATTTATACTGGATGGATTTGGAATGGTTTTTGGAAAGAATTGATCAACATTCAATGGAAATCAAATTTTGATATTCTCATGAAATCAAATTTTCAAATTTTGTCCAATTTCAATCCAATCTTGCCAAATTTGATCTAATTTCGAAATTGGTGTCATTTATGGGTTGATTGGATCACAAGAAAGCAATAAAAATCAATCTTCCAATTAATCTTGATTTTATAATTTATTTTAAGATTTAATTTGCATTTAAATAAATAAATTACAAATTAAATAGAAAAATAAATCAAAAATTCGTGGCATTGGGCTTGGATATTCCTAATTGCATGAGGAACAAGTTAGGATGAAGAAAAAATAGGCCCATTTGCAAAAGATTTGATTTTTGAAGTATCTCTTTGTGCATTCTTCCAAAATTGCCCAACTTGTGAATGGTGTAACTTGCTCAATTTTCCACATTTTGAGTGTTCTTGGACTTTTGGAAAGCTCTAAGAGTCCTCTAAACAATGTCTTTGGTCTCATCTCAATTGGAGTTACCATGCTCAATATATCTTCAAAACAAAAGTTGACTTTTGTTGACTTTGAAAATCACCGTAATGTTTTGAGCTATACCTCTCAAATGAAGCATTTTTGGACATTCTTGTGAGACATGAAGTTGTATAGAATTGAATTTCCTTCAAAACAAGAGGTGGTGGAAAAATTTCGAGAAAGTATGAGAAAGTTATGATCATCAAAGTTTGGTTGACTTTTCACCTAGAAACCCTAATTTAGAAAGTTTGACTTTTGAGCAAATCTTGAGTTTTCTTGATGAATCATGATCAACCCTTGATCAAATGATGAATGTAACTTCAAAATGAGGATGTTGACCAAAAATCGAAGTTTTGATCAGTATGTTGACCACAGTTGACTTTTGACCAATACAACCGATTTTCAACCATCCGAGCAAATTGTCGAGGAAACTTGACTTGTGAAGCTTGAAACTTGACATGTAGAATCTTTGAAGCATATGAGGAAGCATGAAAACCATTGGAGGTGTTAGAAGTCCATCTGGATCTGAGGAATGCCAAACCCTAGTTTGGGTTGATTGTCTAGGAGGGTGTTCATCTGATCAACTCTTGAGGAATCCTTGAGTATGGATGTATGAAATGCCTTGAGAATCATGAGGGCAAATTTTGGGGTATGACAGCTGCCCCTGTTCAATCTTCTTGTACTGGAAGGGATAGATTGGCATGCTTTGCCTTTCGTGACCTGAAGGTAGAAGATGATTGAACACTCGAGTACACCTGAAAATTTGCACTCGCTGTTGGTGATGATGCGGGAATGGGCTTATAGATGCCATTTGGAGAAGTTGGAGACTTCGCTGGGGAATGAGTCGTATGCTAGACTCGAGACTGTTGTGTAGGAGATGGGCTTAAGATGCCATCCAGAAAGATCGATGCTGGGGAGTGAGCCGTACGCTAGGCTCTGTAGATGTTTCTGAAAGGAGATGGGCTTAGGATGCCATCCGGAGGGAGTCGTACGTTAGACTTTGTGTTCGCTTTTTTTTTTTTGAATGAAGTTATTGGTTTGTATTGATTTTTAACCAAATATGCAGCATTCTGAGGGCGAAGAGATGTTGACAAGTAGTCGGAGATGGGCTTAAGATGCCATCCAAGGCAACTGAGTCGTACGCTAGACTCTCGTAGTTGCTGTTGATAATAAGAGAGGATCAGAATAGTTCTTCGTGCTGACTTCTCTGAGGGGACAAAATGTGGATGTTTCCCTGTTGTGCATCGGGTGTTGATCCACTGCCTGTTATCGGAGGATAACTTGTGATCGTTCGGATAAGGTTTCCCGTCTAGCTTCGGGTATTAATCCTGGATCCGTTGTTGGAGAACAACGAGGTTGGTCGTTCAGATAGCTTTCCCGTCTGGTTTCGGGCATTAATCTTGGACCTGCTTGTGTCAGAAGTGACTTTTACCTGTTTTGGCAAAAACAAGAGAAATTTTGATAGAATATTGTTAGTCTTATGCAAAGTATGATGCATGACGATGCGTATGAATGATATATGCACAAATTATGATATTTATGAGTAATGTATGAATGATGGATGCTGTGGTATTTCAAAACATATCCATCTTGAGGAAGATGTGAATATTCTGCTTGAGGATTTCCGACTTCTGCTTGGGGATGAGACGGATCGGAGACCGTGAGAAGGAGTATAGCTTTGAATCCTCCGATGCACTATCTGACCAAGTCTTGAGCCTAGATACTGCTGTGGATGGTAGAGATCGGGAAACACGTTGTTGAAGATCTCATACATAAACTCGGCTGGGGAGAGGTTAGGAGGTACTCTACTGGGGAATCTTGTGTATAGATCCTGCTGAGGAGTAATTGGCAAACCGCCTGGAGGCCGGATCGGAAGGATCTGGAGCTCGTCGAAATCTCTGGCTGGGGGATAAGAGGTGTAGGTTTCCTCCGATGCACTATCTGACCAAATCTCAAGTCTAGACACTGCTGCTGCCGGGGAAAGGGAAATGTTGAAACGCATCCTGCTGAGGATAAATGTTTCGGCGGGAGATAAAACTGTTGACGATGATGAGATTGGGCTATCTGGACTAGCGGAAGGAGATTCTGTACTCTGATGGGGAGGATTTGTAGTGAGTGGCATCTCTGTGGGGATTATACTCTGCAGGGGAATGTATGGGTGACTTTCGTCGTCATCTCAATTCCTGGAGTCTGTAGTAGGTACTCCTGCATGTTCACTTTTCGTATGTTTGCGAACAAGTTCTTATTGTCGGATGCGTATAATCATTCAAAGCGGACGTTTGGACCTTATGCAAACAACAACAAACAAAAATTGTAAAGAGAAAGAAACTTGCATTTATTTGAAAGATGGCGTATGGCCGAGTAGTTTATACAAGAGAAAGGTAAAGGCTATGGAAACAATCTCGTTAAGTTCCAACTATGCTAGTACTCATATATTTCAACTATCTCATCTCCTCCGCCAGAAAATGATTGAATTGATTTTCGCCATTTGAACTTGAATGATAGTAGTAGTCCAAGGTAGGTGATATGGACGAGACATAGTCACGCTTAAATCCCTAACTTTGCCTAGACCGCCTTTCGGTTTTCGCCCACGGATACCTTTTTGCCCAAGCCGCCTTTTCGTGTTTTCGACTTGCCGGTGTACATATTTTGTATATATCCTTAACTTTGCCCGAACCCTTTGGTTCGCCAGATGCCCTTATTTTTGCCTAGGTTCGACCTAGCGGGTCTCTTTATGCGTAGTATTTTTGACTATGTCTCGCTCACTGTGTGGGAAGTCTTCACCGTCCATGGTGCTAAGTATCATAGCTCCGCTTGAAAATACCGCCTTGACTACAAATGGTCCCTCATAGGTGGGAGTCCACTTGCCCCGGATCACCTTGTGGAAGAATGATGCGCTTGACTACTAGGTCACCAACTTGGTAAACTTGCTTGACCTTCTTGTTAAATGCTCGATCATTCGCTCGATAACTGTCCATGGCGATGGATGCGAGTCTTCTCATCAATCAAGTTAATCGGTCAAGGCGAGTCTCGACCCAATCGCTTCGCTTAACTCTGCCCCGGAGGACTCGTCGAGGGTATCTCGAACCTCAATTGGTAGGACTTCCATCGTATACAAGAGAGAAGGGGTTGCCCCTGATGTTCGTATCAGAAAGCGATAACCATGAAGAGCAAATGGTAACATCTCATGCCAATCCTTGTAAGTCACTGTCATCTTCTGTATGATCTTCTTAATGTTCTTATTGGCGGCTTCCACTGCGCCATTCATCTTAGGCCGATAAGGAGAAGAGTTGTGATGCTTGATCTTGAACTGCGTGCAGAGTTCGGTGATCATCTTGTTGTTGAGATTCGAGCCGTTATCTGTGATAATCCTTTCAGGAGTGCCATACCGACAGATAAGATTATGTTTGATGAATCGAGCCACAACATTCTTGGTAACA
Source organism: Vicia sativa (assembly GCA_021764765.1). Classification (NCBI taxonomy): domain Eukaryota; kingdom Viridiplantae; phylum Streptophyta; class Magnoliopsida; order Fabales; family Fabaceae; genus Vicia; species Vicia sativa. The sequence continues at coordinate 20,618,862 of CM038794.1, forward strand.
GATGCAAACGAGGCTGCCTCTACCCATTTGGTGAAGTAGTCAATTGCCACAAGGATGAAGCGATGCCCATTGGAAGCTGTGGGCTTGATTTCTCCAATCATGTCAATGCCCCACATTGCGAAAGGCCAAGGAGCTGTTAGAACATTCAGAGGTACTGGAGGTACGTGCACTTTGTCTGCGTAAATCTGGGCATTTGTGACAAGATCGAACATAGCGGTGACAATCAGTTTGCATGGTGGACCAATAGTAACCTGTTCTCAGAATCTTTTTAGCCATCGTATGCCCACTGGAGTGGGTACCAAACGCTCCTTCGTGTAATTCTTCCATGATACGTTCCGCTGTTCTCCGGTCTACACAGCGTAGTAAGCACAAGTCATGATTGCGCTTGTATAAGATGCCGCTGCTGAGGAAGAATTTGGATGCGAACCTTCTCATGAATTTCTTATCATTGACAGATGCCCCTGCGGGATATTCCTGAGTCTCAAGATACCTCTTTACGTCATAGTACCAAGGTTTCTCTTCAGTGTCAAGCTCATAACAATACGCTGGTTCGTCAAACTTCTCAATGATAATCAGGGGAGCCTCGTTGTCCCATCTAACCTTGAACATAGCTGACATAGTAGCCAATGCGTCTGCCAACTGATTCTCTTCTCGTGGAATGTGATCAAAAGTAATCTCTTCGAAGTAGGGGATCAAACTCAGAACATGCTCTCGATATGGAATGAGATTCTGATGCTTCGATCCCACTCGCCTTTAACGACCGATCACTAAAGCCGAGTCTCCATACACTTGCAAGAATTTGATTCTTAAGTCAATAGCAGCTTTAATACCCATGATGCACGCCTGTATTCGCCATATTGTTGGTGCAACCGAAACATAACATGAAAGGCGTGTGTCCGCAGGGATGTAATGATGGCGCCAATGCCATTGCAAGCGCGTTTGAGGCTCCATCAAAGACCATGGTCCATCGGGATCCTTGTTCGTGTCCTTCGTCTGGCCCGGTTCTTCGCAATCGAACTAGTAAAACATCTTCATCCGAAACTCGAATCGATAGATCGATAGTCATCTACGGCTTGATGAGCCAAATGATCGGCTACTACACTTCCTTTGATCGCTCGAGAAGTGTACCGATGTCATATTCGGTCAAGATCATTTGCCATCTTGCTATTCTTCTTCCGAGAGAGCTGGTTTCTCAAATATGTATTTTATCGGATCCATCTTAGAAATCAACAAGGTAGTATGAGTCAACATATACTGCCTTAGTCGGCAGCCCAAGTTAAAGCGTTGCAAGTTTTCTCGAGTGTGAGTATCTTGTTTCACACCGGTAAACTTTTGCTAAGGTAGTATATTGCATGCTCTTTTCGACTGCACTCGCCATGTTGCCCCAACACACACCCCATTGAGTTCTCCAACACCGCCAAGTACATGATAAGAGGTCTTCCTTCGGTGGCGGCATCGTGATAGGAGGATTCAGTACTCCTTGATTTTGTCAAAAGCGATCCGCAATCGCTGCTCCATTCTACCACTTGATCTTTCTTTAGTAACTTGAAGATTGGCTCACAAGTAGCTAGGTGTGCAATGAATCTGCAATGTAGTTCAAACGCCCAAGAAACCTCGACTTCCTTCTGCGGGAGTCGGCATCTCTTGTATAGCTTTAACCTTGGCGGATCAACTTCAATACCTTTACCATCGACAACAAACCCTAGGAGTTTACCGGATCCGACTCCAAAAGTGCACTTGTTAGGATTAAGTCTCACCACTTCTTCAATCATCAAACAATTTCGCAAATGATCAAGGTGCTCTTCCTCCGTCTGGATCGAGCTATCATGTCGTCGACGAGACCTCTATCTCGTGATGAATCATGTCATGAAATAGTGCCACCATGGCACCGATAGTGGCGCTGCTCTTCATCCGAACGCATAACTTTGTAGCGTAGTACCCCACTGTAACAAAAGTAGTCTTCCATGTCTTCGGGAGCCATTTTGATCTGATTGTAACCGGAGAAACCATCCATGAAGGAGAAAACTTTATGCTGAGCGGTGTTGTCGACCAGAACATCAATATGAGGAAGCGGGAAATCATCTTTCGGACTTGCTTTATTCAGATCTCTGTAATCCACACACATTCGTACTTTGCCATCCTTCTTAGGTACGGGAACCACATTTGCAACCCACTGCGGATAAGAAGTAACGGCTAGAAAATCGGCGTTGAACTGCTTCATAACTTCGGCTTTGATTTTCTCTGACATCTCAGGACGCATACGACGAACTTTCTGTTTCACTGGGAGAAAACTTTCTTTTGTTGGCAATCGATGAACCACAATATCAATGTCTAAACCCTGCATGTCTTCGTAAGACCAAGCAAAAACCTCAATGTAGTCTCGTAGCATCTGTACCAACCTTTCTTTAACACTGCTCTCAAGACCCGCTCCTATCTTGATCTTTTCCGCCTCGTTAGTACCCAAATTCACAACCTCAACTTGCTCTTCGGTGGTCAGATAACTGGTCCTCTTGCCGTAGCAATCGACAAGTTCTCCGGCACTTCACAATCTTCCTCACTTTCATCTTCGCTTGGTAGATCGGATTATCAAGTCATATTTAGCACTAGCATAGCTGTTATTAACGAGATTCGGAGTGATTCTGCAGTGTATCACGTGGGTGTGTGTAAGAACACATAGCCTTTTGAAGGGGTGATAAAGAAAAACACAATCGAATGCAAAAGTCCAACGAATTTATTGAATGAAAATATGCAAACGACAAATAATAACCCTCGCAAACGAGCCATGATGCCCCGGGCAAGGCACCAGGCTTTAGAGTTTATTGTTCAAAACATAAGAAATACGAAAAGCAAACAAAACAAGAATAATTACTCCCGACTAAAGGAGATTGGTATAACGTCTTCGGTCTTCCAATTGCTGAGCCCACGATCTGGAGACGGAAAGATCCAATTGCTGATGTCGAAGTCGTTGTCGTCGTCTTCTATAGCATGGATCCCACTCTGGCTGATGCGGAATGGAAGTTGGCCGGCACGTTCGCGGCGTATCATCTTCTGACCCTTGATAGTGAAGCCTAAACCGGTCTTGTCAAACTTGAAAGGAAGATCAGGGAGCTGACCCCAAATAGCGCTACCACCCTCTTCAACTGCAGCTTGAGCATCTTTCAGGGAGGCCATCCTAGGAGGAGCTTGTGTAACTTCAGGAGTGACAGGAGAGTCACTGTGCATGACTGGGACTGCTTTAAAGCTTGACAAGGAGTCTCAAAGAATTCACCCTCCATCTCGAGGTATCGGAATGACTGTAGATGACTGACCATGTACTCTTCTTCACCACACACTGTAACAACCTTCCCTTTCACCGGATACTTCAACTCGATGCAGTAGAGGTACGTACCGCCCCATGTATCCAAAGGCGTCCAAGTAGGCAAGAGTAAGCTGGACGGATGTCCATGACAAAGAATGTAGAGTCAAAAGTCTGGGAACCGACTTTAATAGGCAGAATGAGCTCTCCAAGTACTGTTCGTTTAGAACCATCAAAAGCTCTCACAATAATGTCACTGGGTTTCAGAACCAACCCTTCGACATCAAGGCGATCAAAGGTGTTGCATTGATGTGCAGGATGTCAAGTCAACAAGATCGTAGAGCCTAGGCCGTTGTTGGCAGCCAGGCTAGCAATACAAACTTCAAATTGGTCGGTAGTAGTGTCTTGCGGCACGTGAGCATTCTTCAGAAACTTCACCAAGGCATTAGCATGAGCCTCGGAGCACAAGAGCAAAGCAAGCATGGAGATCTTGGACGGAGTCTGCCCCAACTGCTCCACAACATTGTAGTCACTTTTCTTGATAATCTTCTAATTCTCCATTTCTTGTTTGGAGGTGTCTTCAAGAACTTCCTTTGGTACTTCCGAAAGGTGATGAGTTATCGGTTCTTTCCTCTAGGGAAATTGGTTGAGTAGCTAGAATGCGAGCTGGAGTCGCGGTGTCTTTTGAAGGGGAGATATCTGGAGAGAATACCCTTCCGGTTCGGGTCACCTTACTTGATCCGGTGATGTTATCAATGTCAGGAATAGTAGCTTCGACGGTAAGATCTTTAATGGTCAGAGGGTCTTGCTTGACGCCATGATAGTAAACATCGGATCCATAATTCCAAGGGATAGCCTTGTCAGAGGAATATGGAATTGGTCTGGGAGAAGTGATAATGAGGGGTGCCACTCTAGGCACAGGATCAGCAGAAGAAATCCTTATGGTATTAACATCAACATAGTCTTCTGGGAAATCGTCACCCCATCCGGTTGCTTTAACATCTTCAATAGGAATCTTGTAGCTTTCGGGAACAGAGTACTTCACCATGTAATCATACTTTCCACTTGGCTGCCCCAAGGTATCCCATACAGATGGTTCAGTTTCATTTGCATTGTCAATCTTCAACTTAGACATTTCTTCACGCACGCATGTGGTTTCGTAAATAGTATCTCGCGGTTATCCATCATACACGGACACGCCTTCTCAACCAAGCACAACCATCGTGCGTAGGGCACCAACGGCACCGGGCATCCTGATTGATACCGCTTGCAGCAAGTTCTTCTTAACACCATCGAGGAATGGTCAAGTCATCTATGTTGAAAACATAAGTATCGCCACCGACAACATTGGAACTCTTGTCATGGTTAGGCATAGAGCGTTGATCACATTCGAGTCTCAACAGAGGGTCAAACTCAATCGCTTAGCTTCAATCATATCTTGAATCTTGTTCTTCGTGAGCCCAACAATCATCAAGACTATGTCCCGGCTATTGGAATGGTAAGCATACTTAGCATTAGGATTGTATCTCGGAGAGGAAGTATTGACATTCCGAGGAGGATCCTCAAAGTAATCACCGCTTTCAACATGTGTTGCAAGGCTCATGACAATGGCATGTTGATCGTGAACTGCCTCGGCGCTGCTGCACGCTACGCTGTCTCACCGAGGTCAGGCTGATGTAGGATCGAGATCACAACCGCCCCCACGATTGAGCGCAATGGTCTTGGCTCGGCTTTTCCGACCATACACAACATTAGCTTCTTTCTTACCACCAAAAGATCTCTTCAAAGATTTGATGATGACTCTACCGAATCTTTCCATTCTTGATACCAAATGTCAATATCAGCTCGTGAATCCGTCAAGAGTTTCCAATCGATGATTGAAGAATGGACCCGATAATGTTCCCATAAACATATCAACCAACTCCCTATCGACAAGGGTGGTTGAACTCGCCGCTAGATCTCTCCACTTATGAGCATACTCCTTGAACTTCTCATCACGACCCATAGACATGCTTTGTAGTTGCATGCGAGTGGGTGTCAATTCAGCATTGTACTCATACTGTCTGTAGAAAGCATCAGCCAAGTCACTCCATGTACGGATACGGTCATTCTCTAGCTGATAATACCACTCCAATTGAGTTCCGGACAAACTCTCTTGAAAATAATGCATCCACAACTTTCATCATCGGTGTGGGATTGATCTTCCGACATAGGACTTCAAGTGCAGCTTCGGACAAGAAATGCCATCATACTTGGCAAAGGTAGGAACTTTGAACTTAGGAGGAATCACAATACCAGGAACAAAACTCAGGTCATCAAAATTCAGCCCGGACATTTTCAGATTTTCTACAGCATTCAGACGGTCTTCAAGTTGCTTGTACTTGTCATCTTCATCGAGTATCGCTATAGTCGAACGCCTCTCTTTCTTTCTCAGGCTCACGCTGGTCATCTTCGTTACCCTTGACACTCCCCTCAGTTTTGACACTTCCTTCTGAGAGCTCAATTCGACTGACCACTTTAGGACCACCTTTGTAGCGTCTGCCCATGTTGAGAAGACCCACAACCTTCTTCTTTCTGTTGATGAGCTTTTTCAGATCTTCTTGGCCTTGGACCAAGCTGGTGAATATCCTAAACCGAGCATTCAACCGAGATCTTTGACAATTGCTCGAGAGCCATTGTGCTAAAATAAATAGCAAGAGGATAAGAAAACCAATCTCCAATGTACCTGTGATGCAATGTTATGCTATGCTATGCAATGTTTATGCGAATGCTATGCAATGTTTTCAAGGACCTCTAAGGATTTAAATTTGTTAAACAAGCAATGAACAAACAAATATTAGTTCTCTTTTTATTCTTTTTTCTTTTTCTTTTTGAGTACAAAAGATAGTTCAAAATAAAAGAAAAACATGATATAAAGCTTCTAGGTCTCCCATGGGCGCTTCCTCTTGGTGCCGAGGTAGGCGTTGATGTTGCGCTCCTCGTGACGTAGCTTGGTCAACTCTAGCACTTTCTTCTCATTTGCATAGCACTGAGCTTCAAAGGTATCCCTTTCTTCTTTAAGCTGAATCCAGGATCTCTTCAAGTCTTCAAAATCGGTAGGCATGTCAGGATGGAGAATAGTATAGGGTACGTCACCTATAGCAACAGGTTCCATAATTATGGGTACAACAGGCGTGAATGGCATCATGAGGTTTTGAGCTCGAGCTCGCACCCATTTGAGGTAAGGTTCCTGTTCGCGTTAAAAGGTGACGCGCCATGAGGGATGCGAACGTGAGTTCAGATTCTCTGGCACGTAACGATTTAAATCTTTTGATTTGTTTATAAAGATGCCGCGAGCATCAAGCTTTATTATTTTCAACACAAAAAAGATGATTTAATGATTATGAAAAGGGAAAGTCAAATACCCTCAATTTGATATGGTATGCGTAACGACTAGCAAACTAGACGCAACGCATGGGGAGATTCTGTAAGGGGATTGTTATATAAAGGAATAGATGGAGCACCCTAAATATATGTAGTTATCTACAGCTTTATATATGAATATATTTGATATGTTTGTGTGTTTTAAATTGCTATTTCTATGATTGGGAAAGTTTCTCCTCTGGGATTTTAAGAATGATAGATTAGGTGGGATTTCTAGGGTTATTATTATTGTGCTCGCAAAGATCCGTGGATCTTCTCATACATATCCCCTATTGGGAATCGAGCATTTGTAGCTCGGATCTCTGTGGTTCTATGGTTTGTTTGGTCCGAGAGAGATAGAAATTTGCTCGCCAAGGATGAGACCAGTGCCTACGTATTCTCAAAAGGATGTTGAGAAAGTCGAGCAATCGTAGTTCCCACTTATGCTAGTGGAAAGCAACGGATGTTAGTAAGAGATGACAAATGTCATCTTAATGAAAATGTATCTAATCTATTTCATCACATACATTTTTGAAAAGGGTTTGATTGATTGAAATCTTTCTTCGTAAGCATTAGGTGTTTTGCTCGAGTATTCAAGCGTTACCACTTACATGTTTAAGAAAGATGTTTGAAAAATGATTGAATCTGTTAATTGTAAGCATTGGGTGTTTTGCTCGAGTATACAAGCGTTACCACTTACAATTAAGAGATGTTTTTGTTTGAAAATAGTTTGAAAAGAGTTTGAAAAGTTTTTTGACTGTATGTGATGTGATAGATGAGATACTTCTTCCATAGAGATGATAGATGTCTAAATCTCGAGGAGAAATTGATTGGATTAAAGGGATGCTTTTAAGAAGCCCATGGGTCCTTGTATTGTAAGCCCAAGAGGAGGCATTCCGAGGGTCATCGAGGGTCATCGAGGGTCCTTGTATGAAGCTCAAGAGGAAGCTATAGGGTATGGCTGGCTTTGGCTTGAAAGGGATTTCACCGAGAAATCGTCCTTTTCTGAATAAGAGCAATTTCACCGAGAAATTTTACTCTATGGGGAATTTGAAAGTGATTTCACCGGGAAACCATCCTTTCAGGGTTCTATCTTAGCGCAGGTGATTCTTTGTATTGGAAGCCCAAGAGGAGGTCATAAGAGATTTCCGCCTTTCATTGTACGATGCCCAAGAGAAGGCTAAACTCAATGAGGAGTTCTTTTGAACGAAGCCCAAGAGGAGGCTGACTCAACAGGGGAGTGTGTCTTATATGAAGCCTAAGCGGAGGCTAACTCTGCGAGGAGAGTTTCTTTGTATGAAGCCCAAGAGAAGGCTGACCCATGCTGGGGGTAAATTATCTTGTTATGAAGCTCAAGAAAAAGTTGACCCATGCCGGGGATTGATGGTTTTGTATAAAGCCCAAGCGGAGGCTAAACTCTGTTGGAGATAAAAATGTCTTGTATGAAGCCCAAGCGGAGGCTATACTGTGGGGAACCTATTTGATTAGTCTAATTGTTATGTTGATAACCTAGACAGTTATGTAAACAGGTGTGTGTGTGATATGTATTCACAGGAGTTTATGAAGGAAATATAAACAATGCATGATGTTTATTTGCAGGAGTTTATGAAGGAAATATAAACAAGTGTCGGTGAAACGAACGTTAAAAAACGAGCGCAACTTGATTATTTACAAGTTTGAACTGTGTACAAGGAAATGAATATGTACACGAACGAGTTTTTTATGTACAGACAAAGATGGATGTACATAGGAGGGTTGGGACTTACACTTGTAAGGGTGGCCCATTGACTTTAAAAGATACTTTACCAAAGGTAATTCATCTCTTAATATCAATGGATACAGTGTGTAAATGAACAGATTAACGGAACAATGTTAACTGTGTTTATATGGGGAATTTCCGAGTTGATATCTGAGACTAAAAGCTCATGCGGAAAATACCTCATAGGATAAAAAAACTAAAAACTAATTATGTACAAGGAAAAAGAATATGTACATAGAGGGTTGGGACTTACACTGTAAGAGAGGCCCATTGATTTGAAAGCAGTTTCACAGGGAATAATGCTCCTTTCAATACCAATGGTATTCAGTGTATATGTACAGATAAAACAAAAACGAAAGATCGAAGTTTTTCTGTAAAAAAAAGTATTTTCAAAAAGTATCTGTGTTATGTACAGATAAAAGTTTGTTTTTGAAAAGAAACTGTTTTTGATATGTACAATGAAAATATGTACATAAAGAGTGTTGGTTTGAATATACAGAAGTGAAAACAGACGATCGGAATTGTCTGTACTTGAGTATAAAAGGACATGTCTGTATTATGTACAGATGAACTTTGTTTGAAAAAGAGTTTTATATGTACAAAGAAATATTATGTACACAAAAGAATGTTATGGGACTTACACCGTGAAGGAGGCCCATTGATTTGAAAGCAGTTTCACAGGGAATAATGCTCCTTTCAATATCAATGGTATCGGTGTATAAACAAACGAATGAAAACAAACGGAAGAAGTTTGTTTATGTTTGAATATTGACAAAGATGTTTTGAATATGTACAAATGAAGCTAAATATGTACATAAAGGATTGGGACTTACACCATAAGGGAGGCCCATGATCGACGGAAATTCGAAAGAAGACTAATCAGTTTATCGCTTAAATCGGATCGAACATGGTAAAAGATGCAAGTTTGATGAAAAGTTTTGAAAAATGATTTGAAAATGTTTTGGAAATGTTTTGTTTTCTTATGAGAAGTTTCTGAAAAAAATCGGAAGTCGAAAACATGAAAAATTCACCTTTTAAAGGAGGTTTGAAAAGCGCTCGTAACGCTGCCCTCGATTAAAAATTAATCGATGAAAATATTTTTGGATTTTTTTGACATAATCATAAAATATATATATTAAATGACAAGTGTGCAAAAAATCATCTCAAAATGAGAAGTTTTGATTGGTTAAAAAAATTGTTGAAGTTTGAAGAAAAAACATGAAAAATTGAAGAGTTTGTAAAAAAGAATGGTCTTGTGAGGATCAACCCATGACCAGGTGGGGCACGGGCGTAAGAGACTAAGACCAAGCCAGTAACCACTGAGCCAAACGCGCTGAGTTGTTTAGTGGATTAACACACGCGTTGAAGTAAGATTGGACAATTTGAAAATTTGAAAAAAAATCAAGAACACATGAAGAACGCGCGCAGCCTGGGTTTACATTTTTGATTTTCAGAAATCCAAATCCAACCTAAAATCTTCGTTTCTTAATGAAATTCAATGAAGTAAACATCAAAGTTGCTCGTTTTTTCATCACGAACATGATGGCACGTGTTAATTTCATTTATTTTAAGCCCAGAACAAATTAAGTTTCGAAGAACATGATGAACCCTAAAACTGATTTTTCAAATTAAATGATTCATAGTGAATGATTCTTTGATTTTATTGAGGGCTATTGTTCGTTATAAGTGCAGAAACAAAACGGCCGTGAGTTTTTGTTAAATGGTGCAAGGAATTAAGAGAACCAGTTTTGAGTTCCTACCTGGAAAAGCTGAGATCGATTTTGATGCTGGAGTGTTTCCAGTGCTTGTTTCTCGATCACTTAAGCACCGCCGCCTCTAGGATGCTATGTGGATAGTCCGCACTCTTGAATCCTCTCAAATCATTCCAGCCAAGTCCACCTACAGCTCATTCAAAGTGAAACTCGAAAATGGGGTTAAGAATGTTACAGATTGTTGTTCTTGTTCCAGATCACTCATATGATGTATATGGATCGTGTTTGAATCATTAGAACTCAAAGGAATCAAGCCAAAGTCCAGATTCGATTTCCATGGCAGTTATGGAGTTTGAAAAAAACAGAAATTGAAAACTGGTTTTTAGCTTTGTTTATGTTGATTTTAGGCTTGCAACAAGTTCCATAGTGATCATGTAACATGTTTGACACCAAGATTTACCATGTTTTTAACTTAAACTAAAAAATGCTATGATTCTCAAGTTTGCACTAATTGCTTGATTTTCAAGAAAGTGAAAGAAAGCATGGATTTTGTGGAGTTTCTTGGTGTATTTGGACTTGAAATGGAAGCTATTTATAGGCAACAAGTCTGAATTTGTTAGGCAAGAAGTACATGGCATTTGGATGAATCATAGATAACTTAGAGGGCAAGATTGGTTTTTTACCAAAAAAGGAAACTTCCTTTTTTTCACCATGTGCTATATTTATCCAAACTTGATCCAATCCTCTCAATCATTCCTCTAACTGATATTTATCAGTTCACCTATCCACTTGGCAAGGTTAGAAAGCTTCTAGATGAATAAATCAAGAAATGACCTATAATTTGATGTTTGAACTTTGAAAAAATCAAGTTTCATGGAACCTTTTGTTTCAATTTCAAAAGTGTATCTAGACTCCATGGATTTTGAAGTTCTTGGACATTTTGGAAAGATTTTTCCATGATCTACAACTTTCATGTTTTGAGTTTTTCCAAATTCCAATTGGAACTAGGTGAAAAATTGGCTTGAAGTTTGGAAAAAATGTAAAATTTCAACACTTAGAAAAATTTCTAAGTTATAGAAATTTTGACTTTTTGTTGACTTTTTCAAATTCTTGATTTTTTTATGATCAAGATGGATCATTTGAAGTATTTTAATGATGGAAAAAGTTTTGTTTTGAAAATTTGACCAAAAGTCAAAGTTTGACTTTTCTGCAGATGAAATTTCATCGATGCCCCGAAAACGATCGATGAACTCAGGAACTCGTGATGTTTTGGATCCAGAAATTAGGTCAAGATGTTGTATCTAAGATATAATGACCAATCTCTATCCAAAAAAGTCATTTCTTGTTCAAAAGTCAGAGAATTCTCATGCCCGATCAAAACCCTAATTGGTCGATCCTCGATGGTTCTGTGAGAAAATTTTCTATCTGATGCTTAGAGGTTGATGATTTGATCAAGATAGATCAAATGGAGTGAGAAAATCTCAAACCCTAATTGGTTAGCTCTTGACTCAGATGAAAATCTGATGAAACCCTAATTTTAACCTGTGAAGACTATACCCGATTAATGCTGTCTGAACTGTTAGTTATGCAATGATGCAAATGCAAGGTGGTATATTAGGTCAAAATTTGGGGTATGACAGATGCCCCTATTTAAGTTTCTTTAACCTGAGGAATGAAGATGAATATCTTCGCTTTGATAGGTGTAAAGATACTTAAATATCAGAATACGCAAAATTTGGACCGAAGATACCAAAAGATGCGAGTAATGCAAAAATGATTGCAAAAAGTTTTACCCAAATGATATCAAAGAAATGACACAGTGAGGGGAAAATTGTGAAGACGTCTCCGCTGGGGAGAGAATGATTCACAGAATATGTGAATATCTGTTTTTGCTTTTGGAAACGGAGAGATTACCTTCTGTCAGCCTTGTGACAATGTTTAAGGTAAGTGAAAAGAATATTACCAATTATCAGCAAAGTGATAGTTCCTGGTAATGAATTCAGAAGATATTACCAATTATCAGCAAAGTGATAACTATAACAAGGTAAATCTTTGAAATTTTGTTGAGTATTCAGCTTTGTGAACATCAAACAAATAATGGAAACAGATCTCAAAATGAGTTCAAAGATATTACCAATTATCAGCAAAGTGATAACTATAACAAGGTAAATCTTTAGAGAAAATTGCCGTATATTCAGCTCTGTGAATAACAGACAGTAAGAGAAACAGAACTCAAATGAGTTTTAAAGATATTACCAATTATCAGCAAAGTGATAACTATAACAAGGTAAATCTTTAGAAAATTGCCGTATATTCAGCTCTGTGAATAACAGACAGTGAAAGAAACAGAACTCAAATGAGTTTTAAAGATATTACCAATTATCAGCAAAGTGATAACTATAACAAGGTAAATCTTGAAATGAGTTTGATGTGTATTCATCTGTGTGAATAGCACATAGTGAGAGAAACAGAACTCAAAAATGAGCTTCTACTTTCTTGGATACAATCCTGCCGAGGATCTTTCTTTCGAGAAGATGCGATGCTTTGATTGATGTATACGTTTTCTTTTAGACGTAAAGACCATTGTGGAGATTTTCTCGTACAGTCATGATTTGACCTTGTTGAGAAGAGCAAACTTTTATGACAAGTTTAGGAATGAAAATAAGCGGCTCAGACAATGAGGCTTATTGCTTATTGGTTTGTAGATTGGAGACAAGGTTCTATTCAGGAATGAACTGAAAAGAAACAGTCAATCAAGACATTGTTCCAAATGAGGAATGAACTCAACTGGGGAATGTGAGAGAAGGGATATACTTCTCTGTTTGGGGATACTCTGCCGGGGAAAACAGAAAATATGTCTTTTCTGTTTGGAGAGAATCTGCTGGGAATATGATATACTCGTATGAGTATACCTATAACCAGAAGCAAACATTTTGAGAAATGCAAAAATGCATGAATGATGCTATTGTGTATGAATGTCATGAATGTTATATGCATGCTAACAATACTTTGACAAAGACACCTAAAGAGAAATATTTGGGAAAAGGACTGCGTCACAGTTCGAACAAATACTTAGTGAATATTGCAATGGTGCGTAGATTCACCGATGAAGAATTTGAGTTGCATGCTTTAAACTTTCGGGAAAGGCATTTTTGGCAACTTGGTTGGGGATTCTTTTGGATAAGAATACCGCCCTTGAAGATTTCACCGAGGAGAAGATTGTCAGCAATGATTTACTCCACCGGGATCAAACACTTACGGAGAAACCGCAGTTATTTCCGTGTTCATAACTCAAAGGAGAATTTTGCTTTTGTTTCAAAATTTTTGAAGTAAAAATTCATTTAAAACGTTTTAGTTTCAAAAAGTGATTTTCACAATAAAAGCGTTGTTTTGCAAAACAGAATAAAGTAGGAATTGCAAACAAAAGCACAAGGCTCAAATTTATTGATAGAATGGTAATCAGCCAAAGGCGTGATTCCATGGACTATTTACAGGAGTTGGGAATGATAATTTATTGGGAAAAGGCTACATTGAAAGCAAATAACCGCTACTATCCCTAGCAACTTTGAATTCCCACTGCAATTGTTGCTTTAGAAAAGCTGATTGAAGATCCGTTGATGGAAAGTTCTTCATGTGGACAAAATACAGACTGACTGCAGTTACTTTGTCATTTTTGTATCCTTGTTTTTGCCTAGATTGCCTTTTCAGGTTTTCAATCTATCAGGATATTTTCTGTTTATTGTCTCTAATTTTGCCCGATCGCTTTTCGTGTTTTCAATCCACCGAGACGCCATTTTGCCTAAGCCGCCCTTTTTGGGTTTTCGACTTACCGAGCTGTTCTTTTGCTTTTTAGACAAAGTATTTTTTGACTGCGTCAGCATTCACAGGATGCGGGAGTTCATCGCCATCCATGGTTGTGAGATTCATAGCACCGCCGGAGAAGCTTCTTTTGACGATGTATGGGCCTTCGTAATTAGGAGTCCATTTGCCCCTAGAACTGCTTGAAAAGATGTAATCTTTTAGCACGAGGTCGCCTTTCGAATTCACGAGGTCGGACCTTCTTGTCGAAAGCTTTTTTCATTCTTTTTGATAGAGTTGTCCGTGACACAGAAAGTCAGGCTTTTCTTCAATTAAGTTCACCGGTCGATCCGCTGGACACCATTCGCCTCGATAGCTTGGTTTCCATGAGAATTCTCATCGATGGGATCTCAACTTCTACGGGAGCACTGCCCATGCCGATACTAGAGAAAAGGAGTTGCCCTGTTGAAGTGCGATCAAGTACGATATCCATGCAGAGCAAACGGCAAGATTTGTAGTAGGTGATGACCATCTTCTGGACAATCTTCTTGATATTCTTGTTGGCTGCTTCAACGGCGCCATTCATCTTTGGCCGGTAAGGAGACGAGTTATGATGCTCGATCTTAAATTCCTCACATAGTTCTTTCATCATTTTGTTGTTCAAGTTAGATCCATTGTCAGTAATGATCTTACTTGGAATACCATATCGGCAAATGAGGTTGTTCTTGATGAACCTCACAACCACTTGTCTTGTGACGTTGGCATAAGATGCTGCTTCGACCCATTTGGTGAAGTAGTCAATGGCCACTAGAATGAAGCGATGTCCGTTGGACGCTTTTGGTTCAATCATTCCAATCATGTCGATGCCCCACATGGAGAACGCCACGAGAGAGAGAACGCTGAGTAGAATCGGTGGCACATGGATCTTATCTGCGTAGATCCGCACTTGGACATCTCTTGACGTGTTTGCGAATCGATTCCATCGTTATCCAATAGTATCCTGCTCTCAAGATTTTCCTGGACATTGCATGTCCATTTGAATGAGTTCCAAAGGACCCTTCATGCACTTCATGGATGATTGTGTCTGCTTCTTGTCTGTCGACGCATCTGAGCAGAACCATGTCGAAGTTTCTTTTGTATAGAACATCTTCATTGAGGAAGAAGTTTCTTGAAAGCCTCCTTAGAGTTTTCTTATCCTTGTACGATGCCCCGAGTGGGTACTCGTGTTTGAAGGAAACGCTGATGTCGTGGAAACCACGGTTTATTATCAAGATCGCTTCATGTAAATACATACGCAGTCTTTCAAGGCCCGATGCGAATTGTAGGCATATCATTCCAATCGTTGACTTTGAACATGGAAGATAGAGTAGCCAAGGCGTCTGCCATTCGATTTTGATCTCGAGGGATATGATGCAGTTCTACTTTGTTGAAGAAAGTCAACAATCGTCTTGCATAATCTCTGTAAGGAATTAGACCAATATGATGAGTCTCATACTTGTCTTTGATTTGGTTGATCACAAGGGCTGAATCTCCATATATGTCAAGGATCTTGATCCTCAAGTCGATGGCTTCTTCGATACCCATGATGCAAGCTTCGTATTCTGCTATGTTGTTGGTGCAATCAAATAGCAATCTGGCGGAAAAAGGGATATGAGAACCCTCGGGAGTAATGATGACTGCCCCAATTCCATTGCCAAAGACATTTACTGCTCCATCAAAGACTAAACCCCATCTGGATTCTGGATCTGGTCCTTCTCCGAGTAGTGGTTCGTCGCAATCTTTCATCTTCAAGTACATAACATCCTCGTCTGGGAAATCGAACTTGAGAGATTGGTATTCGTTGAGCGGCTGATAAGCCAAGTGATCGGCGAGAATGCTTCCTTTGACCGCTTTCTGAGCGCGGTACTGGATGTCATATTCAGATAGCAGCATTTGCCATCGAGCGATTCTCCCTGATAAGGCTGGTTTTTCAAATACATACTTGATCGGATCCATTTTGGAAATTAACCAAGTTGTATGATTGATCATGTATTGGCGGAGACGTTTGGAAGTCCACACCAAAGCGCAGCATGTTTTCTCGAGCATGGAGTACCGAGTTTCACAGTCTGTGAATTTTTTACTCAGGTAGTAGATGGCATGCTCCTTCTTACCGGTATCATCTTGTTGTCCAAGTACGCAGCCCATGGACTCTTCTAGTACGGTAAGGTATATGATCAATGGTCTTCCTTCCACTGGAGGAATCAGTATTGGTGGTTCGGACAGGTATTCTTTGATATGTCAAACGCTTTTTGGCAATCAGCTGTCCACACAACTTTTTGGTCTTTATGAGAAGCTTGAATATCGCCCACTGGCGCTATTTGAGAGATAACCGAGATGTAATTCAATCGTCCGAGAAATCCTCTTACTTGCTTTTCCGTGACGTGGCGAGGCATTTCCGAATTGCCTTGACTTTGTCGGGTCAACCTCAATTTTGACCGACGATGAAACCTAGGAGTTTTCCGATCTTACCCCAAAGGTGCATTTGTTAGATTCAAGTGAGCTGAAATTTCCTTAGTCGTTGAAACAACTTTAAGAGGTAGTCTATATGTTCCTCTTCAGTGTCAGACTTGGCTATCATGTCGTCTACATAGACTTCGATCTCTTTGTGCATTATGTCATGAAAGAGAGTAGTCATTGCCCTTTGGTAAGTTGCGCCTGCATTCTTTAATCCAAACGGCATTACTTTGTAGCAAAAGGTGCCCCACAGCGTGATGAAAGACGTTTTCTCCCTGTCTTCGGGGGCCATTCTGATCTGATTATAACCAGAGAAACCATCCATGAAGGAAAAGACGTTGAATTTTGCAGTACTATCCACTAGCATGTCGATATGCGTAGTGGGAAATCGCTTCTGGACTTGCTTTGTTTAGATCCCGGTAGTCAACACACATTCTGACCCTTCCATCTTTCTTGGAGACAGGTACTATGTTGGCTAGCCATTGCGGATATTCGGAAGTGACAAGGAAACCCAGCTGTCGCTTTTGAACCTCCTTCTTAATTTTGTCACCATCTCGTGATGAACTCTCTCGCCGCTTAATCATTCGGTCTTAACGGTGTGATGTTCCACGATGCGGTATCCAATCCCGATGTCCGGTAGGACCAAGCAAATACATCAACGCATTTCTCGAGAAGGTTTATCATTGCTTTTGACACTGCTGAGTGAAGCTCCGATGTTTACCTTTTTATATCTTCCTCCTAACCCAAGTTGATTGCTTCTAGAGGTTCTTTGTGAGGCTGAATGATCCTTTCCTCGTGCTTAAGTAATCGAGAAATTTCATCCTGAATCTCTTCTTCAACTTCCTCTTCAGCGACACTGCTGGGGATTCCATAGTTGGGAGAGAGCGTAGAGTTACTGCTTTCAATGGATTTGTCCATCTGCAATTTTTGATTGATTTTTTTTTGATTAATTTTTTTTGAAAATTTAATGTGAAAGTATATGCAGATTATATTTTTTTTGATTTTTATGAAGCTTTTTTTTTTTTTTTGATGTGTTTTTTAGGATTATCATTCCCGGAAAAGGGTAAAAATAAAAATAAACACAGAGTGTGGAATCAAAACAACGCGTTTTATTTATGATTCACAATATGAACAGGGCCCTAAAATACAAACTCATTTGTCTTGGGCAAGACAAAGAGAAATTATTTAAAAGCTAAGCCCTATAAAACATCTCGTCACTTTGGGCGAAGTGAGAGTTCAAAACGAAAAGCGAAATAAACTACTTAGAGCTATGAACATTAGTCTTGACTTCAACAGGTTTCCAGAGTGACGAACTCCTTGAAGTCGAGGTACCTGTAATTTTCCTTTGGTTTAACCCTCGAGTAGACTTTGGTCACGGTCGAGAGGCTTTGAAGACTCGGACGACGGCCCTTGCCTTTGTGTCAAAGCAATCTTCTTGATTAATGATCCGAAGTATGAGATGTAGCATGTGTACTTCTGTTGTTCTTTGTGTTGAATTCTGGGGATGTACCTTCCAGTCTTCGGAGTGAAGAGACTCGTTGTCGGCGACACTTTCCGCATCGTATGCCGAGTCGTATTCTTGATCTTCGTTGATCATGTTGATGTAATGATAACCAGGATCTGGCTTGGTGAATTCCACAGATGTGTTGAAGCAGAGATCTTCATTTGGGATCTCGATCTGTTGATTAGGCTGAGAAGACGAGTATACATCTTCTGTTTGACTTGGGTATTCAAAGTCATCACCCCATCCTGTCGGCTGGATATCTTCGATCCGGATCTTCGAGCTTTCTGGCGCAGTGTATTTCACCATGTAGTCGAACTTACCGCTGGGTTCCCCCAAGGTGTCCCATACTTCAGCAGGGACTGGTGGATTTTTATGTTGCTGCAAGGACATGTCTTTGAATTCATCAGTTGGCGCATAGGATTCCTCTTGAGACACGTACTCAGGGCTGTTTAAATAAGTGTTCCACTCTTCGGAGGGATCGTCTTCATCATCCTCAATGGTGACAACGTTAACCTCTTGCGGAACAGGGTTTAAGAAACCCCCACTGCTGAAAACTTCTTTGATTGGACGAAGTGTTTCATCTTTTTGCTTATCTTTGGAGAATATGGGTGTGAACCCAAGTCCGGCTTTTGTTCCATTGATGATGTGTTTAATCACTTGTCCCCATCCTTGGGTATTGCCGCCCTTCACCATCCGTGCGCTTTATACGAAGAGATGGGTGATCTGTTTGGTAGATTCATCTTCTAATGGACTTTCCGGGAGATGTGTCCTTCAATGTCATTTGTCGTGATGAAAGAGAAACCGACAAATGGTTTATTAGCGAGCTTGTTCACCACCGATAGTCACCAACTTTCCATTGATCGTGAATTTTAACTGTGAGAGTAGAAGTTATCGCTCCCGCATCATGGATCCAAGGTCTCCTAGCAAACAAATGTAGGCAGCCGGACGTCCATGACCGAATGTAATTTGAAAGTGCGGCCAATTGTCATTGGGAGATCAACTTCTCCAATAACCGCTTTTCTTGATCCATCGAAGCTCTTACTATTATGTCGTCAATTTCATTATGCCTTTGTAAGCTAAACGAGCGAGCCGCCTTAGGCATTACGCTTAGAGATGAACCCGTGTCTACCAACACATGGGATGGAATCGACCGCACCATCGAGATGTGCAAGGCCAAGTTATGATCCTTCCTTCTTCCGAAGTTCTTCGTCGCTAAAACTCGACATTATTGCTGTTATGTTAGAAACAATCCC
Organism: Vicia sativa; assembly: GCA_021764765.1. Lineage (NCBI taxonomy): Eukaryota > Viridiplantae > Streptophyta > Magnoliopsida > Fabales > Fabaceae > Vicia > Vicia sativa. The sequence continues at coordinate 20,638,078 of CM038794.1, forward strand.
TCCAAACCTGGTCGTTGGTTACATCATGATCCACATAAGCCTGGTCTAGCACTCTCATCAAAGCTTCGATGAGCTTTGAGTTGAGGAGCAAAGATAGTATTGAAATTTTTGAAGGAGTTTGCATCGCTGATCTATGACCGATATTCGCCTTCTTGATCAATTTCAATATCTCTTCAAAGTCCGAAAGTTGACGCTGGCTCTATCAAGAGAACCAATATTTGTGTTTGGGTTAACAATGGGAATCGCTATGTGATTCTCGTAAGATGTGTTAACCGGGTTCGCCTAATAACAGAGCCGCAGCGGTCTTGGTGGCGAGGGCGTGTACTGCTCGCTTCGCGTTACTCGTCCGATTTCTGTTACATTGACATTAACTGGAAGTGTAGGCATGGGTTTTTCTTTCCCATTCTCCACCATAGTTGCATTGTATTGGTAAGGAATCGCCTTGGTGGAACTGTATGGAACAGGACCGGGTGGGCAAATCACCAAAGGAGATGTTGGAACACGGGAACCATTGTACGCGATCTCCACATGCTCGTGTATGTTGAAATAGGGATCACAACGCTACTCGGGTTTTCCGAGTTGATATCCGAGACTAAAAGCTCATGAAAATGCCCTCAAGATTTACGTTGTGGTCATCTCTGTGTCTGTAAATTTGTAGATCACCGAGGTCTAACAAATATTGAAGGTCTGCTTTTACGAAGGGACATCCTCGAATATCTCGGGAACAGATACGGCAGGCTGCATAATCATGCTTTTTGAAGGTGCTCATCTCACCATATGTTTCATGGAGACGCACCAAATTTCCCTTGATGAGGTTTACGTCCGTTACAAGATACTTGTCGGTATTTCTCAGTATTAAACTTACCGAATGTCCGCTGTGACTGGGAAGCGGATTGGCTTGCACGTTCGGGCTCGTATTCTTGAAGGAAAGAAGATTAGATCTTACCAACCTCTGTACTTCTGCCTTTAATGCGATGCAGTGTTCAAGATCATGGCCTAGTGCCCCTTGGTGAAAAAGGCAAGATGCGTTTGATTTGTACCACCATGGTAATTGATCTGGAACCGGAGGTGGTGACCTTGTTTGTATCAAATTCTTTTCTACCAGCGCAGGGTAGAGCTCTGTGTACGTCATGGGAATTGGGTCGAATCGAGCGACCGAGGCGCATTTATTTGGTTATTAAACCGCCGAGCCCGCTGACGAGGTCGTTGAGTTCGTTGATTTTGTTGAAATTGCGGGGCAATTCCTGTGTTTGGAGTAGTGTTGACAGCGGGCGCTATGGTGGCTACCTGTCGTTGTTTGATGACATTATTACGTGGTTTCCCTCGGGACACCATTCCGACATCATGTTCTTTTTTCCTTGGGAAGCTGGTTCCAACCTTCTTTGTTCCACTGGAAGATCCTGCTTCCTTGGTCAAACGTCCGGTTCGAATCCCTTCTTCTAACCGCATTCCCATGCTTACCATTTCATTGAAATTTCCAGGAGCGCTAGCGACCATTCGCTCATAGTAGAATGAGCTTAGAGTATTCAAGAATATCTTGGTCATCTCCTTTTCTTCCATTGGCGGGTTAACTTGGGCAACGACTTCCTCCATCGCAAGATATTCCTTAAATGTCTCGCTCCTTCCGAGACATGGCGCGGAGTTGATCCCTATCAGGAGCCATATCCAAGTTAAACTGGTATTGCTGGACAAAGGCTTTACCTAAGTCGTTGAATGTCTGGATATTCGTGCTGTCTAAACCCATGTACCATTTTAGCGCGGCACCGGTGAGACTGTCCTGGAAGTAGTGAATCAACTGTGATCCTCGCAGTAGACATTTTCCGGCATACATCGTGAGATGGCTTTGTGGACAGGAATTCCCTTTGTATTTTTCAAAGTCAGGGACCTTGAATTTTGCAGGTATTTTTACGCGAGGAACAAGGCAGAGATCCTGGGCATTTTTCCCGAACAATTCTTTCCCTCGAATTGTTTTTATCTCTAGCTGCATTTTGAGGAGCTGTTCCTGGAGATTTTCCATTGAGCCACGTGCGTTCGTGTTATTTCCTGGAGTGTGATGAACTTCTTCGTCTGTGGTAGTGTGTACTACGGAAGCCGAGTTCAACATGATCGGTTGAGAAACCGACATTGTTACTGTGGAAAAGTTATTCCACACTGCGGAAGCGTAGTTTTGCTGCAAAGTAGGGATGTCAAGCGAGATTGTTTGAGAAGTCGGTTGGCGAACTCCTATGCCGAAGTTGAAAGGCATTCCCCATGGATAGCCCTCCGCATGCCGAAGGTGAACCATCGATCGCGATACCAAACCGGAGTAGTAGTCTCCTCGTTGCCGATTGATTTTGACCGCTCGATGTCGCCACGACTTTGCCGGGCCAATGAGTTGACCAAGGATGTGAGCCTCTCCACTTCTCCTTGTAGCGTTGTCACGGTACTACGAAGTTCAACATTGTCTTGCTCAAACCCCTCCATGATTTTCCTCCTTTTTGCTCTAGTATCGTACGTTCGAGTCGGCTGTGGACGCGGTCGAGAAACTCTAAGACGCGACAGCTTGACGCCCTGTTTCTATTTGTTCGAACTGTGCGAACTATGACAGTTGTTTAACCTGGAAAAGCTAGAAAGCTTTAGACTCTGGAAAACAGACTTAAATGCAAAGTATGATGCATGAATATGATTGTAAAGAAAATATTTCCAAAGAATTTATACTAAGAGAGATATTTCTGGCAAATATTGGATGGAAAATCATGAATTTTATTGATTATTGAAGAAGATTACAACAATTGTTTTTTGTTGGAGCATTGCTCACACAAATGATACAATAAAATAAATGATAAAAAAAACAAACTAAACTAATTAAACGTCTTCGTCAGATGAAGATCCAAAGGCTTGCCGCTTTTAGCTTCGTGATTTTTCCATAGCGAGTTTTCGCCTCATTTTCTCGCTCTTAGCTTGTTAATGACTTTCTTCCACTGGGAGCGGATCGCTGTTGTCATTTCCTCAAGCTTTCTTTTCTTTTCCTTGATGTATTTTCGATGGCGCCATCCTTCCGATTTAATCTTCTCATCTTTCTCCATGAGCCATTCATCCTGGAAGCAAAGCGCCTTTTTATTGTCTTTGACTTGCTTCTTGAGCTTCTCATTCTCAAGGTTAGCCTTAAGGAATTCGCTTTCCAGAGCTTCCTTCTCAAACCTCATCTTAGTCAAGGCTTTTTGGTATTCTCCCACAGCTTCGACGGGAAAATTTGTTGATTTGGAAGCGATCGAGAACATGGGATCCTCATACGCGTAAGGCATTCGAAATTCCTTTGCTCTTTTCTTTACCCAAGAAGTGTAGGTTTCCATGGCTACACAATTCTTTGCTTTCCCTTTTTCTTTCCTTCGGATGTGATGCCAAGCTTTGATCATTCTAGCCTTCAATCCCTGGGAATCCTCTCCTTCATGGTAGAAGTAGCTTTCTGCTATGCATCCAGGAGGTTTACTAGAGTTTGCATATCCGAGCTGACGTCTTGCTAGAAATGGGTTGTAGTTGATTCCTCCTTTCGTACCGATGAGAGGTACGTTGGCAAATTCTCCACAGCTCTCAATGATTTCCATCTCATTGTCTCGCTAAGGTATACCAATGGATATCGCTGTCGAGAGACATGAGTCTTTTGGACCAACGCCACTCGTCTTTGTTTTCGCGAAAGATAGGAGATTTAGGCAAGTGCGAGACAATCCATTTGAAAAACAGAGGTACGCAGCACACGATAGTTCCATCTCCTTGACGATTCCTATGATGAATAGAGACGTACGTATCACCAAGCAAAGTGGGAACTGGATTTCTAATCGGAAAGATCCTTATGGCGTTGATATCAACGAAATTTGGGACGTTGGGAAACAACACCAATCCATAGAGGAGTAGAGCCAAAATGGCTTCAAAGGCTACCATTCTACCGGCTTCAGAGAATTTGAGAGCCTTCTCCATTAGGAACTTTGAAGTCAGTCCTAAGAGTTTTCCTCTGGTAGTTAGGTTTTTGTCTATCTCAGATTTCTTGATGTGAGTCATTGTCGTAATGACTGATGACTTGGGAATGGCTTCCAAACCATTGAAAGGAAATTTGTCTGATACTGAGATACCTAGGATATGCGCGTATTTTCCAAAGTAGGCATCAACCGATAATCGTGGAAAGTGAAACAAATGATAGATCGGATCGTGAAACCGAACGAAAGTTTTGAGAAGTCCTTCATCAACGCATGCTCGTAAGAGTTAAAAGAGTTCCATAGCGCTTTCAAACCGAGGGATCTTCTACCAAGGATGCTAACTCTTTCAACTTTCCTACGCCGGAATTCTAAAATTGTATCTTTTGGTGAATCTTCCGACGCCCATCACTCTAACCTAAAATATTTTACAAAGAAAAATCTCTAAATTCTTTGGAAATTTGGAAGAGAAAAATGAAGTTTTTTTTTTTTTTATGAATGAATGAATGCATGAATGCGTAAAACATGGTTAGTAGTTATACACACAACAAGCGCTCAAGTCACGAGCATGAAGCCAACGATAAGAATCAACGTGGTTAAGTTCTAAGGGCTTATTCATCCGTGAAACGTTCTACGATAATACAGCTCAACACTCCTCTTTGAAATATTATCGGATTTGTGGATTACCGTGTGTCCAATAATATTTTTCAAGAGAAACTCGCCGATCGTAGTCTCGCATGACAATTACTCTAGGCTTACACCGAATAATCTCTCGACTACATCCTAATGGCCAGATGGTTTATGTGTTCTACCCACCACCTTCTTAAGTTTCGAAAATACAAAATTACTTGCTAAACACAATACCTCAAGATAACCTCCATCCAAGGAAATATTAACTTCGAAAGCATTGAACCGCCACGATTAATATCTCCACCTAGATCTTAAATGTTTTTAAACCGGTTAGGATTTCTTTCCATCGATGAAATCGTGAAACACACAATAAAGAAAAATGATATATGCAAAATATGAAAAGCTTATTTCTTTTCTTTTGAAAATAAAAAGCTTGGTGCTCTCGGACGAGTAACGCTTTTTTTTGAAAATCAAAATTTCGCGTTCTCCCCAGCAGAGTCGCCATTTTTCCCGCAAAGGTGACGCGCTATGAGGGATGCGAACGTGAGTTCGGATTCTCCGCACGAACGATTTAAATCTTTTGATTTGTTTATAAAGATGCCATGAGCATCAAGCTTTATTATTTTCAACACAAAAGATGATTTAATGATTATGAAAAGGGAAAGTCAAATACCCTCAATTTGATATTGGTATGCGTGACTAGCGCAAACTAGACGCAACGCATCGGGGAGATTCTCGAGTAAGGGGATTGTTATATAAAGGGAATAGATGGAGCACCCTAAATATATGTAGTTATCTACGCTTTATATATGAATATATTTGATATGTTTGTGTGTTTTAAATTGTTATTTCTATGATTGGGAAAGTTCCTCCGGGATTTTAAGAATGATAGATTAGGTGGGATTTCTAGGGTTATTATTATTGTGCTCGCAAAGATCTGTGGATCTTCTGCATACATATCCCCTATTGGGAATCAGAGCATTTGTAGCTCGGATCTACAGGGTTCTATGGTTTGTTTGGTCTGAGAGAGATAGAAATTTGCTCGCCAAGGATGAGACCTTGTGCCTACGTATTCTCAAAAGGATGTTGAGAAAGTCGAGCAATCGTAGTTCCCACTTATGCTAGTGGAAAGCAACGGATGTTAGTAAGAGATGTATAAATGTCATCTTAATGAAAAATGTATCTAATCTATTTCATCACATACATTTTTGAAAAGGGTTTGATTGATTGAAATCTTTCTTCGTAAGCATTAGGTGTTTTGCTCGAGTATTCAAGCGTTACCACTTACATGTTTAAGAAAGATGTTTGAAAATGATTGAACTTTAATGAAGCATTGGGTGTTTTGCTCGAGTATACAAGCGTTACCACTTACAATTAAGAGATGTTTTTGTTTGAAAATAGTTTGAAAAGAGTTTGAAAAGTTTTTTGACTGTATGTGATGTGATAGATGAGATACTTCTTCCATAGAGATGATAGATGTCTAAATCTCGAGGAGAAATTGATTGGATTAAAGGGATGCTTTTAAGAAGCCCATGGGTCCTTGTATTGTAAGCCCAAGAGGAGGCATTCCGAGGGTCATCGAGGGTCATCGAGGGTCCTTGTATGAAGCTCAAGAGGAAGCTATAGGGTATGGCTGGCTTTGGCTTGAAAGGGATTTCACCGAGAAATCGTCCTTTTCTGAATAAGAGCAATTTCACCGAGAAATTTTACTCTATGGGGAATTTGAAAGTGATTTCACCGGGAAACCATCCTTTCAGGGTTCTATCTTAGCGCAGGTGATTCTTTGTATTGGAAGCCCAAGAGGAGGCTGTTAAGAGATTTCCTGTCTCTTTCATTGTACGATGCCCAAGAGAAGGCTAAACTCAATGAGGAGTTCTTTTGAACGAAGCCCAAGAGGAGGCTGACTCAACAGGGGAGTGTGTCTTATATGAAGCCTAAGCGGAGGCTAACTCTGCGAGGAGAGTTTCTTTGTATGAAGCCCAAGAGAAGGCTGACCCATGCTGGGGGTAAATTATCTTGTTATGAAGCTCAAGAAAAAGTTGACCCATGCCGGGGATTGATGGTTTTGTATAAAGCCCAAGCGGAGGCTAAACTCTGTTGGAGATAAAAATGTCTTGTATGAAGCCCAAGCGGAGGCTATACTGTGGGGAACCTATTTGATTAGTCTAATTGTTATGTTGATAACCTAGACAGTTATGTAAACAGGTGTGTGTGTGATATGTATTCACAGGAGTTTATGAAGGAAATATAAACAATGCATGATGTTTATTTGCAGGAGTTTATGAAGGAAATATAAACAAGTGTCGGTGAAACGAACGTTAAAAAACGAGCGCAACTTGATTATTTACAAGTTTGAACTGTGTACAAGGAAATGAATATGTACACGAACGAGTTTTTTATGTACAGACAAAGATGGATGTACATAGGAGGGTTGGGACTTACACTTGTAAGGGTGGCCCATTGACTTTAAAAGATACTTTACCAAAGGTAATTCATCTCTTAATATCAATGGATACAGTGTGTAAATGAACAGATTAACGGAACAATGTTAACTGTGTTTATATGGGGAATTTCCGAGTTGATATCTGAGACTAAAAGCTCATGCGGAAAATACCTCATAGGATAAAAAAACTAAAAACTAATTATGTACAAGGAAAAAGAATATGTACATAGAGGGTTGGGACTTACACTGTAAGAGAGGCCCATTGATTTGAAAGCGCCAGGAATAATGCTCCTTTCAATACCAATGGTATTCGGTATATGTACGTATAAAACAAAAACGAAGATCAAGTTTTTCTCAGAAAAAGTATTTTCAAAAAGTATCTGTGTTATGTACAGATAAAAGTTTGTTTTTGAAAAGAAACTGTTTTTGATATGTACAATGAAAATATGTACATAAAGAGTGTTGGTTTGAATATACAGAAGTGAAAACAGACGATCGGAATTGTCTGTACTTGAGTATAAAAGGACATGTCTGTATTATGTACAGATGAACTTTGTTTGAAAAAGAGTTTTATATGTACAAAGAAATATTATGTACACAAAAGAATGTTATGGGACTTACACCGTGAAGGAGGCCCATTGATTTGAAAGCAGTTTCACAGGGAATAATGCTCCTTTCAATATCAATGGTATCGGTGTATAAACAAACGAATGAAAACAAACGGAAGAAGTTTGTTTATGTTTGAATATTGACAAAGATGTTTTGAATATGTACAAATGAAGCTAAATATGTACATAAAGGATTGGGACTTACACCATAAGGGAGGCCCATGATCGATCGGGAAATTCGAAAGAAGACGAATCAGGTTTATCGTTTAAATCGGATCGAACATGGTAAAAAGATGCAAGTTTGATGAAAAGTTTTGAAAAATGATTTGAAAATGTTTTGGAAATGTTTTGTTTTCTTATGAGAAGTTTCTGAAAAAAATCGGAAGTCGAAAACATGAAAAATTCACCTTTTAAAGGAGGTTTGAAAAGCGCTCGTAACGCTGCTGCCCGATTAAAAATTAATCGATGAAAATATTTTGGATTTTTGACATAATCATAAAATATATATATTAAATGACAAGTGTGCAAAAAATCATCTCAAAATGAGAAGTTTTGATTGGTTAAAAAAATTGTTGAAGTTTGAAGAAAAAACATGAAAAATTGAGGAGTTTGTAAAAAAGAATGGTCTTGTGAGGGATTGAACCCATGACCATGAGGTGGGGCACGTGGCAGAAGAGACTAAGACCAAGCCAGTAACCACTGAGCCAAACGCGCTGAGTTGTTTAGTGGATTAACACACGCGTTGAAGTAAGATTGGACAATTTGAAAATTTGAAAAAAAATCAAGAACACATGAAGAACGCGCGCAGCCTGGGTTTACATTTTTGATTTTCAGAAATCCAAATCCAACCTAAAATCTTCGTTTCTTAATGAAATTCAATGAAGTAAACATCAAAGTTGCTCGTTTTTTCATCACGAACATGATGGCACGTGTTAATTTCATTTATTTTAAGCCCAGAACAAATTAAGTTTCGAAGAACATGATGAACCCTAAAACTGATTTTTCAAATTAAATGATTCATAGTGAATGATTCTTTGATTTTATTGAGGGCTATTGTTCGTTATAAGTGCAGAAACAAAACGGCCGTGAGTTTTTGTTAAATGGTGCAAGGAATTAAGAGAACCAGTTTTGAGTTCCTACCTGGAAAAGCTGAGATCGATTTTGATGCTGGAGTGTTTCCAGTGCTTGTTTCTCGATCACTTAAGCACCAGCGGCCTCTAGGGATGCTATGTGGATAGTCTGCACCTCTTGAATCCTCTCAAATCATTCCAGCCAAGTCCACCTACAGTTCATTCAAAGTGAAACTCGAAAATGGGGTTAAGAATGTTACAGATTGTTGTTCTTGTTCCAGATCACTCATATGATGTATATGGATCGTGTTTGAATCATTAGAACTCAAAGGAATCAAGCCAAAGTCCAGATTCGATTTCCATGGCAGTTATGGAGTTTGAAAAAAACAGAAATTGAAAACTGGTTTTTAGCTTTGTTTATGTTGATTTTAGGCTTGCAACAAGTTCCATAGTGATCATGTAACATGTTTGACACCAAGATTTACCATGTTTTTAACTTAAACTAAAAAATGCTATGATTCTCAAGTTTGCACTAATTGCTTGATTTTCAAGAAAGTGAAAGAAAGCATGGATTTTGTGGAGTTTCTTGGTGTATTTGGACTTGAAATGGAAGCTATTTATAGGCAACAAGTCTGAATTTGTTAGGCAAGAAGTACATGGCATTTGGATGAATCATAGATAACTTAGAGGGCAAGATTGGTTTTTTACCAAAAAAGGAAACTTCCTTTTTTTCACCATGTGCTATATTTATCCAAACTTGATCCAATCCTCTCAATCATTCCTCTAACTGATATTTATCAGTTCACCTATCCACTTGGCAAGGTTAGAAAGCTTCTAGATGAATAAATCAAGAAATGACCTATAATTTGATGTTTGAACTTTGAAAAATCAAGTTTCATGGAACCTTTTGTTTCAATTTCAAAAGTGTATCTAGACTCCATGGATTTTGAAGTTCTTGGACATTTTGGAAAGATTTTTCCATGATCTACAACTTTCATGTTTTGAGTTTTTCCAAATTCCAATTGGAACTAGGTGAAAAATTGGCTTGAAGTTTGGAAAAAATGTAAAATTTCAACACTTAGAAAAATTTCTAAGTTATAGAAATTTTGACTTTTTGTTGACTTTTTCAAATTCTTGATTTTTTTATGATCAAGATGGATCATTTGAAGTATTTTAATGATGGAAAAAGTTTTGTTTTGAAAAATTTGACCAAAAGTCAAAGTTTGACTTTTCTGTGCAGATGAAATTTCATCAGATGCGTCTGAAAACGACTGATGAACTCTGTGAACCTCTGTGATGTTTTGGATCCAGAAATTAGGTCAAGATGTTGTATCTAAGATATAATGACCAATCTCTATCCAAAAAAGTCATTTCTTGTTCAAAAGTCAGAGAATTCTCATGCCCGATCAAAACCCTAATTGGTCGATCCTCGATGGTTCTGTGAGAAAATTTTCTATCTGATGCTTAGAGGTTGATGATTTGATCAAGATAGATCAAATGGAGTGAGAAAATCTCAAACCCTAATTGGTTAGCTCTTGACTCAGATGAAAATCGATGAAACCCTAATTTTAACTCGTGAAGACTATACCCGACACGCCGCTCGAATCGTTAGTTATGCAATGATGCAAATGCAAGGTGGTATATTAGGTCAAAATTTGGGGTATGACAGTTCCCAAGGAGTGAGGTTTTGGTGCCCCAAAGTCTTGGTATCAGTCTTCTTTACCATGCCCCAAGCGTGTATAAACCTTCGTCGGTAATTCTGGAGATCGTGATTGTAGTCGAACACAACATCTTGGAGAAGCATATCATGTGGACCATCTCTTCGAGCAAAACCAAACTGACGTAGAGCTAGAGAAGGGTTGTAAGTAATACCTCCCCTTATACCAAGGAGTGGTACATTACGGAATTCTCCACAACGCTCAATGAAGGTGAAGTCCTTTTGAGAGAAAAGACTCCAACGGATATCTGAATGAGAGAGTGACATTAATCTTTGAGACCATTTCAACCTTTGTTCGTTCTTCAAAACTGATGGAGGAAGGTGCGAAATAAACCACCTGGATAGTAACGGTATACAACACATGAGAGTGCCTTGCCTCTTAGTAGTACGAGTGTGGAGAGAATGTAGGATATCTCCAAGCAAAGTAGGCACTGGATTGCGGGTAAGGAACAACTTGATGGCGTTGACATCTATGAATTGATCCGAGTTAGGGAATAGAACCAAACCATAAATTAGCAAGGCCACAATGTTTTCAAATGCATGGAAACTCATAACTTTGAGGAATTCTCGAGCTTTCTTAATTAGGAACTTAGAAAGTAAACCCTTAACTCCGCTTCTAGTTTCCCAATTGGCTTCAATGTCCGAGCTTAAGATGTAAGGTCGATGTAATGTCTTCGCATTTAGGAACCTTTTCCAAACCGTGAATGGCATTTGGTCAAGAATAGGTATCCCAAGTAGCTTAGAGAACTCTTCCAAGGTAGGAACCAACCGATAACTGAAATGTAAAGCAATGGTGTTTTGATTAAAGAACCGAATAGACATGCATCATATCTTCTTCAAACCGGAGATAACCAAATCAAGTAGATAACCATGTCTTTTGATGAACTGAGCATGGTCGGGAATTTCTGAAACCAATTCTTTGAGTTGAGAAGGTATACCCATGAAGTTGATTCGGATAGTCTTTCTAGAAGCCATAACACCTACAAAACAGAGCAAAGATAAATCCCTAGGTCCTTGAAATGGTTAGAAATGATATGCAATGCGAATGATGTCATGATGTCATGTATAGCACACACAAACAAATCACACAATGAGCCTATGGTTTAAGGCTTGCATGAGGTCTAGGTGATTACCCCACCAAAAGTTTGAGTTGGTTCATCCTGTCCTATAATAGTAACCGGTTCTAGGAATCTCACATCATTGATCTTTCTCAGAGGCGCTTATTTCAATACGACTACCAAGTGGTCGATCGAAAATGTCCCAAAAGTCTGATCTCAATGAGCGTAGCATCGAGTATCAACCAACCTCGGTCTACACCAAAGTCGGCCATCTCACTACCTTCTAATGGCCAAGATGGGTCAATTAAGGTTCTAAAAGTTAGTTAGCGATGACACCACGCAGAAGCCAAATACTATCCTCAACTTGGGAATGAGGAGTATCGGACAACCAAAGTGTCACGCTAACGTAGCCATCATGTTGACCGTGTAGTTATACGCCTAGCGGTCGCAACGATCTAATGCCACTTACCTAAAGGAAACCCGATCCGTGTAGGATCCCCAACAATATAATACCCAAGCAACCCTTAAAAGTAAAGCAATCAAATCAAATGTAAAGCGGTAAAATGATCTATGAATAAGGCAATTCTCTTTAGGAGTTTCTCACAGAGTCGCCAGCCTGTAATACGGTGAACTCGACTTTTAGGATTTTGTATCCAAATGTGCGGATAGCAAGAGTCGCCACCGACTTTTATTTTTATCCAATTAAGGGAAGGTAAAAGTACGTAAAAGACCTTCGTTAGATTCTCGAGTTCGGGAGAATGGTTATGAAAAGGGAAGGTATTAGCACCCTTTCCATCCGTAGTTATCTACGGCTCTTAGTTGCTCTTAGATCACTTTGAAAATTTTGTGCTTCGTGTGTTTGAAAAATGTTTTGAAAAGGCATTTCACTTTGACTTTGTAATGATTCATGTAGGAATGTATACAAAGTGTTCTAAATGTTTCGCTTTGAAAAGAGTTTGAACTTTGAAAAAGTGTGAGGTGTGAAAAGTATTTTGATAGAGCAAGCAACTAAAAGTCTTATTACCTACCGTAATTGGTCGCTGTTATTTTACGCTCCTTTAGAATAGCGCTATCCATACCATTAGTTGGTAGGTAACCCCATCGCTGGATGTAAGGGACATTCAAGGGACATCGATGGTCATAGAAGGCAACTTGTAGGAAGTATCCTAGCACATTCGGGACTATCATCATTTTCGTAGGCGACAATCGAGGGTCAAGATCATGTATTCGGAGGCGACATCGTGGGTCTTATGATCTTTGTATCAAGGGACTATGATGATTTGTTTTGAAGGCAACGATGCTAGAATACCTCTACATTCGAGGACATGACCATTTGAATTGTAGGCAACGAGAGAATTACCCTAAGGGGTGCATGTGTGAAAGAGTATGTTGATTCAGATATATGTTATCTTGAAAATTAGTGGGCTATGTTGATTATTATCTTGCCATACACGCCTAGTCACTAGCAATTTATAGGGTGCGGAAATTAAAATGCGGAAAGTAAAAGTGCGGGAATGTAAATGTCCTACGCTATTACATGGCTTTGGGGCAGATACATAATTTAAAATGCGGAAAATAAAAGCCTAATTAAAAACTATTACATCCCATGAGCAATTACATTATTGGAAAAAATAGAGAACAGTAAAAGAAACCGTCTGAATCGGAACAACCTGTGAAAGAATAAGAAAATCGAGAAATATGATGAAATCGAAATGAGAGAAAATGTTAGAAAAAATGCAAATTTTTAATTGAAAAAATATATCATGTCGAAATAATATAAATATACTAAGATAATTTTTTGGGATTTTTTTAAATGCAGAAATAGTAATTTAAAACTCATTTACAATGATTCAAATGCTAAAATAAAAATAAAAATACATATGCATGCAAAAAGATATTTTTTAATTTATTAAATTAAATAAACATTTTATGAGAATATCAAAAAAAGAAAATTAATTTTTGATGATTTTTAAATGCGTAAATAAAATATAGAAATTAATTAAAATAATGCAAAATATTAGAATATAGAAAAATAGGAAAATATGAAAATTGTTAAAGTTTGTAAAAAAGAAAGTGAAACCGTGCGGATTCGAATCGGGGACATGAGAGAGCATCCCACAACAAAGGAACGCCTTAACCAATCGAGCCAAGTGTGCAAGCTTGTTGGAAACGCAATAATGGGTTTTACACGCCACCTCCCCACCTCCCTCCTTCGCGCCACTTCATCTTTTCAATTTGAATATTTGAACACATAGCGCCGGGCTTCCGACGCTATAGCCTTTACCCGGATTATTTTCGTAGCTACATCCCCGCAAATCAAAAGTCCAAGAATACGCAATATAAATTTGTTATGGGACCCAGATCGATTGCTTTCAACCTCCCGAGCATGAATATGGCTTCGTTTTGGCCAATTTTTCTCGAATCGCCCGATCCCAATTCGAGCTCAAAACCTAATAATGGCAGATCACGATTCTGGTACTTAAAATCAAATCGGCTTATACAGAAACATTCTAAACATTAACTTGAACAAGAATATGCAATCAAAATGTATTTACAATGCATGAATCATAGAAATTGAGTTTTGATAAAAGTGATGCAAACCGTGATTGTTCTTTCGCGATTCTTGATGGATTTGTGACCTGTAAGGGTCTGGAATGAATCAATGGACCTCCAGGAAGCGATTGGCAGGCTTAGAATTGGTTGAATCGAATCAAAAACAAGAATGCAAGTGTCATATAACCACGGTTTTTTCTTGAGTTAGGTTAGGGTTTCTAAGGCAATTCTTTCCTTTTTTCTTGATAGGTATGCATCATATATTTATACTGGATGGATTTGGAATGGTTTTTGGAAAGAATTGATCAACATTCAATGGAAATCAAATTTTGATATTCTCATGAAATCAAATTTTCAAATTTTGTCCAATTTCAATCCAATCTTGCCAAATTTGATCTAATTTCAAATTGTCGGCATTTATGGGTTGATTGATCACAAGAAAGCAATAAAAATCAATCTTCCAATTAATCTTGATTTTATAATTTATTTTAAGATTTAATTTGCATTTAAATAAATAAATTACAAATTAAATAGAAAAATAAATCAAAAATTCGTGGCATTGGGCTTGGATATTCCTAATTGCATGAGGAACAAGTTAGGATGAAGAAAAATAGGCCCATTTGCAAAAGATTTGATTTTTGAAGTATCTCTTTGTGCATTCTTCCAAAATTGCCCAACTTGTGAATGGTGTAACTTGCTCAATTTTCCACATTTTTGAGTGTTCTTGGACTTTTTGGAAAGCTCTAAGAGTCCTCTAAACAATGTCTTTGGTCTCATCTCAATTGGAGTTACCCTGCTCAATATATCTTCAAAACAAAAGTTGACTTTTGTTGACTTTGAAAATGACCTGAATGTTTTGAGCTATACCTCTCAAATGAAGCATTTTTGACATTCTTGTGAGACATGAAGTTGTAGAGAATTGAATTTCCTTCAAAACAAGAGGTGGTGGAAAAATTTCGAGAAAGTATGAGAAAGTTATGATCACCAAAGTTTGGTTGACTTTTCACCTAGAAACCCTAATTTAGAAAGTTTGACTTTGAGCAAATCTTGAGTTTTCTTGATGAATCATGATCAACCCTTGATCAAATGATGAATGTAACTTCAAAATGAGGATGTTGACCAAAAATCGAAGTTTTGATCAGATGTTGACCACAGTTGACTTTTTGACCAATACAACTGATTTCCAACCATCTGAGCAATTGTCGGAGGAAACTTGACTTGTGAAGCTTGAAACTTGACATGGAGAATCTTTGAAGCATATGAGGAAGCATGAAAACCATTTGAGGTGTTAGAAGTCCATCTGGATCTGAGGAATGCCAAACCCTAGTTTGGGTTGATTGTCTAGGAGGGTGTTCATCTGATCAACTCTTGAGGAATCCTTGAGTATGGATGTATGAAATGCCTTGAGAATCATGAGGGCAAATTTTGGGGTATGACAGGGGCAACTATGGGAAAATGTGGGATATTTGTATGGGTAGAATTTATCTTCTCTTAGTTCTAGTTACTTGAAGCTTAGGAAAGTTTAGGAAAACTTAGAACTAGTTTGTTAGTCTTCACGATTTGTACTGATAGTCAAGTAGTTTTAGCCAAAAATGTGCCAAAGGGGGAGTTTGTTAGTGTTTTAAGTTGGCATCAATTTTGGTAAAACTAGGCTTTAGAAATGTCTTGATAGATGTCATGATATTCAGAGATTGAAGATAAATCCCATCGGACAAGGATGGTAAAAAGTACCGTAACTGGAAGCTAAAGTCAGGCCGAAATTCGCAGAAATACTGATGTCATAATGTATGTTATGACATTCAAGGTGACATTCTGCTCGCAGTAATCGCTTTTCCCGAGATTTTCGTGAAGTTTGTTGAGTCGTTTATTTATGTTTTTTGTAATTAGAAAACATGCTCACGTGGTCGCTAGGTTAAACTTAATTAAACCTAAATTGGTTGTTGAACAAACCATGTTTTTAGGAGAAAATTATGAATCCTAGCTATCTTTATGGAAGCCCAAAACTAAGATTCAGGATCGCCTATATAAAGAATTCAACCCTTACTCTACGCCCACGCCCGTAAGATATTGAAGATATTGCAGTGTTGTATTTGTGTACCGTTAGGATTTATAATGCTTGGTATTTGTAATTTAGTTTCTTTGAGCCAAGCAACTATCAATTGATAAGTGCATTGACTAGGATTTGTTTGTAAGGGTAGTTTATCACCAAAGCTTTGAAGCACGAGTGTTTGTCTCTTGATTGAAAGCTTTGAAGCAAGATCAAGATATTTTATTGAAGTGTGTCTTCACAATTCAATTAAACAATGGGTCGATATCATCATGTGATCGAGGGGAGTGAGTAGGAACTCGATCTAAGTAGGACTTAGGTTGTAGTGTCGGGTAGGGATTAAGTGAGGAGTTGTAAACGGTGAGTTTAACTCGAATTGATACTACTAATAGTGAATTTCCTCCCTCGGCCGGGTAGCCCGCACGAGGTTTGTTAGAACCGAACCGGTGAACAACTTATTGTGTTATTTATCGCAGACGCATCGTGAATTGTCAACATAGTGTCGACATCGTCATAACATTCTCTCGTGACATCAAGTATCTCGCGCCGTGAATTTCATGTAGGTTTGTTAGAACCGAATCGGTGAACAACTTATTGTGTTATTTACTACTTTCAGATTATCGTGGATTGTCAACATAGTGTCGATATCGTGTCATAACATTCTCTCGTGACATCAAGTATCCGCGCCGTGAATTTCAATTGGCATCGAAAGTGCACCCCTCTATTTCCGGGTGAGATCTAGGATATTTGTTTCGCGAATGGATAAAGAAGGAGGATTTGGAGGAAGACCACCTATTCTGGATGGATCTAATTATGATTACTGGAAGCCTCGTATGGTTGCCTACTTAAGATCAGTGGATATGAAAGCTTGGAGAGCTGCTGACAAAGGATGGAAACATCCCACCAAGCTTGAGAAAGATGGGACTACTGTCTTGAAACCTGAGGAGGAATGGAGCAAAGAGGAAGAGGAGCTAGCTCTGGGGAACTCTAAAGCATTGAATGCCCTATTCAATGGTATTGACAGAAATATCTTAAGACTGGTCCATCAATGTGAGCTGGCCAAGGATCTTTGGGACACTCTCAAAACTACTCATGAGGGGACATCCAAGGTGAAGATGTCAAGATTTCAGATGCTCACTACCAAATTTGAGAATTTGAAGATGAAAGAAGATGAGACTATTCATGAGTTTCACATGAATGTTTTGAAATTGCCAATGCCTCGTGAGCACTTGGTGAAAAGATGTCAAGAAAAGTCAGGAGAAAGATTCTCGTGTCTTGCCCAAAAGGTTTGCAATGAAAGTGACCAATCGAGGAGGCTCGTGACATCGCACTTGAAGGTTGAAGAACTTATGGATCTCTTATGACTTTTGAGATGGGAATCATGAAACTGCTGACAAAAAGAACAAGAGCATAGCACTTGTATCCAACATCAAGAAGGATGCAAGGTGGAAGATGAAGAGAAGATATCCAAGCTATAGCCATGCTTGGAAAACAGCTCAACAAACTCATCAGAAGGATTGATCCGAAGTCAAGGTCAAATGTCAAGGACATTGCATCTGACATCAGCAGATCTTATGACTCCAGCAGAAGATCCAAGTCAGAAGAAAAAGGAAATCAAGGCAAGGAATCCAATGTCGATGTGAAGGATTTGGGCATATTAGAGTCGAATGTCCTACCTTTCTAAAGAAACAAAAGAAAGGAATGGTCACTTGGTCCGATGGTGATTCGTGAAGTGAATCTGAGGAAGAAGGTGCCAAACTTTTCACCGCTTCTCCGAGTGTACAACTCGATATGGACTCTAGTGATGAGGAAGTGACATTTGAAGAGCTTGTCAAACCCACAGAAGTCGGTATAAAAATGGTGAAGTTTGTCAAGAAATGAGGAAATGTAAAAAGTCGATTGAGAAGTTGAAGTCGAGAATGTGAAGTCGAGGTCGAGAAAAGGAAAACACACCACTATAAATCACCTCAATAGTGATATTATAATGTTGAACTCCAAACTTGATCGATGTCTAAATCACAAAATGTCGACATCCTGTAATCGATAAGTTGGAAGAAATTCTTCACTGACAAAGTGCGTGAAATAAGCATGGTCTAGGATATGTATCGAAAAGAAACCCGTGGTGACATTAAGAAGAAGAGACATGGAAACCAATGTCAAAACAATACACAACATAAAATAGGAAATGTGTCCGACCTGTGGTATGGCTACAAAGAGATTTGCTAATAACTGTGGAGGAACAAACCCGCAAGTCAATGGCAAAGAAGATGTCACACCACAAAACAGAAATAGGTCTCGTGATATGTGGAGACTAAGAAGTTTGTTAATAACAAAAGGAAGAATGATCTAATAAACCAATGTCAAAACAGATGTCACAACATTGGGTTCAACATCAAAATCATAGAAACATGAACAAAAGTTTCAAAGATGGAGATGTCACTATTGTGGAAGGTTTGGTCACATAAAATCCTTTTGCTACAGGCTACATGGATATCCTAATCAAGGTTCTTATGTGAAGCCTAAAACCAACAGGGTATCAAACACTCAACAAGGAAGAAAAGATCAGCTCGTAGCTCACACTTCTTTAGAGTGTCTCGCCAAGAAAGATTGGTACTTTGACAAGGGTGTTCCAAGCATATGACCGGAGATGAATCTTCTCAATGATGTTAAGCCTCATTCTACCAACTTTGTTACTTTTGAGATGGAGCTAAAGGAGAAATCAAAGGTATTGGAAACTCAAACTGGTATGGAGTTCCAAGCCTAAATGAAGTGTTGCTGGTAAAAGGTTTGGCTGCAAATCTCATTAGCATAAGTCAGCTACGTGACATGGGACTCACAATCAACTTCACTAAGTCCGAATGTCTTGTAATCAATGATGAACAAGTAGTGATTATGAAAGGAGTCGATCAAAGGATAATCACATTGTGGGAATCAGAACACCACCGCCTCCGTGTGTTCTATGACAAAGATGAAGAGGAAGTGAAGTCAGGCAACAAAATCGATCATCCACATTTCGTGAGGAATGAATAGGACTGCCTATAAAGGAGTCAAGGATACCAAGATTTCTCATGGACAAAGGGAGAATCTGTGGTAAGTATAAGGCTGGACAGGAAATCAGAATCTCACACTCAATGTCTAGACATCTGACCAATCCTAAAGTACTGAAGCAAAGTACTAGGAACTGGCATGAAAGGCTAACCAAGTATCTTACTGTCAAAGGATACAGGAGAAGAGTCTTGGAAGAAACCCTCTTTGTCAAAGGAGGAAAGATCATGGTGCTTCAAATTTATGCTAACAACATAGCTTTTGGAAGAATACCTGACACAATTGTGAGACATGTTGACAACCAAATGAAAGCTGAATCTGGGATGAACCTCATTGGAGAGTTGATTCATTTTCTTGGACTGCGAGTCTCACAGATGGAGGACTCAACACTTCTCCCACAGAGCAAGTGTGCAAGGAATTTTGTCAAGAAATTTGGAATGAAGAATGGCTGTCACAGAAGGACTCCTGCTCCCACTCATTTGAAGTTGTCCAAGAAAACAAGTGGAGAAAGTGTTGATCAAAGCTTGTGTAAAAGGCTTGTTGTTGGATGTGTCTTCTTGAGAAATAATCTCATTTCTTGGATCAACAAGAAGCAAAACTGTGTGTTCCTATACAATGTTGAAGCTGAACACATAGCAGCTGATAGCAATTGTTCTAGGATGATCTGGATGAAGCAGACACTGATTGAATACAATGTCATACAGGATGTCATGACATTGTACTGTGACATTATTACTAAAGCTCTTGAGGCTAGTCAATTTAAGGCTTTAAGGGACAAATTGGGTATTTGTCAATATGAGGAGTTATAGCAATTAACTGTGTCTACAACCAGGGATGAAAGGGACTTTTTATTTCAATTATTTGTAAATGGGTTATTCAAGTATTTTCATCCTCATTTTAAAAGGTCCAAGAATAGGAAGAGACACCCTCATATAATAGTTTCTTCTTTTGAAAGTAGTATCACTCTTTCTTCACACAAAAGAAACTCTAAAACCCTCTGCCATTTTCGCTCTCATTCTCTCAAAAACCATCAGCGAAAAATGTCTTCATCTTCCTCATCATCTCAAGAATCAGGATCTTCATCTCCATCCATGGCTGAAGTTAGGGCAAATGCTGAAGCCATGCAAGCTGAAGCACTGAGGGTTACTCCATTGCGTGCAATAGCTACTGATCTAGAAAAAGTCAAGAAATTGCGCACAAGGAATGCAAGAAGGTCACAAGCATCCCCCTCTGGTAAGACTTTTGTACCATCCTCTTCTGTTCCCCCAGAAATAGTGAACACAGAGGAGTCTAGGTTTGTGCATATAGCCATTGCTAGATTAGTAACCAGGATCCTAAATGAAGATCAATCTGTACCTGGGGTTTCAGTTCCCCTAAACTATAAGTCTGCTAGCCCTAGTTTAGCGTTGATCCAGATGTCACTGAGAATGTCGAGACATCTGGTGATCATGATACTTCCCCTGCCAAGAATAATGTAGATCCTTCAGTTAAAGATTCTGAAGTACGTGTTGATGATGTTTGTAATGAAACCCCTGTTGATAAGGAAGATGTGATTTCTGATAGTATCCTTGAGTAATCCCCAGCAAAATTTGCCTCTGATAAAGCCCCTGCTGACTATATTTCTGATAGTATTCTTGAAGCATCACCAGCAAAATGTGCCTCTGGTAAAGTCCCTGATGACTACATTTCTGACAGTATTTTGGAAGAATCTCCAGTTCAAGAATCTGATCATTTAACTGAACCTCCAGTCATTGACCTAGATGAAGTGTTCTCAGATAATGATCTTATTGCCAATGTCAATCCAAGCATTGCAAAGAGAATGATGAAAAGAAAGGGAAAACAGGCAGTCTCACAGAGCCCTGCTAAAAGGAAGGATACTGAAGATGTGTGCAAGACTGAGAAGTATCCCAAAGCTGGACCCTCTACAAGGAGATGTAGAGTAAAAACTGTTGGTGGAGGCTCAAGACCAAAGAGAACACCAATTGTGAAAAAGAGGAAAGAACCTGAATCCTCAGAGTCAGATCAAGACTCTGACTTTGATGTTGAGGAAAATGTCACAGACATTCATCCCAAAAAGAAGCAAACTCGGGAAGTCAGTCCAAGGTACTGGTGGCTATAGACATCTCTTTCCATCATCCTGAAAATGTTGGAAGATGGAAGTATGTTGGCTTAAAGAGAGTGGCTCTGGAAAGAGAGTTAAATAAAAGTGCCCTTGAATGCAAGGAAATTGTTGACTTGATTAAAGAGGCTGGTCTGATGAAAACATTTGTAAATTTCTCAAACTGTTATGAAGTTTTGGTAAAAGAGTTCATAGTCAATCTGTCAAGTGGCTGTGGGAATAAGAGCTCACGACTACCGATCAGAGATATGTGAGGGGAGGAAAGTCGTTTTCCAAATGTGATCAACAGATTCTCGGTAGATTCGATAATGCTCACCAGAGTCAAGGAAATCGACAACAAGATATGTCAAACCATCATCGCTAAACAAGTAAGGCAATGGCTCAAGGGAAAGCTCAAAGAAGTAAGTTGAGTGTCAAATTTTCCATCCCGCATAAGATTGGTGCCGCTAATCGGTTCCAACCAATCACAAATCCACCATCTCTAATGGACTGGAAGATTCATATATGCAGAGGCACTCAAAGCTACATTTGACTATGGATCCTATATATTTGAGCAGACCCTAAAACATGCTGACAGTTATGCTATAAAAGGACCAATAGCATTTCCCTCCCTCCTGTGTGGAATTATAGTTGATCAGTATCCAGACATTCTTGGTGACAAAGATTTAATTTGCAAAAGAGCTCCTACTCTTGGTTTTCACTACAAACTGTTTCAAGGCAAACATGTCCCAGACATTGTCATGACATCTGGTGAGACATCCAATGTCAAAGCAACTCCTCAAAAGGCAAATAGCATTGCTGTACTGAAAGCCAGTTGCAAAGAGCTGGAAGCAGAGTCTAGAAGAGTTGATCTCTCAACTAGAACAGGACACAGAGGTTGAGGATGAAGGGTTTGCTGTTGATAATGATGCTGCTGGTGATGCTGACAATGATGATGTTCAGAGGGCTAAAGATGAAGAAGAGTCTGAAGATGCCTCTTTTCACAGTGTCTCTTCAGGAGAAGAGAGCACCTGAGCTGTTGCTGGTGTGGTCTTTTTGTGGCCCTGATTGTTGCCCTGGTGTTGCTTCTGCTTTTGTTCAGTCAACTGTTTCTTGTTCTTGTATTTCCCTTTTTTTTTTGTTTTGGATAATTGTAATCATTTTGTTGACAGACTTGTAATCCTTGACTGAGTTATAACTTTTGTGCTGTTAGTGTATGATTGAAAGTTTGGGGTACTTGTATTGTTTCCTTTGGCCCTTTATGGCTAAAAAGGGGGAGAAGAACTACTGTGTGGCAGTAGTATTGGGAATTTGGGAAACTGTATGGCCTGTTTAAACTTGTATGTGGGCAATTGTGGGATTTCCGTATGGGTAGAATTTATCTTCTCTAAGTTCTAGTTACTTGAAGCTTAGGAAAGCATAGAACTAGTTTATTGTCTTCTCACGACAGTACTGACGTTAAGTAGTTTTAGCCAAAATGTGCCAAAGGGGAGTTTGTTAGTGTTTTAAGTTGGCATTAATTTTGGTAAAACTAGGTTTTAGCAATGTCATGATAGATGTCATGACATTCGAGATTGAAGATAAATCCCATCGGACAAGGATGTTTAAAGCATACCGTAATCGAAGCTAAAGTCAAGTTGGAAATTTCGCAAAATAACCGATGTCATAATGTATGTTATGACATTCAGCAGACATTCTGCTCTAACTGCTTTTTCCCGAGATTTTCGTGAAGTTTGTTGAGTGCTAAATTATGTTTTTCTCGTTATTAGAAAGCATGCTCACGTGGTGTTAGGTTAATCTTAATTAAATCCAAATTGGTTGTTGAAAAGACCATGTTTTTAGGATTAAATTAATGAACCCTAACTATCTTTGTGGAAGCCCAAAACCAAGATTCGTGGATCGCTTCTATAAAAGGAATTCAACCCTTACACCGCCACAACGCCCGGAATTTATTGAAGATATAGCAGTTGTTATTTGTGTACGCTAAGAGATTTAACAATTGGTTTTGTGTAATTCTAGTTTCTTCATGAGCCAAGCAACTATCAATTGATAAGTGCATTGACTAGGATTTGTTTGTAAGGGTAGTTTATCACCAAAGCTTTGAAGCACGAGTGTTTGTCTCTTGATTGAAAGCTTTGCGAGATCAAGATAGTTTATTGAAGTGTGTCTTCACAATTCAATTATTCAATAGGTCGATATCACCGTGATCGAGGGGAGTGAGTAGGAACTCGCATCTAGGTAGGACTTAGATTGAAGTGTCATTGGGTAGGTTTTAAGTGAAGGAGATAAACTGTTGGTTTATTCCTGAATTAATTCTACTAATAGTGAATTTCCTCCTGCTTGGTAGCTCCAAATGTAGGTTTGTTAGAACCGAACGGTGAACAACTTCTTGTGTTATTTATCGTCAGATGCATCGTGTGGATTGTCAACATAGTGTCGACATCGTGTCATAACATTCTCTCGTGACATCAAGTATCCGCCGTGAATTTCGAATGGACGAATCAAATCGCCGCTTTGCCACGCAAGTCTTCGCCGGCCGATGAGTCAACGACGCCGAGCCCTAGCTCGTCGCCTTCCTACGACACCAATCCCAAACCTGCAAAATACGTGAAATAAAAGGGAAAAGAGTACCACCCCTAAATCGAGGGTCGCGAACACGATGGTGGTGTTCGCTTAAAATGCCCGGATAAGCTGGCTCGATCGAGACAGCTCAAATGCCCCAGCCATGGCAAATCGATTTTACGCCTAAGCTTGCATGTAATGGTTCAAATGTGATCTAATACATGTCCCGAGTTCGGATAAACACACAAAAACAATTAGCAATGCATGGATTTATGAAATCGAATTCAAGAAAATACCAAATCGGAGCAAGCTAGGAGCACGATCCGGGCAACCGGCTTCGAAAGGTCGGATTGATCCCCGAACCTCAGAACACGATGGAAGGCCTAGAACACCTTGAAACTTGTTGAAATAAGGATTCAATTTCACAACTTTGAGAAATTTTGAGAAAAGTAGGTCGCTTGTATGGGCTAGGGTTTTCTTCTTGGTCTTGTGCAATGTGCTGAGTATTTATAGAGTAAGAATTGGAAGCAAATAGAATGAAAAAAGATCTCCTCTTTCAAATAAAATCAAATCTTTTGAAAATTTGATTTTCCCTTCTATGTGAGAGCCAGCACGAAATTGGCAAGTTGTGTGGCTATCTTGGACCTCAAGTTTGATAAAATCCAACCCATTTGAAAATATACCTTGTTTTCATATTTTATATAATTTAAATTTGAATTAAATGCTTTTAAATTCAAAAAAAAAATAGAATGTGGTCGTGGCAAAGCATCAATAGGTCACAAATAATATTATGAACAAGTTTGGATCATAAAATTATAGGCCCATTTGGAAAAAATTGGATTTTGACAAGTATCTCTTTAGTAATTGTCCAAAAATGCCCAACTTGTGCAAGGTTTATTTTGCTCAATTTTCCACATTTTTGGATGTTCTTGGACTTTTTAGAAAGCTCTAGGTGTCCTCTAAACAACCTCTTTGGTTTCATCTCAATTGGAGTTTCCATGCTCAATAAAACTTCATTACAAAATGTTGACTTTTTGTTGACTTTGAAAAGGACCTGTAATGTTTTGATCCATATCTTCAAAATGAAGCGTTTTTTGACCATGCTTGTGAGACATGAAGTTGTAGAGAATTGAATTTCCTTCAAAATGAGAGGTGGTGAAAAAATTTCTAATAAAGTATGAAGAAGTTATGCTCAGTCAAAGTTCAGTTGACTTTTCTCTAGGAAACCCTAATTTGGAAAGTTTGACTTTTGAGCAAATCTTGAGTTTTCTTGTTGAATCATGACCAACCCTTGATCAAATGATGAATGTGACTTCAAAATGAGGATGTTGACCAAAAATCAGGAAGTTTGACTGTATGTTGACCACATTTGACTTTTTGTCCAATACAACTGATTTTCAACCATCTGAGCAATTGTCTGAGGAAACTTGACTTGTAAAGTGTGAAACTTGTCATGGAGAATCTTTGGAGCATATGAGGAGGCATGATGACCACTGAAGATGTTGGAAATCCATCTGGATCTGAGGATAGCCAATCCCTAGTTTGAGTTGATTGTCTAGGAGAGGGTTTGTCTGATCAACCCTTGAGGAACTTCGAGTATGGATGTATGAAATGTCTTGAGGAATAGGAGGGAAAATTTTGGGTATGACAACTGCCCTGCTCAATCTTCTTGTACCGAAGGGTTAGATTGGTATGCTTGCCTTCGTGACTGGAGGTGAAGATGATGAACACCGAGTACACCAAAATTTGCACCGCTGATCGATGATGCAGGAATGGGCTTACAGATGCCATTTGGAGAAGTGGGAACTTCACCGGGAATGAGTCGACGCTAGACTCAAGAATGTCGTCTCAAGAAAACGCCGAGATGGGCTTAAGATGCCATCCGAGAGACCGATGCCGGGAGTAAGTCGACGTTAGACTGCAGTATTCTTGAAAAATAAAGGAGCATGGAGACGGGCTTAAGATGCCATCCAGAGAGAACGATGTCGAGTCGACGTTAGACTTCAACACTGCCTTTGAATAAAGTTATTGGTTTGTATTGGTTTTAACCAAATATGCAAGATTCTCGAAGTGGAGAGATGTCGACAAATAGCCGGAGATGGGCTTAAGATGCCATCCAAGGCAATCGAGTCGTACGCCGCACTGTAGCTGCTGATAATAAGAGAGTGTCGAATAAATCTTCGCCTTGATTACTCGAGGAATAATGGTCGCATCGTGATGCCTTCGCAGGTTTCGTGTGTTGATCCAATGTCCATATCGAGGATAACCCGTAACCGCTCGACAGGTTTCCATCCGCTTCGGTTTTAATCTCGGATCCGCTGTCGGAGGACAACTTGGGTGATCGCTCGATAGGGTTTCTTGTCCGGCTTCGTATTAATCCTAGATCCGTTGTCGAGGACAACTCGGGCAAGCTTTGATAGGGTTTCCGTCTGCGGTATTAATAATCGGACCGTTGTTTCGTATGATTTTCACCGCTTGGGAAAAGCAAAAGAAACTTTGATAGAATATCGTTAGTCTTATGCAGATCATGATGCACGATGTAATGTGTATGAATGATATATGCATAAGTTATGGCTTCTATGAAAAATGTATGAATGATATATGTTGTGGTATTTCAAAACATATCCATCTTGAAGAAGATATGGACGCTCTGCTTGGGGATTTCTGGCTTCTGTCAGGGACGAAACTGATGAAAACCCTGCTTTTGAAAGAGAAAAAAAGATATCCTCGATTCCTCCGATGCACTATCTGACCAAGTCTTGAGCCTAGATATTTGTTGAGGATGGTGGAGATTGAAAGGTATGCTGCCGAGGATCTTGTGTGTAGACCCTCCTAGGGAAAATTTAGAGGCGCCCTATTGGGGATCTTGCGCGTAGATCTTGCTGGAGAGTATTTGATTGTTGCTGGGAGACAGGGCTGGAGCCCATTGAAGCCTCTAGCTGGGGAATAAAAGTTATAGATTTCCTCCGATGCACTATCTGACCAAGTCTCAAGTCTGGATATTGCTGTTGCTGGGGGAATGGTATTTATTGAGAGATATTCTACTAGGGACAAATACCTCTGTTGGGGATGAAATGTTATTGCTCGAAGACTGGTGTAATCCGGTTAAGTTGGTTAGGGAATCACTGCTCGGGGACCAACGTGACGGCGCCTGGGATGTCTGGATTAATGGAGGAAAATGTGTACTCCGCTGAGGGGAGATTTGTGGTGAGCGGCACCTCTGTGGGCATTGTACTCTCTGCAGGGGAACGTATTGGTGACTTTCGTCGTCATCTCAATTCCTATAGCCTGTAGTAATTATCCTTGTTCGTTCACTTTTCGCATATTTGTAAATAGCTATTTATTGTTAGATGCATATAATCATTCAAAGCAAACGTTGGACTTTATGCAAACAACAACAGTGAAAATTTGTAAAGAGAGAGAACTTCTATTAATTTGAAAGGCGGCGTATGGCCAAGTAGTTTGTACAAGGGAAAAGTAGAAAGCAATGCGGAAACAATCTCGTTAAGTTCCAACTATGCTAGTACTCATATATTTCGATTATCTCATCTCCTTGTTGTCAGTAGAAAGTGAGTGAATTGATTTTCGCCATTTGAATCTTGATTTTCGCCATTTGAATCTTGAATCTTGAAACTTGATTTTCCCTAACTTTTGCCTAGACCGCCCTTTCGGGTTTTCAGTCTACCGGGATACCCTCTTTTGCCCAAGCCGCCTTTGCAGGTTTTCGACTTGCCGGGTGTACATGTTTTGTATATATCCTTAACTTTTTCCCAAACCTTTTGGGTTCGCCAGGATGCCCTTACTTTTGCCTAGGCCAGTCGACCTAGCGGGTCTCTTTTATGCGTA
Source organism: Vicia sativa (assembly GCA_021764765.1). Lineage (NCBI taxonomy): Eukaryota > Viridiplantae > Streptophyta > Magnoliopsida > Fabales > Fabaceae > Vicia > Vicia sativa. The sequence continues at coordinate 20,665,702 of CM038794.1, forward strand.
GTATTTTTTGACTATGTCAGCGTTCACAGGGTGTGGGAAGTTTTCACCATCCATAGTGCTAAGTATCATAGCTCCGCCTGAAAATACTGTCTTGAATACAAATGGTCCCTCATAGGTGGGAGTCCATTTGCCCCTGGGATCACCTTGTGGAAGAATGATGCGCTTGACTACTAAATCACCGACTTGGTAGACTCGGTACTTGACTTTCTTATTTAATGCTCTGATCATTCGCTTCTAATAGATTTGTCCATGGAAAATGGACGCGAGTCGTTTCTCATCAATCAAGTTAATCTGGTTGAGGCGAGTCTGGATCCATTCATCTTCGCCTAACTCTGCGTCCTGGAGGATTCTGGTTGAGGGTATCTGAACCTCGATTGGTAGGACTGCTTCCATACCGTATACAAGAGAGAAAGGGGTTGCCCCTGTTGATGTCCGTACTGTAGTGCGGTAACCATGAAGAGAAAATGGTAACATCTCATGCCAATCCTTGTAAGTCACTATCATCTTCTACATGATCTTCTTGATATTCTTGTTGGCGGCTTCCACTGCGCCATTCGTCTTAGGCCGATACGGAGAAGACTTGTGATGCTTGATTTTGAACTGCGTGCAGAGTTCGGTGATCATTTTGTTGTTAAGATTAGAGCCGTTATCTGTGATAATCCTTTCGGGAGTGCCATACCGACAGATAAGATTGTGTTTGATGAACCGAGCCACAACATTCTTAGTAACAGATGCGAATGAGGCTGCCTCTACCCACTTGGTGAAATAGTCAATTGCCACGAGGATGAAACGATGTCCGTTGGAAGCGGTGGGCTTGATTTCTCCAATCATGTCAATGCCCCACATTGCAAAAGGCCAAGGAGCGGTTAAAACATTCAGAGGTAATGGAGGTACGTGCACTTTGTCCTGACATATCCGCACTTGTGACAAGATCGAGCATAGTGACAATCGGCCCATGGTGGACCAATAGTAACCTGTCTCGTGATCTTCTTAGCCATCTTATGTCCATCGGAATGTACCAAATGCGCCTTCGTAATTCTTCCATGACACGCTCGCTTTCTCGATCCACACAATGAGTAAGCACAAATCGTGGTTGCGCTTTGTATAAGATGTCGCACGAGAAAGAATTTGGATGCAAATCTTCTCAAAACTTCTTATCATTGATGATGCCCCACGGATATTCTTGAGTCTCGAGATACCTCTTCACTTCAGAACCAAGGTTTCTCTTCAGATCAAGTTCACAACAAGATGCCGGTTCGTCGAACTTTCGATGATGATCCGGGAGCCTCGTTGTCCCATCCGACCTTGAACATGGACGACATAGTAGCTAATGCGCTCGCTAACCGATTCTCTCTCGTGGAATGTGATCTCTTCAAGTAGGGATCAAACTCGTAACATGCTCTCGATAGGAATGAGATTCGGATGCTTCAGATCCCATTCGCCTTTGATCCGACCGATCACCAAAGCCGAGTCTCCATTCACTTGCAAGAATTTGATTCTTAATTCAATAGCAGCTTTAATACCCATGATGCACGCTCAGATTCGCCATGTTGTTAGTGCAACAAACATAATCGGGCGAAGGCGATGTCCGCCGTAGGATGTAATGATGGCGCCAATGCCATTGCTAAGCGCTCGAGGCTCCACAAAGACCATGGTCCATCGATCCTTGTTCAGTCCTTCGTCGACCTGGTTCTTCATAATCAAGAATTAGCAAAACATCTTCATCTCGAAACTCGAATCGCATAGATCGATAGTCATCTACGGCTTGATGAGCCAAATGATCGGCTACTACACTTCCTTTGATCGCTTTCGAGAAGTGTACCGATGTCGATTCGGTCAAAATCATTTGCCATCTTGCTATTCTTCCGAGAGAGCCGGTTTCAATATGTATTTTATCGGATCCATCTTGAGATCAACAAAGTGGTGTGAGTCAACACATACTGCCTTAGTCGGCGAGCAAGCCAAAGCGCTGCAAGTTTTCTCGAGTCGTGAGTATCTTGTTTCACAATGTAAACTTTTGCTAAGGTAGTATATTGCATACTCTTTTCGACTGCACTGGCCATGTTGCCCCAACACACACCCCATCGAGTTCTCTAACATCATAAGTACATGATAAGAGGTCTTCTTCAAAGCGTGCATCGTGGATAAGAGGATTTTGTAGGTACTCCCCGATTTTGTCGAAAGCGATCCGAAATCGCTGCTCCATTCCACTACTTGATCTTTCTTCAAGAGTTTCAAGATTGGCTCACAAGTAGCGCTAGATGTGCAATGAATTTGGCAATGTAATTCAAACGCCAAAGAAACCTCCGACTTCCTTCTCAAGGGAGTCGGCATTTCTTGATAGCTTTAACCTTGGCGGGTCAACTTCAATACCTTTACCATCGACAACAAATCCTAAGAGCTATCGGATCCGACCAAAGGTGCACTTGTTAGGATTAAGTCTCAGTCTGTACTTCTTCAACCTATCAAACAGTTTCCGCAAATGATCAAGATGTTCTTCCTCAGTCTGTGATCCAGCTATCATGTTGTCGACGTAGACCTCTATCTCGTGATCAATCATGTCATGAAACAATGCCACCATAGCACGCTGATAAGTGGCGCCAGCGTTCTTCAATCCGAACGGCATAAACTTGTAGCAGAAAGTGCCTCACTGTGTAACGAAAGTAGTCTTCTCCATGTCTTCGGGAGCCATTTTGATCTGATTGTAACCGGAGAAACCATCCATGAAGGAGAAAACTTTATGCTGAGCGGTGTTGTCGACTAGAACATCAATATGAGGAAGTGGGAAATCGTCTTTCGGACTCGCTTTGTTCAAATCAGAATCCACACACATTCGCACTTTGCCATCCTTCTTAGGTACGGGTACCACGCTACAACCCACGTGGGTAAGAAGTAACGCTAAGAAACCGTTGAACCGCTTCATAACTTCGCTTTGATTTTCTATGACATCTTAGGACGCATGCGATTTAACCTTCGCTTCACCGAGAAAACCTTCTTTGTCTGCAGAATCGTGTACCACAATATCAACGCCTAGACTGCATGTCTTCGATGACCAAGCAAAACCTCGATGTAGTCTCGTAGCATCTAAACCAATCTCTCCTTGACACTGTTCTCAAGACCTGCTCCTACCTTGATCTCTTTTTTGTCTTCATCAAGACTCAGATTCACAACCTCAATCGACTCTTCATGTGGTCAGATAACTCGCTCTTCTTGTTGTAGCAACCGCAAGTTCTCCGCACTTCACAATCTTCCTCACCTTCGCCTTCGCTTGGTAGATCGGATTATCAAGTCATATTTAGCAATAGCATAGTGTTATCAACGAGATTCGTAGTGATTCTCGCTTGTATCACGGGTGTGTAAGAACACATAGCCTTTTGAAGGGGTGATAAAGTAAAAGAAAGAAAACCATAATTGAATGCAAAAGTCCAACGATTTTATTGAATGAAAACATGCAAATGATAGATAATAACCCTCACAAACGAGCCACGATGCCCTGGGTAAGGCACTAGGCTTTAGAGTTTATTGTTCAAAACATAGAGAACGAAAAGCAAAACAGAAAACAAAGGCAATTACTCCTGTCTAAAGGTGATTGGTATGACGCCTTCGCCTTCCAATTGCCGAGTCCGCTGGAGTTGGAAAGATCCACTTGCCGATGTCGGTCGCGTCAGCCTTCTATAGCATGAACTCCATCTTTGCCGATGCGAGGAAGTTGGCGGCACGCCACGGCATCATCTTCGACCATTGATGGTAAAGCCTAAACCATTTTGTCGATTTGAAAGGAAGATCGGGAGTCGACCCCAAATAGTACTACCTCCTTCTTCAACCGCAGCTGAGCATCTTTCAATGAGGCCATCCTAGGAGGAACTTGTGTAACTTCGAGGACAGAGAGTCAACAGCACGACTGGGATTGTTTCGAAGCTTAACAGGATTCTCAAAGAATTCACCTTCCATCTAGAGATAACGGAAAGATCAGATGATCGACCATGTATTCTCTTCACCGATATCGTAACAACCTTCCCTTCACCGGGTACTTCACTGATGCAAGGTAATACCGCCCATGTATCCAAGGGCGCCCAAGTAGTAAGAGTAAGTGGACGGATGTCCATGACAAAGAATGTGGAATCAAAAGTCTGGAACCGACTTTAACAGTGTAATGAGCCTCCAAGTAATCGCTCACTTAGAACCATCAAAAGCTCTCACAATTATGTCACCGGGCTTCGTAACCAATCCTTCAACATCAAGTCGGTCAAAAGCACTCTTTGGTAGGATATTCAGAGCGTAACCGATTCTACCAAAATATGAGACAATGTAATGCCCTTGCATTCAACAGAGATGTGCAAGGCTTTGTTGTGTTTCCTCCCAATAGAGTTAAATCAAGATCGTAGTTTAGGCCGTTGTTGGCAGCCGTGCTAGCAATACAAAATTCAAATTGATCAAGAGTAGTGTCTTATGCACGTGAGCATTCTTCTAAACTTCACCAAGGCTTTAGCATGAGCCTCAGAGCACAAGAGCAGAGCAAGCATGGAGATCTTGGACGAGTCTGTCCCCAACTGCTCCACAACATTGTCGCCACTCTTCTTGATGATCTTCTGAATTTCCTCCATTTCTTGTTTGGAGGTGTCTTCGGCAACTTCCTTTGGTACTTCTGTCTGAGCAGGATGAGTTACTGGCTCTTTCCCTCTAGCTTCGGGAACTGGTTGAGTAGCTGGAATGCGAGCTGGAGTCGCAGTGTCTTTCGGAGGAGAGATCATTGGAGAAAACACACTTCCGGTTCTGGTCACCTTACTAGATCCGGTGATGTTGTCAATGTCTGAAATGGTAGCTTCAACTGTATGATCCTCCATGGTCAGAGGGTCTTGCTTGACACCATGATAGTAAACTTCGGCTCCATAGTTTCACGGTATAGCTTTGTCAGAGGAATATGGAACTGGTCTGGGAGGGGTAATGATGAGAGGTGCCACTCTAGGCACAGGATCAGCAGAGGAAATCCTTATTGTGTTAACATCAACATAGTCTTCTGGGAAATCGTCTCCCCATCCGGTCGCCTTAACATTTTCAATAGGAATTTCGTAGCTTTCAGGAACAGTATACTTCACCATATAATCGAACTTTCCACTTGGCTGCCCCAAGGTATCCTGCACTGCAGCCGCTTACATCTTCGATCTTCAGTTTCTTAGACATATCTTCACACAGATTCTCCACAGGTGACGGTTTTAGAAATAGTATTTCTCGGTTATCCATCATGCACTGAACACGTCTTTTCAACCAAGCACAACCGTCAGGCGCAGATGGGCACCAACGACAATTCTCTGGGCATCCTGGATTAACACCGGCTTGCAGCAAATTCTTCTTAACAGTCATCAGAGGAATGGTCAAGTCATCTATGTTGAAAACATAAGAGTTCTTGCCAATAGCATTGGAACTTTTGTCATGGTTAGGCATAGGCGCGTTGATCACGTTCGGAGTCTCAACGGGAGGATCAAACTCAATCTGTTTAGCTTCGATCATGTCTTGAATCTTGTTCTTCAGAGCCCAACAATCATCAGTGTTATGTCATGGGTTGTTGGAGTGATAAGCACACTTAGCATTAGGATTGCATCTTGGAGAGGAAGTGTTGATATTCTGAGGAGGATCCCTCAAGGTAATCAACTCTGCTTTCAATATGTATTGCAAGGCTTGCGACAATGGCATGTTGATCTTTGAAAATTGTCTTCGTGGCGTGTTCTGGTTACGCGCGTTGTCTCGCTGAGGTTGTGCTGATGTAGGATTGGAGATCACAACTGCCCCCACAGATTAAGCACGGTCGGTCTTGGCTCGGCTTTTCTGACCATACACAGCATTGGCTTCTTTCTTACTACCAAAAGATCTCTTCGCAGCATTTGATGATGACTCTACCTGAATCTTCCCGCTCTTCATACCAAACTTCAACGCGCTCCTCGTAAGTATCACCGGTGAATCCCTCAAGAGTTTCCAACGATGATTAAAGAATGGACCTGACAATGTTCCCATGAACATATCTGTCATACCCCAAAATTTGCCCTCCTATTTCTCAAGATATTCCATACATCCATGCTCAAGGATTCCTCAAGAGTTGATCAGACAAACTCTCTCCTAGACAATTAACCCAAACTATGGTTTGGTATTTCTCAGATCCAGATGGACTTCCAACATCTCCAATGGTCATCATGCCTCCTCATATGTTTCAAAGACTCTCCATGTCAAGTTTCAAGCCTTACAAGTCAAGTTTTCGCATAATTGCTCGATGGTTGAAAATTAGTCAGATTGGTCAAAAGTCAACCGTGGTCAACATACAGTCAAACTTCCTGATTTTTGGTCAACATCCTCATTTTGAAGTTACATTCATCATTTGATCAAGGGTTGATCATGATTCATCAGAAAAACTCAAGATTTCCTCAAAAGTCAAACTTTCCAAATTACGGTTTCTCAAGAAAAGGCAACCAAACTTTGACTGAGCATAACTTCTTCATACTTTCTCAGAAATTTTTCCACCACCTCTTGTTTTGAAGGAAATTCAATTCTCTACAACTTCATGTCTCACAAGAATGTTCAAAAAATGCTTCATTTGGAAGGTATGGATCAAAACATTACAGGTCCTTTTCAAAGTCAACAAAAAGTCAACATTTTGGTTTGAAGATATATTGAGCATGGTAACTCCAATTGAGATGAAACCAAAGAGGTTGGTTATAGGACTCTTATAGCTTTCCAAAAAGTCCAAGAACACTCAAAAATGTGGAAAATTGAGCAAGATACACTATTCAGAAGTTGGGCAATTTTGGACAATTGCACAAAAGGAGATATTGGTCAAAATGCAAAATTTTCCAAATGGGCCCATAATCTTATGGTCCAAACTTGTTCATGACATTATTTGTGACTCATAAATGTTTGGTCATGGCAATTTGCTATTTTATTAATTTATTTTTGAATTTTAAACCATTTAATTCAAAATTAAATTATATAAAATATGAAAATAAGATATTTTTTTCAAAAGGAGTGATTTTATATCAAACTTGAGGTCCAAGGAAGCCCATGATACATACCAATTTCGTGCTTGATCATTCATTAAAGAGAAAATCAAATTTCCTTCAAAAATTTGATTTTATTTAAAAATTATTCAATGCATTCAAAACCAAATCTTTTTTCCTTGTTTTTTCTCTCCTAATTCCCTCTATAAATAGCCAGCAAGTTGACAAGCAAGAGACACGAAACCCTAGCCAAAAACACAACCCTTATTTTGCCAAAATTTTTCTAGAATTGCAAAAAATTGAATTTTGTTTTTCAGCCTCATTCAGCCTCTTTCAACCATCCAAACGTGCTCAGGGGGTAAGATTGAGTAAGGATACATCGTTGTTATTGATCAAAGCAAGCCAAATCGTGCCATATACATGCATACATATTCAATTCTTTTTGATTTTTGCACTTTTATTATATGCTCGTTTCAATTGATTCTAATGCTTTTATTGTGTTCATGAGACTCCATATACATGATCTGGGCAATCGTTAGTAAGCTTGAACGTCTGAATCGCCAGTTGCCATGTTTAGGGTTTCTCAAGCTGTCGTCTTCGAACCGGCCTGTACAGGCCGATTCAGCCAAAACCAATGCCACCATTGAATTCAGAAGGGTCGAAATAGGTGGACTAGGTCTTTCTTTTGCTTTGAATCTTCGTATTTTGCAGGTTTGGAAATTATAGCTGCCAGAGAAGATGACCGGAGCCCTAGCTCCGGCGCTGACTCAGGCGAAGACCGGCGAGGAGATTGCGTGGCACGATAACGCGTTCTGATTCGTCCATTCATAAGTCAATGGGGTCCACACGCGCTGACTCTGATTTTCAAATGTCCAGGACACGTGACCACTTATATTCTATTATTTTCAGCTTTTCCAACACCAAGTGGCGCTTGTCCCAGTGGTTAAGGCATGGACTGTTGGTAGATACCCTCCAGGGTCATGAGTTCGAATCAGCCAGGGACCGGTTTTGTTTTCTTTTTACAAACTTCACACTTTTTCAATTATTTTCATATTTTTCTATTTTAATATTTTGCATACATTTTAATTTAATTTCAATAATTTTTATCATGCATTAAAAAACATCAAAGAATATTTTTCTTTTTGCATTATTTTCAGAAAATCTTTATTTAATTTATAAAATTAAAAAATATTATTTTGCATGCATATTTAATTTAATTGTTAATTTATCATTTAATTCACTTTTAATTGCATTTTAATTACTAAATTAACTCCAAAAAATCCCAAAAAATTATTTTAGCATATTAATGTTATTTCCAGCATGAAATATTTTTCTCATTTAAAAAATATTATTTTTACTAACATTTTCCTCTTATTCGATTTTTTCGTATTTTCTGATTTCTCATCTTTTCATAGGTTATCTCGTTTCGGACGATTTCTTTTTATCGTTTTCTTTATTCCAATTATGTAATTGCTTATGGGATGTAATAGTTAATTAGGACTTTTTATTTTCCGCATTTTCAATTATGCATCTGCCCCAAAGCCATGTAATAGCGTAGGATTTATCTTTCCGCATTTTACATTTCCGCAATTTACTTTCCGCACCCTCTAAACTGTTAGTAATTAGGCGTGTATGGCAAGATAAAATCAGACATAGCCCACTCTAATTTGCAAGATAAAAATATCTGAATCAACACACTCTTTTCACACATGCACCCCTTAGGGTAATTCTCTCTCGTTGCCTTTACGAATTCAAATGGTCATGTCCCTCGATTGTAGAGGTATTCTAGCACTGTTGCCTTCAAAACAAATCATCATAGTCCCTTCGATACAAAGATCATAGACCCACGATGTCGCCTACGAATACATGATCTTGACCCTCGATTGTCGCCTACGAAAAATGATGATAGTCCCTTCTAATATGCTAGGATACTTCCTACAAGTTGCCTTCTATGACCATCCAATGTCCCTTCGAATGTCCCGCTTACATCCAACGAATAGGGTTACCTACCAACTAATGGTATGGATGGCGCTATTCTAAAGAAACGTAAAACAACACGAAAAACACCAATTCTGAGTAGGTAATAAGACTTTTAGTTGCTTGCTCTATCAAAAATATTTTTCACACCTCACACTTTTTTCAAAGTTCAAACTCTTTTCAAAATGAAACATTTCCGAACACTTTGTATACATTCATACATGAATCATTACAAAGTCAAAGCGAAATGCCTTTTCAAAACATTTTCTCAAACACACAGAAAACAATTTTAAGTGATCTAAAGAGCAACTAAGAGCCCGTAGATAACTACGGATGGAAAGGGGTGCTAATACCTTCCCTTTTCATAACCTTCTCCCTTACTCAGAATCTAACGAAGGTCTTTTCCTGTTCTTTTCACCTTCCCTTAATTGGATAAAAGAAAAGTCGGTGGCGACTCTTGCTATCCGCACATTTGCGATACAAAAAAGCTACAAAGTCGCCCACCAGACATGTAATCATGATCACGGGAGACACCCTAAAGAGAGAATGCCTTAGGGATCTTTAGATCATCTTTACTGTTTTCTGTTTGACTTGCTTGCTTTACTTTTAAGGGTTGCTTGGGTATTATATTTGTGGGGTATGAAACAGAAAATAGGAAGCACTCAGACATTGAAGCCAATTGGGAAACAAGAAGCGGAGTTAAGGGTTTACTTGCTAAGTTCCTGATAAAGAAAGCCCGAGAATTCCTCAAAGTTATGAGTTTCCATGCATTCGAAGACATTGTGGCCTTGCTAATTTATGGTTTGGTTCTATTTCCTAACTCGGATCAATTCATAGATGTGAACGCCATCAAGATATTCCTCACCCGCAATCATGTGCCTACTTTACTTGGAGATATTCTACATTCTCTCCATACTCGTACTATCAAAAGACAAGGAACTCTCATGTGTTGTATACTGTCACTTTCCAGGTGGTTTATTTCGCACCTTCCTCCATCAGTATTGAAGAACGAGCAAAGGTTGAAATGGTCTAAAAGGCTAATGTCACTCTCTCATTCAGATATCCGTTGGAATCTTTTCTCTCAAAAGGACTTTACATTCATTGAGCGTTGTGGAGAATTCCCTAATGTACGACTACTTGGTATAAGGGGAGGAATCACTTACAACCCTTCTTTAGCTCTACGTCAGTTTGGTTTTGCTCGAAGAGATGGTCCGCATGATATGCTTCTCCAAGACATTGTGTTCGACTACAACCACGATCTCCAGAATTACCGTCGAAGGTTCATACACGCTTGGGGCAAGGTAAAGAAGACTGATACCAAGACTTTGGGGCACCAAAACTCCATTCCTTGGGAACCTTACCACAAATGGGTGCGGGCTCGAGCTCAAAACCTCATGATGCCATTCACGCCTATCCTACCAGTAATTATGGAACCTGTTGCTATAGGTGACGTACCCTATACCGTTCTCCATCCCGACATGCCTATTGATTTTGAAGACTTGAAGAGATCCTGGATTTAGCTCAAAGAAGAAAGGGATACATTCGAAGCTCAGTGCTATGCAAGTGAGAAGAAAGTACTAGAGTTAACCAAGCTACTTCACGAGGAGCGCAACATCAACGCCTACCTCGGCACTAAGAGGAAGCGCCCATGGGAGACCTAGAAGCTTCAAGATTTATATGTTTTTCTTTTATTGTTTTGAACTATCTTTTGTACTTAAAAAGAAAAAGAATAAAAAGAGAACTAATAATCGTTTGTTCATTGCTTGTTTAACAAATTTAAATCCTTAAGGTCCTTGAAAACATTGCATTGCATTCGCATAAACATCGCATAGCATGGCATAACATTGCATAACAGGTACGTTGAAGATTGGTTTTCTCATTTTCTCGCTATTTATTTTAGCAGAAATGGCTCTTGAACAGACCGTCAAAGATCTCCAAGCTCAGAATGCTCAGTTTCAGCAGATGTTCACTAGCTTGGTCCAAGGCGAAGAGGATCTAAAGAAGCTCATTAACAGAAAGAAGAAGGTTGTTGGTCTTCTCAACATGGGCAGACGCTACAAAGGTGGTCCTAAAGTGATTAGTCGGATAGAGCTCTCTGAAGAAAGTGTCAAGAATGAGGGGAGTGTCAAAGGACATGAAGAAGGCAGTCAGCGTGAGTCTGAGAAAGAAAGAGAAGACCACTATGATAATGACCAGTACTCTCTGATGAAGATGACAAGTACAAGCAACTTGAAGACCGTCTGAATGCTGTGGAAAATCTGAAAATGTCCGGGCTGAATTTTGATGACCTGAGTCTTGTTCCTGGTGTCGTGATTCCTCCCAAATTCAAGGTTCCTACTTTTTCCAAGTATGATGGCATTTCTTGTCCGAAGTTGCATTTGAAGTCCTATGTTCAGAAGATCAACCCCCACACTGATGACAGAAAGTTGTGGATGCATTATTTTCAAGAAAGTTTGTCCGGAACTCAGTTGGAGTGGTATTATCAGCTAGAGAATGACCGTATCCGTACTTGGAGTGACTTAGCCGATGCTTTCTACAGAAAGTATGAGTACAATGCTGAATTGACACCCACTCGCATGCAACTACAGAGCATGTCTATGAGTCGTGATGAGAAGTTCAAGGAGTATGCTCAGAAATGGAGAGATTTAGCAGCGAGTTCAACCACCCTTGTCCAATAGGAGTTGGTTGATATGTTCATGGAACACCGACAGCCCATTCTTCAATCACCGATTGAAACTCTTCGCCGGATTCACCGAAATGATATTGAGGAGAGCGATCGTCGGGTATCAAGAGTGGAAAGATTCGATAGAGTCGTCATCAAATGTCAAGAGATCTTTGGTGGTAAGAAAGAAGCTAATGTGTGTATGGTCGAAAAGCCGAGCCAAGAAACCATCACACAATTTGTGGGGGGGCGCTTGAAGAAGATCAACCTGATTGACAATAACACAGCGAGCTGATTACTTTGAGGATCCTCCTCCGAATGTCAACACTTCCTCTCCGAGATATAATCCTAATGCTAAGTGTGCTTACCACTCCAATAGCCTGTGGCACGACAACGACAACCGCTGGGCTCAAGAACAAGATTCAGATATGATCAAGCTAAGCAGATTGAGTTTGACCTCCGCTGAGACCGAATGTGATCAATGCGCCTATGCCTAACCATGACAAGAGTTCCAATGTTGGTGAGGATACTTATGTTTTCAACATAGATGACTGACCATTCCTCCGATGACCGTTAAGAAGAATTTGTCAGAAGGTGTCAACCTGTGATGCCCAGAATTGCCGTTGGTGCCCATCTGCACCTGATGGTTGTGCTTGGTTGAGAAGACGTGTTCAGTGCATGATGGATAACCGTGAGATACTATTCCTAAAGCCACCTGTGGAGAGTCTGTGTGACGACATGTCTAAAAAACTGAAGATCAAAGATGTGAGTGAAGCTGTACCAGATATGTGAGATACCTTGGGGCAGCCAAGTGGAAAGTATGATTACATGGTGAAGTACTCCGTTCCCGAAAGCTACAAGATTCCTATTGAAGATGTTAAGGTAACCGGATGGGGTGACGATTTCTCAGAAGACTATGCTGATGTTAACACAATAAGGATTTCCTCTGCTGATCCTGTGCCTAGAGTGGCACCTCTCATCATTACTTCTCCCAGACCAGTCCCATATTCCTCTGACAAAGCTATACCTTAGAATTATGGATGTGAAGTTTATTATCATGGCGTCAAACAAGACCCTCTGACCATTGAGGACCTTACAGTTGAAGCTACCATTCATGACATTGACAACATCACCGGATCTAGTAAGGTGACCAGAACCGGAAGGGTGTTCTCTCCAGATATCTCCCCTCCAAAAGACATTGCGACTCCAGTTCGCATTCCAGCTATTGAACCAGTATCCCCAGCTAGAGGGAAAGAACCAGTGACTCATCCCGCTCAACCGTATACCAAAGGAAGTTGCTGAAGACACCTCCAAACAAGAAATGGAGGAAATTCTGAAGATCATCAAGAAGAGTGACTACAATGTTGTGGAACAGTTGGGACAGACTCCGTCCAAGATCTCCATGCTTTCTTTACTCTTGTGCTCCAAGGCGCATGCCCACGCCTTGGTGAAGTTTCTGAAGAATGCTCACGTACCGCAAGACACTACTACTGACCAGTTTGAAGTTTGTATTGCTAGCTTGGCTGCCAACAACGGCCTAAGTTTCTCTGATGCTGATTTGACTCCTGCCGGTAGGAAACACAACAAAGCCTTACACATCTCTATTGAATGCAAGGACGTAACATTATCTCATGTTTTGGTGGATACTGGTTCTGCTCTGAACATCCTACCAAAGACCGCTTTTGACCGACTCGATGTTGAAGGGTTGGTTCTGAGACCCAGTGACATTATTGTGAGAGCTTTTGACGGTTCTAAGCGAACAAAGGCTGGAGAGCTCATTCTCTTAAAGTCGGTTCCGCACTTTTGATTCCACATTCTTTGTCATGGACATCCGTCCAGCTTACTCTTGCCTACTTGGACGCCCCTGGATACATGGGGCAGGCGCTTTTACCTCTACCTTGCTTCAGAAGCTGAAGTACCCGGTGAAAGGGAAAGTTGTTACAGTATGTGGTGAAGAGGAATATATGGTCAGTCATTTACAGTCATTTCGATACCTCGAGGTAGAGGGTGAATTCTTTGAGACTCCCTGTCAAGCTTTCGAAACAGTCCCCAGAGTCGTGCCTATTAACTCTCCTGTTACTCCTGAAGTTACTCAAGCTCCTCCTAGGATGGCCTCGCTGAAAGATGCTCAAGCTGCAGTTGAAGAAGGTGGTAGTGCTATTTGGGGACAACTCCCTGATCTTCCTTTCAAATTCGACAAGACTGGTTTAGGATTCACTATCAAGGGTCAGAAGATGATACGCCGCGAGCGTGCCGGTCAACTTCCTTTCCGCATCAGCCAGAGCGGAATTCATGCTATAGAGGACGACGACAACGACTTCGACATCAGCAAATGGATCTTCCCAACTCCCGACAACGGACTCAGCAATTGGAAGACTGAAGACGTCATACCAATCTCCTTTAGACAGGAGTAATTGCTCTTGTTTTGTTTTTTTCGTATTTTCTGTGTTTTGAACAATAAACTCTAAAGCCTAGTGCCTTACCCGGGGCATCGTGGCTCGTTCGTGAGGGTTATTATCTGTCATTTGCATATTTTCATTCAATAAATTCGTTGGACTTTTGCATTCAATTGTGTCTTTCTTTCTTTTACTTTATCACCCCTTCAAAAAGCTATGTGTTCTTACACACACCCACGTGATACACCGTAATCACTCAATCTCGCTGATAACAATATGCTATTGCTAAATATGACTTCAATAATCCGATCTACCAAGCCAAAATGAAAGTGAGGAAGATTGTGAAGTGCCGGAGAACTTGTCGATCGCCGCAGAAGAAGATCGAGTTATACACCGCACGAAGAGCAAGTTGAGGTTGTGAACTGGTACCGACGAAGATGTAAAAGAGATCAAGATAGGAGCGGTCTTGAGAACAAGTGTTAAAGAAAGGTTGATTCAGATGCTACGAGACTATATTGAGGTTTTTGCTTGGTCGCATTTAAGACATGCCGGTTTAGACATTGATATTGTAGTGCACCTCACGAAAGAAGGTTTTCCCAAAGGAAATGAAGGTTCGTCACAGCGGCCCGAGATGTCGAGAAAATCAAAGTCAAGTTATGAAGCAGTTCAATGCGTTTCTTAGTCATACTTCTTATCCGCAGGGTTGCAATGTGGTTCTCGTATCTAAGAAGGATGGTAAGGTACGAATGTGTGTGGATTACGAGATCCGAACAAAGCAAGTCCGAAAGACGACTTCCCACTTCCTCATATTGATGTTCGTTGACAACACCCAAAGATAAAGTTTTCTCCTTCATGGATGGTTTCTCCGGTTACAATCGATCAAATGGCTCAAGACATGGAGAATACTACTTTTGTGACACAGCACTTTTCGTTACAAGGTTATGCCTCGATCAAGAACGCAGCGCCACTTATCGCGCATGGTGACATTGTTTCATGATATGATTCATCACGAGATAGAGGTCTACGTCGACGACATGATAGCTCGATCCCAGACAGAAGAAGAGCATCTCGATCATTTGCAGAAACTATTTGACAGATTGAAGAAGTACAGACTAAGACTCAATCCTAACAAATGCACTTTTGGAGTCAGATCCGGTAAACTCCTAGGGTTCGTTGTCAGTGGTAAGGGTATTGAAGTTGATCCCGCCAAGGTTAAAGCTATTCAAGAAAGGCCAGCTCCCCGCACAGAGAAGGAAGTCAGAGGTTTCTTGGGCCGATTGAATTACATTGCCAGATTCATTGCACATCTAACTGCTACTTGTGAGCCAATCTTCAAGTTACTAAAGAAAGATCAAGTGGTAGAATGGAATGACGATTGCCAGATCGCTTTTGACAAAATCAAAGAGTACCTACAGAATCCTCCCATCCTGATGCCGCCACAAGGAAGACCTCTTATCATGTACTGATGTTAGAGAATTCAATGGTGTGTGTTAGGCAACATGACGAGTCCGGTCGAAAAGAGCATGCAATATACTACCTTAGCAAAAAGTTTACCGATGTGAAACAAGATACTCACTCGAGAAAACTTGCAACGCTGGCTTGGGCTGTCACGACTAAGACAAGATATACCGACTCATACTACCTTGTTGATTTTAATGGATCCGATAAAATAGATATTTGAGAAACCAGCTTTCCTGAAGAATAGCAAGATGGCAAATGATCTTGACCGAGTATGACATCCAAGACACTTCTTTAAAGCGATCAAAGGAAGTGTAGTAGCCGATCATTTGGCTCATCAAGTAGATGACTATCGCCTATGCGCTCGAGTTTGCATAAGATGTTTTGTTAGTTATTGATTGTGAAGAACCAGGCCCAGACGAAGGACCTGAAAAAGGATCCCGATGGACCATGGTCTTTGATGGGGCCTCAAATGCACTTGGCAACGGCATTGGCGCTATCATTACATCTCCTGTAGGCGGACATACGCCTTTCACCGCCAGATTATGCTTCAGTTGCACCAACAATATGGCCGAGTACGAAGCGTGCATCATGGGTATTAAAGCTTCTATTGACTTAAGAATCAAGTTCTTGCAAGTATATGGAGACTCAGCTTTAGTGATCATCGACATATGCGAGGGATACAAGCATCCGAATCTCATTCCCTATCGAGAGCATGTTCTAAGTCTGATCCCCTATTTCGAAGAGATTACTTTTGATCATATTCCACGAGAAGAGAATCAGTTGGCAGACGCATTGGCTACTATGCCGTCTATGTGCAAAGTTAGATGGTTTCACGGGGCTCCCCAGATCATCATTGAAAGATTTGACGAACCAGCATATTGTTATGAGCTTGACAGAGAAGAAAAACCTTGGTACTACGACGTAAAGAGGTATCTTGAGACTCAGGAATATCCCGCAGGGGCATCTATCAACGATAAGAAGTTTTTGAGAAGGTTTGCATCTAAATTCTTCCTCAGCAACGACATCTTGTACAAACGCAATCACGACCTGTGCTTACTTCGCTGTGTAGACCGGAAAACAGCAGAACATATCATGGAAGAGTTACACGAAGGCGCATTTGGTACCCACTCTAGTGGTCATACGATGGCTAAAAAGATTCTGAGAACAGGTTATTATTGGTCCACCATGGAAGCTGATTGTCACCGTTACGCTCGATCCTGCCATAAGTGCCAGATCTACACCGATAAAGTGCACGTACCTCCAGTACCGTTGAATGTTCTAACAGCTCCTTGGCCTTTTGCAATGTGTGGCATTGACATGATTGGAGAAATCAAGCCCACCGCTTCCAATGGACATCGTTTCATCCTTGTGGCAATTGACTATTTCACCAAATGGGTAGAGGCAGCCTGTCGCATCTGCTACTGTGAATGTTGTGGCTCGATTCATCAAGCATAATCTTATCCGTGGCACTCCGAAAGGATTATCACAGATAATGGCTCCAATCTCAACAACAAAATGATCACTGAACTCTGCACGCAGTTCAAGATCAAACATCACAACTCTTCTCCTTATCGGCCAAAGATGAATGGCGTTGTGGAAGCCACCAACAAGAACATTAAGAAGATTATACAAAAGATGACAGTGACTTACAAGGATTGGAATGAGATGTTACCATTCGCTCTTCATGGTTATCGCACTACAGCACGAACATCCACAGGGGCGACCCCCTTCTCTCTTGTATACGGTATGGAGGCAGTCCTACCAATCGAGGTTCAGATACCCTCAACCGTAGTCCTCCGTGACGCAGAAAGCGAAGACGATTGATCCGACTCGCCTTGACCGATCAACTTGATCGACGAAACGACTCGCCCATCCGCCATGGATGATTTATCGAAACGAATGATCGAGCATTTACCAAAAAGGTCAAGCACCGAGTGTACCAAGTCGGTGATTTAGTAGTCAAGTGCATCATTCTTCCACAAGGTGATCTCAGGGCAAATGGACTCCCACCTATGAGGGACCATTTGTAGTCAAGAAGATTTTCAAAGCGGAGCTATGATACTTAGCACCATGGACGGTGAAGACTTCCCACACCCCGTGAACGCAGACATAGTCAAAAATACTACGATAAAGAGACCCGCTAGGTCGATGACCTAGGCAAAATAAGGGCATCCTGGCGAACCAAAAGGTTCGCAAAAGTTAAGGATAAATACAAAACATGTACACCCGCAAGTCGAAACCTCGAAAAGGCGGCTTGGGCAAAAAGGGTATCCCTAGATCAAACCCGAAGGGCGGTCTAGGCAAAAGTTAGGGATTTAAGCGTACGACTATGTCTCGTCCAGATCACCTACCTACAGACTACTACTATCAGCATTCAAGATTCAAATGGCGAACATCGATTCAATCACTTTCTACTGACAGCAAGGAGATGAGATAGTTGAAATATATGAGTACTAGCATAGTTGGAACTTAACGAGATTGTTTCCGCATAGCTTTTTACTTTTCTCTTGTATAAACTACTTGGCCATACGCCACCTTTCAAATAAATACAAGTCTCCTTCTCTTTACAATTCTTGTTCGTTGTTGTTGTTTGCATAAAGTCCAATGTTTGCCTTGAATGATTATATGCATTTGACAATAAGAAGTCGTTCACAAACATGCGAAAAGTAGACATACGAAAGTGATTACTACAGGCTCCAGGAATTGAGATGACGGCAGGAGTCACCAATGCATCCCCCTGCAGAGTGCAAACCCCACAGAGATGTCACTCACTACAAACCTTCCCCAGCGGAGTGTACGATAACTCCCAAACAGTATTTCCACTCAACTAAGTCATGTTATGTCAGTCTCCAAGCAGTAACGGTTCATCTCCAGCAGAGGTATTCATCCCAGCAGAATACCTCTCAACAATTCCCCTTTTCCCCAGCAGCATCAGTATCTAGACCTGAAACTTGGTCAGATAGTGCATCGGAGGAAACCTACACTTTTTTCCCCCAGTCAGAGATTTCGACAGGCTCCAGATCCTTCTAACTCGGTCTCCCAGTAACTATCAAATACTCTCCAGCAGGGTTTACGAGCAAGATCCCCAGTAGAGTACCTCCTAAATTATCCCTAACAAGGTCTATACACAAGATCCTTAGTGGCGCGTCTCTCGATCTCCATCATCCTCAACAATATCTAGGCCCAAGACTTGGTCAGATAGCGCATCGGAGGAATCAAAGTTATCTTTCTTCTCTTTCAAAAGCAGGGTCTCCACCCACTTCGTCCCCAAGCAGAAGTCAGAAATCCTCAAGCAGAACATCCGCATATTCTTCAAGATGGATATGTTTTGAAATACCACAACATCTATCATTCATACATCTCTCATAATGTCATAATTTGTGCATATGTCATTCATACACATTGTCATGCATCATACTTTGCATAAGACTAACAATATTCTATCAAAGTTTCTCTTATTTTCTCCAAAATAGGTGAAAGTCACTTCTGATGCAGACAGGTTCAGGATTAAGACCCGAATCCAGACGGGAAAACTATCTGAAAGACCGCCCTAGTTGTCCTCTGACAACTGGTCCAGGATTAAGACCCGAATCTAGACGGGAAAACTATCTGAACGACCACCCTCGTTGTCCTCCGACAACAGATCCAGGATTAATACCCGAAGCTAGACGGGAAACCTTATCCGAACGATCACAAGTTATCCTCCGATAACAGGCATTGGATCAACACCCGAAGCACAACAGGGAAGTCATCCGCATTTTACCAACTACTATCCCCTAGAGTGGTCAGCACGAAGAACTATTCTGACTCCTTATTATTATCAAAAGCAACTACAGAGTCTGGCGTACGACTCAGTTGCCTTGGATGGCATCTTAAGCCCATCTCCGACTACTTGTCAACATTTCTCCGCCTTTAGAATGCTGCATATTTGGTTAAAAACCAATACAAACCAATAACTTCATTCAAGGTTGAGCACGAAGTCTAGCGTACGACTCCCCCCGGATGGCATCTTAAGCCCATCTCCGTGCTCCTTGCACTTTTAGAGACGTCTACAGAGCCTAGCGTACGGCTCACTCCCCAGCATCGGTCTTTCCAGATGGCATCTTAAGCCCATCTCCGAAAATTCTCCTATTCAGACGACATTCTCGAGTCTAGCGTACGACTCATTCCCCAGCGAAATCTTCAACTTCTCTAAATGGCATCTGTAAGCCCATTCCCGCATCATCAGCCAACAGCGAGTGCAAATTTCCAGGTGTACTCGAGTGTTCAATCATCTTCTACCTCCAGGTCACGAAAGGCAAAGCATGCCAATCTAACCCTTCCAGTACAAGAAGATTGAACAGGGGCATCTGTCATACCCCAAAATTTGCCCTCCTATTTCTCAAGATATTCCATACATCCATGCTCAAGGATTCCTCAAGAGTTGATCAGACAAACTCTCTCCTAGACAATTAACCCAAACTAGGGTTTGGTATTTCTCAGATCCAGATGGACTTCCAACATCTCCAATGGTCATCATGCCTCCTCATATGTTTCAAAGACTCTCCATGTCAAGTTTCAAGCCTTACAAGTCAAGTTTCCTCAGACAATTGCTCAGATGGTTGAAAATCAGTTGTATTGGTCAAAAAGTCAACTGTGGTCAACATACAGTAAAACTTCCTGATTTTTGGTCAACATCCTCATTTTGAAGTTACATTCATCATTTGATCAAGGGTTGATCATGATTCATCAGAAAAACTCAAGATTTGCTCAAAAGTCAAACTTTCCAAATTAGGGTTTCTCAGGAAAAGTCAACCAAACTTTGACTGAGCATAACTTCTTCATACTTTCTCAGAAATTTTTCCACCACCTCTTGTTTTGAAGGAAATTCAATTCTCTACAACTTCATGTCTCACAATAATGTTCAAAAAATGCTTCATTTGGAAGGTATGGATCAAAACATTACAGGTCCTTTTCAAAGTCAACATTTTTTTTGAAGATATATTGAGCATGGTAACTCCAATTGAGATGAAACCAAATAGGTTGGTTAGAGGACTCTTAGAGCTTTCCAAAAAGTCCAAGAACACTCAAAAATGTGGAAAATTGAGCAAGATACACTATTCAGAAGTTGGGCAATTTTGGACAATTGCACAAAAGGAGATATTGGTCAAAATGCAAAATTTTCCAAATGGGCCCATAATCTTATGGTCCAAACTTGTTCATGACATTATTTGTGACTCATAAATGTTTGGTCATGGCAATTTTCTATTTTATTAATTTATTTTTGAATTTTAAACCATTTAATTCAAAATTAAATTATATAAAATATGAAAATAAGATATTTTTTTCAAAAGGAGTGATTTTATATCAAACTTGAGGTCCAAGGAAGCCCATGATACATACCAATTTCGTGCTTGATCATTCATTAAAGAGAAAATCAAATTTCCTTCAAAAATTTGATTTTATTTGAAAATTATTCAATGCATTCAAAACCAAATCTTTTTTCCTTGTTTTTTATCTCCTAATTCCCTCTATAAATAGCCAGCAAGTTGACAAGCAAGAGACACGAAACCCTAGCCAAAAACACAACCCTTATTTTGTCAAAATTTTTCAAGAATTGCAAAAAATTGAATTTTGTTTTTCAGCCTCATTCAGCCTCTTTCAACCATCCAAACGTGCTCAGGGGGTAAGATTGAGTAAGGATACATCGTTGTTATTGATCAAAGCAAGCCAAATCGTGCCATATACATGCATACATATTCAATTCTTTTTGATTTTTGCACTTTTATTATATGCTCGTTTCAATTGATTCTAATGCTTTTATTGTGTTCATGAGACCCCATATACATGATCTGGGCAATCGTTAGCAAGCTTGAACGTCCGAATCGCCAGTTGCCATGTTTAGGGTTTCTCAAGCTGTCGTCTTCGAACCGGCCTGTACAGGCCGATTCAGCCAAAACCAATGCCACCATTGAATTCAGAAGGGTCGAAATAGGTGGACTAGGTCTTTCTTTTGCTTTGAATCTTCGTATTTTGCAGGTTTGGAAATTATAGCTGCCAGAGAAGATGACCGGAGCCCTAGCTCCGGCGCTGACTCAGGCGAAGACCGGCGAGGAGATTGCGTGGCACGATAACGCGTTCTGATTCGTCCATTCATAAGTCAATGGGGTCCACGCGCGCTGACTCTGATTTTCAAATGTCCAAGACACGTGCCCACTTATATTCTATTGTTTTCAACGTTTCCAACACCAAGTGGCGCTTGTCCCAGTGGTTAAGGCATGGACTGTTGGTAGATACCCTCCAGGGTCATGAGTTCGAATCAGCCAGGGACCGGTTTTGTTTTCTTTTTACAAACTTCACACTTTTTCAATTATTTTCATATTTTTCTATTTTAATATTTTGCATACATTTTAATTTAATTTCAATA
Source organism: Vicia sativa (assembly GCA_021764765.1). Lineage (NCBI taxonomy): Eukaryota > Viridiplantae > Streptophyta > Magnoliopsida > Fabales > Fabaceae > Vicia > Vicia sativa. The sequence continues at coordinate 20,687,587 of CM038794.1, forward strand.
ATTTTTATCATGCATTAAAAAACATCAAAGAATATTTTTCTTTTTGCATTATATTCAGAAAATCTTTATTTAATTTATAAAATTAAATAATATTATTTTGCATGCATATTTAATTTAATTGTTAATTTATCATTTAATTCACTTTTAATTGCATTTTAATTATTAAATTAACTCCAAAAAATCCCAAAAAATTATTTTAGCATATTAATGTTATTTCCAGCATGAAATATTTTTCTCATTTAAAAAATATTATTTTTACTAACATTTTCCTCTTATTCAATTTTTTCGTATTTTCCGATTTCTCATCTTTTCACAGGTTATCCCGTTTCGAACGATTTCTTTTTATCGTTTTCTTTATTCCAATTATGTAATTGCTTATGGGATGTAATAGTTAATTAGGAATTTTTATTTTCCGCATTTTCAATTATGTATCTGCCCCAAAGCCATGTAATAGCGTAGGATTTATCTTTCCGCATTTTACATTTCTGCAATTTACTTTCCGCACCCTATAAACTGTTAGTAATTAGGCGTGTATGGCAAGATAAAATCAGACATAGCCCACTCTAATTTGCAAGATAAAAATATATGAATCAACACATTCTTTTCACACATGCACCCCTTAGGGTAATTCTCTCTCGTTGCCTTTACGAATTCAAATGGTCATGTCCCTCGATCGTAGAGGTATTCTAGCACTGTTGCCTTCAAAACAAATCATCATAGTCCCTTCGATACAAAGATCATAGACCCACGATGTCGCCTACGAATACATGATCTTGACCCTCGATTGTCGCCTACGAAAAATGATGATAGTCCCTTCTAATATGCTAGGATACTTCCTACAAGTTGCCTTCTATGACCATCCGATGTCCCTTTAAATGTCCCGCTTACATCCAACGAATAGGGTTACCTACCAACTAATGGTATGGATGGCGCTATTCTAAAGGAACGTAAAACAACACGAAAACGACCAATTCTGAGTAGGTAATAAGACTTTTAGTTGCTTGCTCTATCAAAAATATTTTTCACACCTCACACTTTTTTCAAAGTTCAAACTCTTTTCAAAACGAAACATTTCCGAACACTTTGTATACATTCATACATGAATCATTACAAAGTCAAAGCGAAATGCCTTTTCAAAACATTTTCTCAAACACACAGAAAACATTTTTAAGTGATCTAAAGAGCAACTAAGATCCCGTAGATAACTACGGATGGAAAGGGGTGCTAATACCTTCCCTTTTCATAACCTTCTCCCTTACTCAGAATCTAACAAAGGTCTTTTCCTGTTCTTTTCACCTTCCCTTAATTGGATAAAAGAAAAGTCGGTGGCGACTCTTGCTATCCGCACATTTGCGATACAAAAAAGCTACAAAGTCAGTTCACCCTATTACAATATCAACCAATTCCCTATTGGACAAGGGTGGTTGAACTCTGCCTGCTAGATCTCTCCATTTCTGAGCATACTCTTTGAACTTCTCATCACGACCCATAGACATGCTCTGTAGTTGCATGCGAGTGGGTGCCAATTCACCTCATCGTATGTAGAAAGCATCGCTAAGTCACCCAAGTACGGATACGGTCATTCTCTAGCTGATAATACCACTCCAACTGAGTTCTGGAAAAACTCTCTTGAAAATAGTGCATCCACAACTTTCTGTCATCAGTGTGGGGGTTGATCTTTTGAACATAGGACTTCAAATGCAGCTTCGGACAAGAAATGCCATCATACTTGGCAAAAGTAGGAACTTAGAATTTGGGAGGAATCACCACGCCAGGAACAAGACTCAGGTCATCAAAATTCAGCCCTGACATCTTCAGATTTTCCACAGCATTCAGACGGTCTTCAAATTGTTTGTATTTGTCATCCTCATAAGAGTACTGATCATTCTCATAGTCTTCTTCTTTCTTCTCAGGCTCACGCTGGTCGTCTTCGTTGCCCTTGACACTCCCCTCAGTTTTGACACTCCCTTCTGAAAGCTCTATCCGACTAACCACTTTAGGACCACCTTTGTAACGTCTTCCCATGTTGAGAACACCAACGACCCTCTTCTTTTTGTTGATGAGCTTCTTCAAATCTTCTTGGCCTTGGACCAAGTTGGTGAACATCTCCTGGAACCGAGCATTCTGAGCCTGAAGATCTTTGACGGTCTGTTCAAGAGCCATTTATGCTAAAATAAATAGCGAGAAAATGAGAAAGCCAATCTTCAATGTACCTGTTATGAGATGTTATGCCATGATATGCGATGTTTATGCAAATGCTATGCAATGTTTTCAAGGACCTTAAGGATTTAAATTCGTTAAACAAGACGAACAAACATTTATTAGTTCTCTTTTTATTCTTTTCTTTTTAAGTACAAAAGATAGTTCAGAAAATAAAATAAAAGAACAAAACCCTAAAGCTCTAAGTATCCCATGGGCGCTTCCTCTTGGTGCCGAGGTAGGCGTTGATGTTCCGCTCCTCGTGAAGTAGCTTGGTCAACTCTAGTACCTTCTTCTCGCTTGCATAGCACTGAGCTTCGAATGTATCCCTTTCTTCTTTAAGCTGAATCCAGGATCTCTTCAAGTCTTCAAAATCAGTAGGCATGTCGGGATGGAGAACGGTATAGGGTATGTCACCTATAGCAACAGGTTCCATAATTACTGGTAGAACAGCCGTGAATGGCATCATGAGATTTTGAGCTCGAGCTCGTACCCATTTGAACCTTCATCGGTGATTCTGGCGATCGTGGTTGTAGTCGAACACAATATCTTGGAGAAGCATATCATGTGGACCATCTCTTCGAGCATAACCAAACTGACGTAGAGCTAGAGAAGGGTTGTAAGTAATACCTCCCCTTATACCAAGGAGTGGTACATTAGGGAATTCTCCACAATGTTCAATGAATGTGAAGTCCTTTTGAGATAAAAGACACCAACGAATATCTGAATGAGAGAGTGACATTAGTCTTTGAGACCACTTCAACCTTTGCTCGTTCTTCAAAACTGATGGAGGAAGGTGCGAAATAAACCACCTGGAAAGTAACGGTATGCAACACATGAGAGTTCCTTGTCTTTTGATAGTACGAGTGTGGAGAGAATGTAGGATGTCTCCAAGTAAAGTAGGCACAGGATTACGACTAAGGAATATCTTGATGGCATTCACGTCTATGAATTGATCCGAGTTAGGGAATAGAACCAAACCATAGATTAACAAGGCCACAATGTCTTCAAATGCTTGGAAACTCATAGCTTTGAGGAATTCTCGGGCTTTCCTAATTAGAAACTTAGCAAGTAAACCCTTAACTCCGCTTCTTGTTTCCCAATTAGCTTCAATGTCTGAGCGCTTTAGATGTAATGCTGATGCGATGTCTTCGTACTTAGGAACCTTTTCTAAACTGGTGAATGGCGTTTGGTCAAGAATAGGTATCCCAAGTAACTTAGAGAACTCTTCCAAGGTAGGAACCAACTGATAATCTGGGAATGTAAAGCAATGGTGTTTTGGATCGGAAGAACTGGAATAGGACGTGCATCATATCTTCTTCAAAGCCGGAGATAATCAAGTCAAGTAGATAACCATGTCTTTTGATGAACTGAGCATGATCGGGAATTTCTGAAACCAATTCTTTGAGCTGAGAAGGTATACCCATGAAGTTGATTCGGATAGTCTTTCTAGAAGCCATAATCCCTACAAAACAGAGCAAAGATAAATCCCTAGGTCCTTGAAATAGTTAGAAATGATATGCAATGCGATGATGTCATGATGTCATGTTTAGCAAGCACAAACAATTCACACAATAGCCCTAGGTTTAAGGCTTGCGTGAGGTATAGGTGATTACCCCACCAAAAGTTTGAGTTGGTTCATCCTTTCCTATAATAGTAACCGGGTTCTAGGAATCTCATATCATTGATCTTTCTCGTAGGCGTTTATTTCAATACGACTACCAAGTGGTCGACCGAAAATATCCCAAAAGTCTGATCTTAATGAGCGTAGCATCGAGTATCAACCAACCTTAGTCTGCACCAAAGCCGGCCATCTCACTACCTTCTAATGGCCAAGATGGGTCAATTAAGGTTCTAAAAGTTGAGTTAGTGTTGATGACACCACGCAGAAGACAAATACTATCCTCAACTTGGAAATGAAGAGTAACAGGACATTCAAAGTGTCACACTAACGTAGCCATCATGTTGACCGTTTCGGTATACGCCTAACGGTCGCGACGATCTATTGCTACTTACCTAAAGGAAACCTGGATCCGGGTGTAGGATCCCCCACAAGTATAATACCCAAGCAACCCTTAAAGATAAAGCAAGCAAGTCAAACAGAAAACAATAAAAGTGATCTAGAAATCCCTAAGGTATTCTCTCTTTAGGGTATCTCCCCGGCAGAGTCGCCAGTTCTGTAATACGGTGAATGACTTTTAGATTTTTTGTATCGCATATGTGCGGATAGCAAGAGTCGCCACCGACTTTTCTTTTATCCAATTAAGGGAAGGTGAAAAGAACAAGAAAAGACCTTCGTTAGATTCTGAGTAAGGGAGAAGGTTATGAAAAGGGAAGGTATTAGCACCCCTTTCCATCCGTAGTTATCTACGGGCTCTTAGTTGCTTCTAACTCATCTTTTGAAAAATTGCTTTCTGTGTGTTTGACAAAAAATGTTTTGAAAAGGCATTTCGCTTTGACTTTGTAATGATTCATCTAGGAATGTATACAAAGTGTTCGGAAATGTTTTGTTTTTGAAAAGAGTTTGAACTTTGACAAAACGTGTGTGGTGTGAAAAGTATTTTGTTTGAGCAAGCAACTAAAAGTCTTATTACCTACTCAGAATTGGTCGTTTTCGTGTTATTTTACTTTCCTTTAGAATAGTGCTATCTGTACCATTAGTTGGTAGGTAACCCTATTCGTTGGATGTAAGCGGGACATTCGAAGGGACATCGGATGGTCATAGAAGGCAACTTGTAGGAGTATCCTAGCACATTCGAAGGGACGATCATCACTTTTCATAGGCAACAATCGAGGGACGAGATCATGTTTTCGTAGGCCATGTCTAGGGACTCATGATCTTTGATTCGAAGGGACTATGATGATATATTTTGAAGGCAACGTTGCTAGGATACCTTTACATTCGAGGGACTTGACCATTTATTCGAAAGGCAACGAGAGAGAATACTCTAGGGGGTGCATGTGTGAAAAGAGTGTGTCAAATTCAAATATGTTATCTTGAAATTATGGGTGATCTATGTCCAATTTTATCTTGCCATACACACCTAATTACTAGCAGTTTATAGGGTGCGGAAAGTAAATTGCGGAAATATAAAGTGCGGAAAGATAAAGTCCTACGCTATTACAGGGCTTTGGGGCAGTTACATAATAAGAGTGCGGAAAATAAAAGTCCTAATTAAACTATTACATCCCATAGGCAGTTACATAATTGAAAAAGAAAAGCAAGAAAAATCGTCTGAAACGTTACAACCTGTGAACAGATACATAATCGGAAAACAAGAGAAATTGCATAAGAGGAAAATGTTAGTAAAAAGAAATATTTTTGAATGAGGAAAAAGGTTTTTGATTAGTAATGACATTAATATGATAGGATAATTTTTTTGGTAATTTTCGGAATCGATTTCGATATTTAAAAGCAATTAAAAGTCAAATTAATGATTAATTAGCAATTAATTAAAATATGCATGCAAAAATATTAATTTTAACATTAAAAATTAAATAAACATTTTCTGATAATAATGCAAAAAGAAAAAATATTTTTGTGATTTTTTAAATGCATGATAAAATTATTTAAAGATTAATTAAATTAGAGGAGAAATATTAAGAAATAAGAAAAATAGAAAAATAGTTAGTTTTGTAAAGCTGAAAAAAGAGAATGGTCTTGCCATGATTCGAACTGGAGACCATCTGGTGAAAACTCACGCTCCCTTGCCTTTACCACTGAACCAAAGCGTGTTTGGTGTTTTGAAATTAGAAGCGAATGGTTATAAGTGTGAAACGTGTCGAGCTTTGAAGTTTCAACGCACAGTCAGCGCATGGGGCCCAGGTTGAATGGAATGGACGAATCAAATCGCTCGCTTTTGCCACGCAAGCCTTCGCCGGTCAGGATGAGTCTTCGACGCCGGAGCCCTAGCTCCGGTCGTCTTCTCCGGCGACACCGAATCCCAAACCTGCAAAATACGTGAAATAAAAGGGAAAAGAGTACCTTACCCCCCTAAATCGAGGGCTGCGAACACGATGGTGGTGTTCGTTTCCCTTGAAAATGCCTGGATAAGCCGGTTCGATCGAGACAGTTCAAAATGCCCTAGCCATGGCAAATCGAGTTTCCTACGTCTAAGCTTGCATGTAATGGTTCAAATGTGATCTAATACATGTCCTGAGTTCAGATAAACACACAAAAACAATTAGCAATGCATGGATTTATGAAATCGAAATTCAAGAAAATACCAAATCGGAGCAAGCTAGGGAGCACGATCTGGGCAGTCTGGGCTTCGAGTAAAGTCTGGGATTGATCCCTGGGAACCTCAGGAACACGATGGAAGGCCTAGAACACCTTGAAACTTGCTGGAAATAAGGATTCGAATTTCACAACTTTGAGAAATTTTTGAGAAAAGTAGGGCTGCTTGTATGGGCTAGGGTTTTCTTCTTGGTCTTGTGTAATGTGCTGAGTATTTATAGAGTAAGAATTGGAAGCAAAAAGAATGAAAAAAGATCTCCTCTTTAATGCAAAAAAATTTCTCTTTCAAATAAAATCATATCTTTTGAAAATTTGATTTTCCCTTCTATGTGAGAGCTAGCACGAAATTGGCAAGTTGTGTGGGCTATCTTGGACCTCAAGTTTGATATAAATCCAACCCATTTGAAAATATACCTTGTTTTCATATTTTATATAATTTAAATTTGAATTAAATGCTTTTAAATTCAAAAATAAATAAAAAAATAGAATGTGGTCGTGGCAAAGCATCAAGAGGTCACAAATAATATTATGAACAAGTTTGGATCATAATATTTTAGGCCCATTTGGAAAAAATTGGATTTTGACAAGTATCTCTCTTTGTGCAATTGTCCAAAAATGTCCAACTTGTGCAAGGTTTATTTTGCTCAATTTTCCACATTTTTGGATGTTCTTGGACTTTTAAGAAAGCTCTAGGTGTCCTCTAAACAACCTCTTTGGTTTCATCTCAATTGGAGTTTCCATGCTCAATAAAATTTCATTACAAAAAGTTGACTTTTTGTTGACTTTGAAAAGGACCTGTAATGTTTTGATCCATATCTTCAAAATGAAGCATTTTTTGACCATGCTTGTGAGACATGAAGTTGTAGAGAATTGAATTTCCTCAAAATGAGAGTTGGTGGAATAATTTCTGATAAAGTATGAAGAAGTTATGCTCAGTCAAAGTTCAGTTGACTTTTTTCTAGGAAACCCTAATTTGGAAAGTTTGACTTTTGAGCAAATCTTGAGTTTTCTTGTTGAATCATGATCAACCCTTGATCAAATGATGAATGTGACTTCAAAATGAGGATGTTGACCAAAAATAAGGAAGTTTGACTGTATGTTGACCACAATTGACTTTTTGTCCAATACAACTGATTTTCAACCATCTGAGCAATTGTCTGAGGAAACTTGACTTGTAAGGCTTGAAACTTAACATGGAGATTCTTTGGAGCATATGACGAGGCATGATGACCACTGAAGATGTTGGAAATCCATATGGATCTGAGGATAGCCAATCCCTAGTTTGAGTTGATTGTCTAGGAGAGGGTTTGTCTAATCAACCCTTGAGGAATCCTTGAGTATGGATGTATGAAATGTCTTGAGGAATAGGAGGGCAAATTTTGGGGTATGACAGGTGGTAAAATTTTTGATGAAGTATGTGAACGTTAGGCCTGGTCAAAGTTCTGTTGACTTTTGTCTGAGAAAGCCCAATTTGGAAACTTTGACTTTTGATCAATTCTTGACTTTTCTTGATTAATTATGAAGTTCGATTGTATGTTGATCACAGTTGACTTTTTGTCCAATACAACTGATTTTCAACCATCTGAGCAATTGTCTGAGGTAACTTGACTTGTAAGGCTTGAAACTTGACATGGAGATTCTTTGAAGCATATGATGAGGCATGATGACCACTGGAAGTGTTAGAGGTCTACCTTGATTTGAGGATGGCCAAACCCTAGTTTGGGTTGATTGCTTAGGAGAGGGTTTGTCTGATCAACCCTTATGAAATCCTTGAGCATGGATATATGAAATGTCTTGAGAAGTAAGAGGGCAAATTTTGGGGTATGACAGTTTCCCCTGTTCAATCTTCTTGTACTGGAAGAGTTATATTGGCATGTTTGGCTTTCGTGATCTGGAGGTAGAAGATGATTAAACACTCGAGTACACCTGAAAATTTGCACTCGCCGTTGGTTGATGATGCGCTGGAATGGGCTTATAGATGCCATTTGGGGAAGCTGGCAACTTCACTGGGGAGTGAGTCGTACGCTAGACTCGCGAACGTCGCTTGAATAGGAGAATCGTCGGAGATGAGCTTAAGATGCCATCGGGAGAGACTGATGCTGGGGAACGAGTCGTACGTTAGACTTTGAAGGTATTCTTGAAGATAGAAGGAAGCACGGAGATGGGCTTAAGATGCCATCCAGAGAGAATAATGTTGAGTCGTATGTTAGACTTCACGCTCGTCTTTGAATGAAGTTATTAGTTTGTATTAGTTTTTAACCAAATATGCAGCATTCTAAAGGTGGAGAGAGGTCGACAAGTAGTCGGGGATGGGCTTAAAGATGCCATCCGGGGCAACTGAGTCGTATGCTAGACTCTGTAGTTGCTGTTGATAATAAGAGATAGTCAGAATAAGTCTTCGTCCTGATTATTCTGAGGCAGATGGTTGGCATTATGTGGCTAGTTTTCCCGTCTTGCTTCAAGTGTTGATCCAATGCCTGTTGCCGGAAGACAACTTGTATGGTCTTTCAGATAGGATTTCCCGTCTTGTTTCGGGTATTAATCCTGGACCTTCCATTTGGAAAAGATTTGTACGGTCTTTCAGATAGGGTTTCCCGTCTTGTTTCGGGTGTTAATCCTGGACCTTTCGTTCGGAACATATCTTTTACCTGCTGGAGAAAATAAAAACTTTGACAGGATATAGTTAGTTTTATGCAGATTATGATGTATGCAAGCATATGACAATGTGCATGAATGATATATGCACATGTTATGATTTTTATGAACAATGTATGAATGTAGATGTTGTGGTATTTCAAAACATATCCATCTTGAAGAAGATGAGAACACCCTGCTGGAGGTTTTGACTTCCGATTGGGGATGAAGTTGTTGAAAACCCTGTCTTGGAGGAAAAAGAGATGTTTTTGATTCCTCCGATGCACTATCTGACCAAGTTTCGAGCCTAGATGCTGCTGTCGGGGAATGACAATCGTTGAGAGATATTCTGCTGGGGAAAAATACCCCTGCGTATGCGAGATGAACCGTTACTGCTCGGCGACTCGTCGGAGAAGACTTGATGACCCTGTGGGGATTGTACTTTTCCTGAAAGTAACCTGCGGCGAATATATTGGTGACTTTAGTCGTCATCTCAATTCCTAGAATCTGTAGTAGTTACTTTCGTATGTTCGCTTTTCGTATGTTTGTGAACAGATGTTTATTGTCAAATGCATATAATCATTCAAAGCAATCATTGGACTTTATGCAAAAAACAACAATAGCGAACACTGTAAAAGAAAGAATTTGCATTAATTTGGAAAGGTGGCGTATGGCCAAGCGGTTTGTATACAATGAAAGTAAAAAGCTATGCGGAAATAATCTCGTCGAGTTTCAACTATGCTAGTGCTCATATATTTCGACTATCTAATCTCCTTGCTGTCAGTAGAAAGTGAGTGGACTAATTTTCGCCATTTGAATCTTGAACGCTAACAGTAGTAGTCTGTAGTTAGGTGATCTGGGCGAGACATAGTCATACGTTTAAATCCCTAACTTTTGCCTAGACCGCCCTTTCGGGTTTTCAGTCTACCGGGATACCCTTTTTTGCCCAAGTCGCCTTTTCAGGTTTTCGACTTGCCGGGTGTACATTTTTTTTGTATATATCCTTAACTTTTTCCCGAACCCTTTTGGTTCGCCAGGATGCCCTTATTTCTGCCTAGGTCAGTCGACCTAGCGGGTCTCGTTCATGCGTAGTATTTTTTGACTATGTCCGTGTTCACAGGGTGTGGGAAGTCTTTGTCATCCATGGTGCTATGTATCATAGCTCCTCCAGAAAATACTGTTTTGACAACAAATGGTCCCTCATAGGTGGGAGTCCATTTTCCCCTAGGATCACCTTGTGGAAGGATGATACGCTTGACTACTAGATCACCGACTTCGTAGACTCGGTGTTTGACCTTCTTGTTGAATGCTCGGATCATTCGCTTCTGGTAGATCTGTCCATGGCAGATGGATGCGAGTCGTTTTTCATCGATCAAGTTGATCTAGTCGAGACGAGTCTGGATCCATTCGTCTTCGCCTAGCTCCGCGTCCTGGAGGACTCTGGTTGAGGGTATTTGAACCTCGATTGGTAGGACTGCTTCCATACCGTATACGAGAGAGAAGGGAGTTGCCCCTGTAGATGTTCGTACTGTAGTGCGATAACCATGGAGAGCGAATGGCAACATCTCGTGCCAATCCTTGTAAGTCACCGTCATCTTCTGTATGATCTTCTTGATGTTCTTGTTAGCGACTTCCACTGCGCCATTCATCTTAGCCCGATATGGAGAAGAGTTGTGATGTTTGATCTTGAACTGCGTGCAGAGTTCGGTGATCATCTTGTTGTTGAGATTAGAGCTGTTATCTGTGATAATCCTCTCAGGGACGCCGTACCGACAGATAAGATTATGCTTGATGAATTGATCCACAACATTCTTGGTAATAGATGCGAACGAGGTTGCTTCTACCCACTTGGTGAAATAGTCAATTGCCACAAGGATGAAACGATGTCCATTGGAAGCGGTGGGTTTGATTTCTCCGATCATGTCAATGCCCCACATTGCGAAAGGCCAAGGAGCGGTCAGAACATTCAATGGTACTGGAGGTACGTGCACTTTGTCTGCATATATCTGACATTTGTGACAAGACCAAGCGTAGCGGTGACAATCAACTTCCATGGTGGACCAATAGTAACCTGTTCTCAGAATCTTCTTAGCCATCGTATGTCCACTGGAGTGGGTACCGAATGCGCCTTCGTGTAATTCTTCCATGATCCGTTCTACAGTTTTCTGATCTACATAGCGGAGTAAGCACAGGTCGTGATTGCGCTTGTATAAGATGCCGTTGCTGAGAAAGAATTTGGATGCGAGCCTTCTCAAGAACTTCTTGTCATTGATAGATGCCCCTGCGGGATATTCCTGAGTCTCGAGATACCTCTTCACTTCGTAGAACCAAGGTTTCTCTTCCGTATCAAGTTCACAGCAGATCTTTGGTTCGTCGACTTTCGATGATGATTTGGGAGCCTCGTTGTCCCATCGACCTTGAACATAGATGACATAGTAGCCAATGCGCCAACCGATTCTCTTCTCGTGGAATATGATCAAACCGATCTTCAAGTAGGGATCAAGCTCAAAACATGCTCGATATGGAATGAGATTTGGATGTTCAGTATCCCACTCGCCTTTAACGATCGATCACTAAAGTCGAGTCTCCATACACTTGCAAGAATTTGATTCTTAAGTTAATGGCGCTTTAATACCCGTGATGCACGCTCAGATTCGGCCATGTTGTTAGTGCAACGAAACATAATGTGGTGAAAGGCGTCCGTGTAGGATATGTAATGATGGCGCCAATGCCATTGCCAAGTGCATTTGAGGCTCCATCAAAGACCATGGTCCATCAGATCCTCTCAGTCCTTCGTTCGTCCCGGTTCTTCATAATCGATAACTAACAAAACATCTTCGTCGAAATTGAAATGCATCGATAGTCATCTACGGCTTGATGAGCCAAATGATCGACTACTACACTTCCTTTGATCGCTCTCTGAGAAGTATACTGGATGTCGTATTCGGTCAAGATCATTTGCCATCTTGCTATTCTTCCAGAGAGAGCTGGTTTCTTAAATATGTATTTTATCGGATCCATCTTGGAGATCAATAGGGTAGTGTGAGTCAACATATACTGTCTTAGTCGGCGAGCATCCCAAGCCAAAGTGCTGCAAGTTTTCTCGAGATGTGAGTATCTTGTTTCACAGTCGATAAACGTTTTGCTAAGGTAGTATATTGCATACTCTTTTCGACCAGACTCGTCATGTTGCCCCAATACACACCCCATGGAGTTCTCTAATACTGTCAAGTACATGATAAGAGGTCTTCCTTCAGCGGGCGGCATCAGGATAGGAGGATTCTGTAGATACTCCTTGATTTTGTCAAAAGCGATCTGGCAATCGTCGTTCCATTCCACTACTTGATCTTTCTTCAGTAACTTGAAGATTGGCTCACAAGTAACGGTTAGATGTGCAATGAATCTGGCAATGTAGTTCAATTGTCTAAGGAAACCTCTGACTTCTTTCTCAGTGCGGGGTGCTGGCATTTCTTGGATAGCTTTAACCTTGGCGGGGTCAACTTCAATACCTTTACCACTGACTATGAACCCTAGGAGCTTACCGGATCTGACTCCAAAGGTGCACTTGTTGGGATTGAGTCTTAGTTTGTACTTCTTCAATCTATCAAACAGTTTCCGCAGATGATCGAGATGTTCTTCTTCAGTCTGTGATCGAGCTATCATGTCGTCAACGTAGACCTCTATCTCGTGATGAATCATGTCATGAAATAATGCCACCATGGCACGTTGATAAGTGGCGCCAGCGTTCTTCAGTCCGAACGGCATGACCTTGTACCAGAATGTGCCCCACTGTGTGTAACGAAAGTAGTCTTTTTCCATGTCTTCAGGAGCCATTTTGATCTGATTGTAACCGGAGAAACCATCCATGAAGGAGAAAACTTTGTGTTGAGCGGTGTTGTCGACTAGAACATCAATATGAGGAAGTGGAAAATCGTCTTTCGGACTTGCTCTATTCAAATCTTTGTAATCCACACACATTCGTACTTTGCCATCCTTCTTAGGTACGGGTACTACGTTTGCAACCCACTGTGGATAAGAAGTAACAGCTAAGAAACCGACATTAAACTGCTTCATAACTTCGGCTTTGATTTTCTCTGACATCTCAGGACGCATACGACGGACCTTCTGTTTTACTGGGAGAAAACCTTGTTTTGTCGGTAGTCGGTGTACCACAATGTCAATGTCTAGACCTGGCATGTCTTCGTATGACCAAGCAAAAACCTCGATATAGTCTCGTAGCATCTGAACCAATCTCTCTTTGACACTGTTCTCAAGACTTGCTCCTATCTTGATTTCTTTCTTGTCTTCGTCAATACCTAGATTCACAACCTCTACTGGCTCTTCGTGCGACTGTATAACCTGTTCTTCTTGCTGTAGCAGTCTGACAAGTTCTCCTAGCACTTCACAATCTTCCTCACCTTCGTCTTCGGCGGCTTGGTAGATCGGATTATCGAAGTCATATTTAGCAATAGCAAAGCTGTTATCAACGAGATTCAGAGTGATTCTGCAGTGTATCACGTGGGTGTGTGTAAGAACACATAGCTTTTGAAGGGGTAGTAAAATAAAAGAAAGAATGAAAACAACGCTTAAATGCAAAAGTCCAATGATTTTATTGAATGAAAATATGCAAATGACATATAATAACCCTCACAAATGAGCCGTGATGCCCCGGGTAAGGCATTAGGCTTTAAAGTTTATTGTTCAAGTCATAGAAAACGAAAAGCATAACAAAAAACAAAAGCAATTACTCCTGTCTAAAGGAGATTGGTATGACGTCTTTGGTCTTCCAATTGATTAGTCCATTGTCGGGAGTTGGGAAGATCCAATCGCTGATGTCGAAGTCGCTGTCGTTGTCTTCTATAGCATGGACTTCATTCTTGCTGATGCGGAAGGGAAGTTTGTCGGCACGTTCGCGGCGTATCATCTTCTGACCTTTGATGGTGAAGCCTAAACCAGTCTTGTCAGATTTGATGGTGTCGCACTAACGTAGCCATCATGTTGACCTTTGGTACGCCAACGGTCATGACGATCTATTGCTACTTACCTAAGGAAACCTGGATCCGGGTGTAGGATCCCCCATAAGTATAATACCCAAGCAACCCTTAAAGTAAAGCATACAAGTCAAACAGAAAGCAGTAAAGATGATCTAAAAATCCCTAAGGTATTCTCTCTTTAGGGTGTCTCCCCGGCAGAGTCGACAGTTCTGTAATACGGTGGGAGAACTGACTTTTGGAATTTGTTTTGCTTTTTATCGCAAATGTTGCGGATAGCAAGAGTCGCCATCGACTTTTCTTTTATCCAATTAAGGGAAGGTGAAAAGAACAGAAAAAGACCTTCGTTAGATTTTGATTAAGGAAGAAGGTTATGAAAAGGGAAGGTATTAGCACCCCTTTCCATCCGTAGTTATCTACGGGCTCTTAGTTGCTTTAGCTCACTTTAAAAATTGTTTTTCTGTGTGTGTTTGAAAAAATGTTTTGAAAAGGAATTTCGCTTTGACTTCGTAATGATTCACGCTGGAATGTATACGAGGTGTTTGGAAATGTTTCGTTTTGAAAAGTGTTTTAACTTGGACAAAAGTGTGAGGTGTGAAAAGTATTTTGATAGAGCAAGCAACTAAAAGTCTTATTACCTACTCAGAACGGTCGTTGTTATTTTACTTTCCTTTAGAATAGTGCTATCCATACCATTAGTTGGTAGGTAACCCTATTCGTTGGATGTAAAGGGACATTCGAAGGGACATCGGATGGTCATAGAAGGCAACTTGTATGAGTATCCTAGCACATTCGAAGGGACGATCATCACTTTTCGTAGGCAACAATCGAGGGACGAGATCATGTTTTCGTAGACGACATCGTGTGTCTATGATCTTTGTATCGAAGTGACTATGATGATATGTTTGTAGGCAACGGTGCTAGGATACCTCTACGTTCAAGGGACTTGACCATTTGTTTCGTAAGGCAACGAGAGAGAATACTCTAGGGGGTGCATGTGTGAAAAAGTGTGTTGGATTCATATATTTTGTCTTGGAATTAAAAGTGATCTACGTTCGTTTTTATCTTGCCATACACGCCTAGTTACTAGCAGTTTATAGGGTGCGGAAAGTAAATTGCGGAAAGTAAAGTGCGGAACGTAAATCCTACGCTATTACATGGCTTTGGGGCAGTTACATAATGTAGGAGTGCGGAAAGTAAATCCTAATTAAACTATTACATCCCATGAGCAGATACATAATATTGAAAAAGGATGCAAGAAAATAAATCCTAACTATTACAACCTGGAAGCAGATACATAATAATCGGAAAAGAAAAGAAATTCGCATAAGAGAAAATATGTTATTAAAAAAAAGATTTTTGAGTTAGGAAAAGGTTTTTAGGTTAGTAATCCTAATTAGATGATAAGACAATTTTTTGGGAATTTTCTGGATTGGTTTTAGTAAAGAAAAGTAATTAAAAGTCAATTTTATGGTTAATTAACAATTAATTAAAATATGCATAAAAAAATATTAATTTTTATGCTAAAAATTAAATAAACATTTTTCTAACCTAAATGCAAAAAGAAAATTTTTTTGGTGATTTTTTGATGTATGAGAAAATTGTTTGAAAAGAAATTAAATTGAATGGAAAATATGAAAAGAAATAGAAAATATGTTAGTTTTGCAAAAGTGTAAAAAATACTGGACAATGTCAGGGATCGAAACAAGGTCCCCTGGGTTATACGCGCGCGCTGCTTGCCACTGGACCAACCTGCGTTTGGTGTTAGTGATATGAAACAATAGCAATATAAGCGAAATAACTTCTGGGACCCCAGAACGCGCGCGAAGAACTTCATCTTCTTCCTTTAAATATTTAAACTTTTACCTACGGACACGATCCATAGCAAAAGCCAATAGCGACGGTTTTGCCTGTCACTATAGTAACTGCAAATTTCCAAAACATGATACAAGCAATATAAATTCATAATGAAGCCATGGTTCGATTCGGTTTGGCCTCCTGAACGTGATGGTACCACTGGTTTTGGGTAATTTTGTCTAAAACTCAAAGCCCTAATTTGGACCTTCAAAACCTAACAATGGTGAATCCTAATTCCTGTACTCAAAATGCAATTAACCAATGCAGAAAGCTTCGAAACTTCATTCTAAACACAAACAAACAATCAAAACATGTTAAATATGCATGAAAATCAAAAATCGAATTTGAAATATTTGAACCAAACCGTGATCTGGAATTCGTGATTCTGGAGGTATTGCTGGCTTGTGAGTATCTGGAATGGATCAGAGGACCTCCAGGAATGTGTTTGAGTGCTTAGAATTGGTTGAATTCGACTGAAACCCTGGCTAACAATTACTTGTATCGCACGGATTTTTTGGAGTTGGGTAGGGTTCTTGGAGGCAAGGATTTCGTCCCTTGTGCTTGTGGATGCATTGTGTACTTATAGTAGAGTGAGTTAGGTCAAGAATCATGAAGAAATTATATGCCAATCAATGAGAAAATATTTGATTTGCTATGAAACCAAATATTGCCTTTTTTGATCAAATGTCATTCAATTCCTTTGCCAATCAATGCAATTTCTAAATTGACAGCTTGTGTGGCTTGCTTGGATCTCAAGAATGAGAGAAAAATCCAATTTGCAATTAATTTTGATTTTCTATCTTTTATTTTAATTAAATTGGATTTTAAATGATTAAAAATCCAAAATAAATAGAAAATAAAAGATAAATTCGTGGCCTTGGGCTTGGAGGTTCCAAATCAGCTAAGGAACATGTTTGAACCAAGAAAAGTTAGGCCCATTTGCAAAATTTTGTGTTTTGTCAAGTATTTCTCTTTGTGCACCTCCTCAAAAATACTCAACTTGTGCAAGGTTTATCTTGCTCAATTTTTAACATGTTTGGGTGTTCTTGGACTTTATAGAAAGCTCAAGATGTCCTCTAAACAACCTCTTTGGTTTCATCTCAATTGAAGTTTCCATGCTCATGAACACTTCCTTACAAAAAGTTGACTTTTTGTTGACTTTGAAAAGGACTTGTAATGTTTTGATCCATAAGTTCCAAATGAAGCATTTTCTGCCCAAGCTTGTGAGACATGAAGTTGTAGAGAATTGAATTCTCTTCAAAATGAGTTGTGGTGGAAAAATTTCTGATGAAGTATGTGAAAGTTATGCCTGTTCAAAGTTCTGTTGACTTTTGTCTAAGAAAGCCCAATTTGGAAACTTTGACTTTTGATCAATTCTTGACTTTTCTTGATGAATCATGATCAACCCTTGATCAAATGATGAATTCTACTTCAAAATATTGATGTTGACCAAAAATTATGAAGTTCGACTGTATGTTGACCACAGTTGACTTTTTGTCCATTACAACTGATTTTCAACCATCTGAGCAATTGTCTAAGGTAACTTGACTTGTAAGGCTTGAAACTTGACATGGAGATTCTTTGAAGCATATGATGAGGCATGATGACCACTAGAGGTGTTATAGGCCCACCTTGGTTTGAAAATCTCAAAACCCTAGTTTTGGTTGATTGCTTAGGAGAGGGTTTGTCTGGTCAACCCTTGTGAAATCCTTGATCGCAGCTATCTGTCAAGGACAAATATACCAGAAGCGAATGATCAGACCATTCAATAAAAAAGTCAAGCACCGAGTCTACCAAGTCGGTGATCTAGTAGTCAAGCGCATCATTCTTCCACAAGGTGACCCCAGGGGAAAATGGACTCCCACCTATGAGGGACCATTTGTAGTCAAAACGGTATTTTTGGCGGAGTTATGATACTAAGCACTATGGGTGGAGAAGACTTTCTGCACCCTGTGAATGCAGACATAGTCAAAAAATACTACGCATAAACGAGACCCGCTAGATTGACTGGCCTAGGCAAAAATAAGGGCATCTGGGCGAACCAAAAAGGTTCGGGCAAAAGTTAAGGATATATATTACAAAAATGTACACCGGCAAGTCGAAAACCTGCAAAGGCGGCTTGGGCAAAAAAGGGTATCCCGGTAGACTAAAAACCCGAAAGGGCGGTCTAGGAAAAAGTTAGGGATTTAAGCGTACGACTATGTCTCATCCAGATCACCTTCTTACACACTACACTACTATCAGCTTCAAAACTCGAATGGCGCAAATCAGTTCAATCGCTTTCTTCTGACCGCAAGGAGATGAGATAGTCGAAAATATATAAGCAATAGCATAGTTGAAACTCGACAAGATTGTTTCCACATAGCTTTTTACTACTTTGACAATTTCCTCTTACTAGGATATTTGTCTCTTGTATACAAACTTCCTAACTATAGGCCACTTTCCAAATTTAATGCAAATTCCTCTTTTCCAGTCCAATGATTGCTTTGAATGATTATATGCATCTAACAATAAACATCTATTCACAAACATATAAAAAGCGAACAGAAACAGTAATTACCACATGCTCTAGGAATTGAGATGACGACTAAAGTCACCAATGCATCCCCACAGAGTCACTTTCACAAGAAATATCTCCACAGGATCATCTCTATAATCCCCACAGAACCATCACTCTCCCTACAAAGACAAATCTTCTCCAACGAAGTATTACATTATCATCTCCTCCCACACAAGGTTCAAACATTTCTATATTCATCACATTAGTCCCCGAGAAGTGATCCTATCAACTTCAGCAGCTTCAACATCATCACATTAGTCCCCGAGCAGTGATCCTATCAGCTTCATCAGCTTTCACTTCATCACGTTAGTCCCCGAGCAGTGATCCTATCAGCTTCATCAGCTTAAACTTTCTCACATTAGTCCCTGAGCAGTGATCCTATCAGCTTCATCAACTTCAACTTCATCACATTAGTCCCCGAGCAGTGATCCTATCAACAGCTTCAACGTCATCACGTTAGTCCCCGAGCAGTGATCCTATCAACTTCATCACGTCAGTCCCCGAGCAGTGATCCTATCAGCTACAACTCCATCACGTTAGTCCCCGAGCGGTGATCTTCTATATTCATCACGTCAGTCCCCGAGCAGTGACCCTATCAGATTTATCTACATTCTCAAGTCATCACTTCAGCCCCCGAGCGGTGATCCTATCAAAATCATCTATATTCTCAAGTCATCACGTTATGTTGTTCCACGAGCAGTAACACATCAACTAATTACATCAGTTTCCAAGTAGTAACAGGTTATTCCATACCACATCGTACCCCAGCAAGGTCTATACACAAGATATTCATCCTCAGCTGAGTATCTTTCAATGATTATCATTCCCTCAACAACAGCAATATCTAGACTCGAAACTTGGTCAGATAGTGCATCGGTGGAATTCACATCTCTCTTATTCCCCAGTCAGGGTTTTCAACAACTTCATCCCTAAGCAGAAAATCAAAAATCTCCAGCAGAACGTTTCCTATCTTCTTCGAGATTGATATGTTTTGAAATACCACAACATCTACATTCATGCATCATTCATAAAAAGTCATAACATTGTCATACACTCGCATGCATCATAATATGCATGGAACTAACCATGTCCTGTCAAGATTTATTTCCCCAGCAGGTAAAAGTTGTTTTCCAAACGGAAGGTCAAAGATTAATACCCGAAGCAAGACGGGAGAACTATCTGAACGACCATACGAATTATTTTAGGAAGCATTATGGATTAACACCGAAACAAGGCGGAAAACTATTCCCATGTTGACAACTATTAATCTCATAAATAGCCAAGACAAAGGTTTATTCTGACTCTCTCTTATTATCAACCGCCCCGGATGACATCTTTATGCCCATCTCTGACTACACATCTTCATCTCTCCGGATGGCATCTTTAAGCCCATCTCTGATTTTGCTCTCATCCAAAAGACGAACACAGAGTCTAACGTACGAATCACTCTCCAGCATTATCTTTTCCAAATGGCATATATAAGCCCATTCCAGCGCATCATTGACTGACGATCCCATTCCATGCAACAGCGAGTGCAAATTTTCAGGTGTACTAGAGTGTTCAATCATCTTCTACCTTTAAGTCACGAAAGGCAAGCATACCAATCTAACCCTTTCGACATAAGAAGATTGAACAAGGGAAACTGTCATACCCCAAAATTTGCCCTCATACTTCTCAAGATAATTCACATCTCCATACTCACGGATTTCACAAAGGTTGACAAGACAAACCCTCTCCTAAGCAATCAATCCAAACTGGGGTTTTGCTCCTCTCAAGCCAAAATGGATTTCTAGTGCTCTAAGTGGTCATCATACCTCATCATATGTTTCAAAGGATCACCATGTCAAGTTTCAAGCCTTACAAGTCAAATTTGCTCATCCAATTGCTCAGATGGTTGAAAATTAGTTGAATTGGACAAAAAGTCAATTGTGGTCAACATACAGTCAAACTTCATAATTTTTTGTCAACACCAATATTTTGAAGTAGAATTCATCATTTGATCAAGGGTTGATCATGATTCCTCAAGGAAAGTCAAGATTTGATCAAAAGTCAAAGTTTCTAAATTAGGATTTTCTAGACAAAAGTCAACAGAACTTTGACCAGGCATAAATTTCACATACTTTACCAGAAATTTTTCCATCAAAGCTCATTTTGAAGGGAATTAAATTCTCTACAACTTCATGTCTCACAAGCTTTGGCCAAAACTGCTTTATTTGGAAGTTATGGATCAAAACATTACAGGTCATTTTAAAAGTCAACAAAAAATCATCTTTTTGCAGAGAAGTGTTCATGAACATGGAAACTTCAATGAATATGAAAAAAAAGGAGTGTTAATAGGACATCTTGAGCTTTCTAAAAAGTCCAAGAACACCCAAAAATGTTGAAAATTGAGAAAGATACAAGTTGTGCAAGTTAGGCATTTTTGAGGAGGTGCATGAAGAGAAATACTTGAGAAAATCAATTTTTTTCTAACTGGGCCTAACTTTTCTTGGTTCAAACTTGTTTCTTATCTGAATTAGAACCTCCAAGCCCAAGGCCACGCCTTTTATCTTTTATTTTTATTTATTTTGGATTTTTATTCATTTAAAACCAATTTAATTAAAATAAAAGATATAAAATCAAAACATTAAGTGCAAGGTTGATTTTTTATCATTCTTGAGGTACAAGCAAGCCATACAAGCTGTCAATTTTGAAATTATTGAGATTGGCAAGAGAATTGATTGAAATTTGATCAAAAAAGGCAATATTTGGTTTCATTCCAAATCAAATATTTTCTCATTGATTGGCATATAATTCCTTCATGATTCTTGACCTAATTCACTCTAGTATATATACACACTGATCCCAGATGCTACAGGGACGAAAATTAATTCTCAAGAACCCATGGTATATATACACACTGATCCCAGATGCTATAGGGACGAAAATTCATTCTCAAGAACCCTAACCTAAGTTGCAAAAAACTGTGAGTTGCAAGCTAGTGGCAGACCTGTTTTTGCATCGATCCAGGTCAAACAAAGCATTCTGATCGCTTCCTGGTGATCCTCTGAATTGTTTCAGAACCTTACAAGCACGCAAAATCTCCTAAAACGTAAAATCACGATATCGATTTCCATACATATTTTCAGTTTTCGATTTCATACATACATGCTTGTTTAATTGAATTTGATTATATATTTGTGTTTGTATTGATGTTTCTATGCTTTCTGGATAGTTTGATTCAAGTTTAGATGCAGGTACGAGGATCTGCCATGGCTAGGGTTCATAGCTCGGAATTAGGGCTTTTCGTTTAAGGCAAAATTGGACCAAACCATGGGCACCATTGTGTTCAGAGGATCAATTCCAATTGATCCATGGTCCTGTATCTCATTTATCGTTTGTATTTTTCTAGTTTGATTTTTGCAGGGATTTAGCTACAGGAATAATCTATAGGTAAAGGCTATAGCAACGGATGAAAATCGTAGGTAAAAGCCTGGGAAATTCAAACGAGGAAGATGAAGGCTTGGCGCGTGTTTTGCTTTTTATTATTTTCAGGAAAATATTTCCCTTATAATCTATTTATTCCATATGCCTAACACGAATGAAGGCTAGCTCAGATGGTCAAGGTAGCACGCGTGTGATCCCTGGGGCAGGGGTTCGATCCCTGGCTACCCTATTTATTTTTACAACCTTTGCAAACTAACCCTTTTTTCCATTATTTTCATATTTTTCTTATATTATTTAATTTCTTTCAAATATTTTTTTTAATACAATAAAAAACCATAAAAAATATTTATTTTCAATATTAGGTTAGAAAAACTCTAATTTAATTTTTTTCATCAAAAAATATTATTTTTCACTCATGTTTTATTTAATTGTTAATTAATCGAAAATTAACTTTTAATCACTATTTGCATATCAAATTAATCCAGAAAATTCCCAAAAAATGTTTTTCTAATTTAATTAGGTTTACTAGCCCTAAAACTTTTTTCCTAACTCAAAAATTTTCTTTTTACTAACATTATTTTCTATTATTTACAATTCGATCCTTCTCGCGAAATTATTTTTAATATTATAACTGTTCACAGGTTGTAATAGTTAGGACTTTAATTTCTCGCATCTTTTTCCAATATTATGTAACTGCTCATGGGATGTAATAGCTTAATTAGGATTTACTTTCTGCACTCCTATATTATATATCTGCCCCAAAGCCATGTAATAGTCTAGGGTTTACTTTTCGCACTTTACTTTCCGCAATTTACTTTCTGCACATATTTAACTGATATCTAGTTAGGGTTTTGTATGCCAAGACTAATTCAATCAACATAGATCATTTCTAACACAAGATAAAATATCTGAATACATCACACTCTTCACACTTGCACCCCCTTAGGGTATCCTCTCTTGTTGCCTTTCGAAACAACGGTCATGTCCCTCGAACGTAGAGATATCTTAGCACAGTTGCCTACGAATAACATCATCATAGTCCCTTTGATACAAAGATCATAGTCCCTCGATGACCCTCGATGTTGCCTACGAATACATGATCTCGTCCCTCGGTTGTTGCCTATGAAAAGTGATGATCGTCCCTATGAATAGGCTAAGGTATCCCTACATGTTGCCTTCTATGACTATACGATGACCCTTCGAATATCCCTTTACATCCAACGAATAGAGTTACCTACCAACTAATGGTATGGATAGCGCTACCCTAAAGGAAAGCAAAATAACATGGAAACGACCATTCTGAGTAGGTAATAGACTCTTAATTGCTTGCTCTATCAAAATACTTTTCACACCTCACACTTACTTTCAAAAATCTCTTCAAACACTTTGTATACATTCCAGCGTGAATCATTACAAAGTCTTTCCAAAACAAAACATTTCCAAACACTTTGTATACATTCTAGCGAGAATCATTACGAAGTCAAAGTGAAATGCCTTTTCAAAAACATCCTTTCAAACACACACAGAGAAAGCAATTTATAAAGTGAGCTAAGCAATTAAGATCCCGTAGATAACTACGGATGGAAATGGTGCTAATACCTTCCCTCTTCATAACTGCATCTTTAAATTTCTCCACTACCGGAACAAAAAATTTCTTCAAATTTCCCTTATTAATGAATTTTTCTTTAGTAACATATGATGTGAGATTTCTCTTGCATTTCTCATAAGAATGACCAATTCCATTTCAAAAGTTACAAAACTCGGAATACACTCGTATTCAATCTCCACAAAGAAAAAAACCCTACTTTCTACCAATATTTTGTAACTCAATTCTTTTGCATAATCAATATCAACCAGAACTCTAATGTAATGTCTGAAAGCCCTATCAAAATCCAGTTTGTTGGATGTGGAGTCAATACATATTGGAATGCCAAGGCTGATAGTAATGATGAAAATGATTTTGGGTCTCCAATAATCTTGGGAAAGACCGGGTATCCTAAACCAAACTTGAGCTAAAGTGTGGTGTACATTGGAAGGTATGAAATCCCTAGTCGAAGGGAATAGTCTCAGAATACAAGGATTAAGGTTCCAAGAGTTAAGGGATCTAACTCTATAAACACTACTACCGTACAAGACCTTAGACAACGTTTTTTTGGCTTTAGGCAGCGCTTTAAAGCGCTGCCTAAGCCTGCGCTGCTATAGGTTTAGGCAGCATTTTTTTAATGCAAAAGGGCTGCCTAAGGTGGCCTTTAGACAGTGTTTTTTTTCCAATAGTGATTCCTAAGTTGGCCCTTAGGCAGCGCTTTTTTAGGCAACAAAGTTTACTTTAGACAACGCTTTCTTAGTTAAAAGCACTGCCTAAGGTGGTCCTTAGGCAGCGCTTTTTTTAGTCAAAAAAGCTGCATATTTTTTACTTTAGGGAGCACTTTTTCAAAAGGGTTGCCTAAAGACCACCTTAGGCAGTGCTTTCTTGGTCAAAAGCATTGTCTAAGGTGGCCTTTAGGCAGCGCTTTTGAAAAAAAGCGCTGCCTAAAGTAAACAGAATTTTTTACATATTTGATATATTTTTCCTGTAATTCCATAAACCTGTAACTCCATTACAAATATTATATTATCATTATTGGCCTTTAATTTATTTCAACAAACAAGCTTTATAAACATGGGCATTATAATCAAAAATATATACACCATTATAAACAAACAATCCAAATTATATACACCATTAATCAAAAATATATACACATCATTATATTATAGTTCAATATACACAAATCATTTGTTACAACATAACCATAATCAACTTTAACATATAACCTAATTTTTCTTAACACTTTTCAACTACGGATACCTTATATGATTAGTTGCTCAATAAAATATTCACACAATTCCTCCTTGATTTCTTCCATCTTATTTTTCATGTAATGAGCACACTTGTATTCATCAAAGTACTACATAACAAAAACATAATATGCACGATTTAGTTAAAAATAATAAATTATAAGAAAAATCTGATAAATAATAAAACAAATCCTAAATTATAAATCTATACCGTGATTGGAATCTCTATTCGATTCAACTGAATGATTTCTCTCATAAACCTCAAAACGAAGTATCCGCAATCTATACCATTTTGCTGTTGAGGACACTACATAGAAAAACAAATAAGAATATATAGTTGTCTTGTTTTATCAAGTAGCATAACTATTATAAGCAAAATTGTGGAAATTAATATACTTTCACTTTGATCCAAGTAATGTTGCTTGATTTAGACTGTGGTACCCGAGCTTCTCTTTAACATCGGAATATTTGTATTGCTCTAATAAAATAAAAACATATATTTAGAACAAAGTCACAGAAATAATTAAATATATAAATACACATGAATATGTAGAACAATATCACTTACGTGTCAATCATTAACTTCATTTTCGGATAATTTGTCCAATCACCAAGTACCGAATTCAGATAATAGACCACTTCTTTTATAGGATCCGCAACAACCAACAACTAGTGACGTCTATAAATTAAAATTAAAATTTAGATGGAAATTTTCTCTATTAATAATTAAAACAAAAGTTTCGAATAAAGATCTAACCCTGTAGGAATAGTATTATACACCCAAAGATACAAGCTTTTTGTATTCCTGCCCATGAATCTCTCGACTATGTGCTCTCTTAATGAATTCGGATCGTCAACAATAGACCGTTGGTTGACACGGGAGGAAGACACAAAATGGAATCTGTTTGACAATTGATTTCCGCGCATCAATTTGTCATACAAGAATCTTAAATAAAAATATAATAAACATTAGACTATTTTCATTGAAATGTGTAAATAAATTGTTCAGCTAATTAAATAATAGATTGATTGCATTACCAGATGTATAAGTGTACAATACCGACGCCTAACTCTTGATGCAAGAAAATTTGAACCATGTCCTCTTTTACAATTTTTTCGGTGGTAGAAAAACCAAAGGTACCTTCCTCCATATCCAATTGACGAATAACATCATTCCTCAAATCTGATGTTCCCACTAGTGTTTCAAGACATATCCGGAATCAAGGTACTATTTTTCTTGGCACGGTTCTTGGAAGATATCTTTTTTTGCTGGGTACGCTACTAATGTTTTGGCTCATTTGTTGTGACTCTTGAGCAGGTACCTAAAAATCATATAACTTAGGTCAATTATAAAATCATGCAGTTTTTGAATTCGGATCATAGAATGATGTTAACACTTTCAACTTACCTCTTTTTGCGATACAACGGACTTGTTGTGCCGCAAAATCCCTTTATCCTTAGGTGCGACTTTTGTAGGAGTCTAAAATTACCATATAAAAAAAGTAATGCAACGGTCCAAAATTGAGATTTGAATACTTAAAGATTCATAATGGTTTTCAACATACCTGGTCATCTATGATAATGAGGTTTGAGGGCCATGCAACAAACGATCTTATTGCATCTCGCAACAAGGTTGCCTCTGAGACAATGTCAGGTATCGGTAACAAGGCATCCGAATCTAATGCAATATCCACCGATACTTTCAGATGTCCATCAGGGAGCAGCCTATGGTGAAGTAAATCTCTCATAGTATTATGCATTTTTCCCTTGCCGACCATGCGATATGTCGGTGACGACAAATATAGCTGACATGATGAAATGCCCTATACCAATAATAAATATGATATATATATATATATATATATATATATATATATATATATATATATATATATATATATATATATATATATATATATATATATATATATATATATATATATATATATATACTTCTATTAAATAAATTACACAAATTTAATTTCTTAATTATATATATTACCTCCGGAAATTTCGTTTAAAAATCACAATTGATATTATTTTTCTCACTAGTATCTTTGATCTCTAGTGTCTTTCTTTATCCTTTTGTAGCTCATAAATTTTAGCCTTTAACTTTTCCAGCTCCTCCATCACTTCTTTGTTGCTATGAACTTTCCCCTTATTCTTGATACCCAAAGATGTTAGAGTCACCCCAAATCCCTTACCTCTCACACGACCGGAGTACTCAGGAACATTTAACACTCGACTAAGTAAGCTCCTGGAGTCATGGTCTTCGCCTAGAGTTAAAGATTGAGATAGACTCTCCTGAAACTCATATGCATATCAAAATTAGTGGTGATTAAGAAGCATGAATTATTTGTATTAATTCAAGGAATAATAATATACTTACATATTTATGATAAACTTCTTGCACATTTTCCTTAACAACTCCATCCTTGCCAACACGGGCAGCCCGCCACAAAACATGCTCTGGAAGAGATATTTCTTGACTTTTTCCTCATCCAACTACACGTCAAGAGAAATAAAGTAGTATTAAGATCAAGAATATAACACATGATAAATAATAACATCAAGTATATCATTGCATTTAACAAGTACTTACTATTCTTTGTTGTAAGCGTGCATATCCCGCATGCCCTTTTTTGTATGGATACGAAGGACTTGATGCTTTTCGGTATTTACCGCACTCACAGCTTGAAATATTTTGTCTTTTGGATTTAAAAAACATACATTGACATAATTTTTTGGATACGTTTTTGGATATTCTGGATCAACATAATTTCCATCGGCATCCTTAAGGTACTTTTTTGTTAAAAAAGTTCGAAATCCCCTATGTCTTTTTCCAGCCAGTTGAAGACAATAGGTCTCTCGTTTATCCTCAGTGTTAAAAGACCACTAAAAAATATACATTGAGTGCATTATTAATTTAAATACATATTCGTCAACAAAAACAAAAAACATCACTTATGGTACCTTTATCTGACTCCAAATTTTTTCCTTAGCGGGTTTCACCGCTTTATCACTCCATCGATCAAGAGTGATTGGAACCTCTCTCCGTGCAAAGGAACCAGTATAACTTGTCAACTTTGAATCGTTGGGCTCAATTAATTGGTTATCTTGATTCCAATGTACGTCATACTTGACTCCTCTATCTCTGTCACGAATGATTGACTTCATGATGGTTATTCCTCGCCTAATATCCTTCTTCACATCTTTAACTGTTTCATTTTCATCATTATGTTGAACTGTGGCATTTAGAAAACACAATGTAAAAACACAAACATATTTATAAAATTCAAATAGTATTGAATGAATAAACACAATATAATAACATAAATAGAAGTACCATCATTATTATTAGAAGCCTCATGTGGTGGGTTGTCCTCGTTACTAGCCATGTGACCTGTAATAAAGTGACTGTTAGAAAATTAATGTATAGAAACAATATAAAAACATAAACACAATATAAGTACATAAACACAATATAAAAACATACATACAATTACCTTTTTACTAACGTCTCTTTCTTTTCTTGGTTTGAGTATGAATTACTTACCTCTTAACGACGCGGAATGATGGGCTGATCCAAATTCCCTCATTATGATCCTTCCTAATATATGATTCATCCGCTATAATATTCTCATCTTGATCATTTCTTCTATATGACTAATTCTCAACATCAATATCACTTTGATCTACACTTTTATCGGCAATCACTTTGTTAGATAAGAGCACTATAGACCATTTCGTACTTTTCGGATCAGTGACATAGAAAACTTATTTAGCTTGAGAGTCCAGAATAAAGGGCTCATCTTTGTACCCTACCCTATTAAGATCCACTTGTAAAAATCCTGATTTATCCATTTGTATGCCACCATTATGTACCTAATTGCAACCAAATATAGGACTCTGAAACTTCTCATAATCAAACATCCAAATGTGCCGGATAACCCCAAAATATGAAAAATTTGCATATTCAAGGTTTAAGTCTTTCACAATGGAAATGTGCATTGCTTCAGCTACCAGGGTGACACCACTTTTTGCATATTAATTTTATCATCCTGTTCTTTGGTATGAAATGTGTATTGGTTAATTGCATATGCACTATAAGAAAAAACAAGCGAACTCGGACCATATGCTAAAAACCTCAACCTTTCTGTCACAGAAGCGGGATCTGAATCAATACTTGAATAAATATGATCCTTGAACCATTGTATAAAACTATGATTGTGCTCTAGTACTATCCAAATTTCATTTCTATTCGGATTTAAACCCCGGAGTTCATGCTTGTGCATTTCAACATACGACTCAACCTCATTGTCATTGTGTAGAACATACAAATGTACTTGATCCCGTTCAGCCCTTGACACTGTGACAATTTTATTTCCAATTAACTTTTTCCTTCCTTTCTTTCGAAAATATGATATTTGGGTAGTCCAACAGACTGAACATTGCACAAATATTCAGTACAAAACTCAACTACTTCTTCAACAATGTATCGTTCAACAATACAACCCTCTGGCCTACTTCGATTTTTCACGTACCCTTTTAATATTTTCATATAACGCTCAACAGGATACATCCATCTCATATAAGTTGGTCCACACAGTTGTGTCTCTTTCATAAGATGAACAACAAGATGTACCATTATATCAAAAAATGAGGGAGGGAAATACATTTCAAGCTTACACAAAGTAATAACTATTTCTTTTTGTAATACTGGTAAGATCTCAGGATCGATCACCTTACTACAAATTGACTTGAAGAAAAAACACAATTTAGTTATGGTGCTTCTTACTTTATCTGGAAAAATAGAAAGTATACCTATTGGTAGAAAATGCTCCATTATAACATGGCAATCATGTGTCTTTAAACTCTTTAACTTCAGGTCTTTCATAGACACAAGTCTTCTAATGTCTGAGGAGTAACCTTCTAGAACTTTAACTTCACTCAGAAACTTACACAGTATTGTTTTCTCCTTTCTCAATAGAGTATAAGCATCAGGTGGTAAATATGTCTGTCTTTCTTTCTTCACGGGTCCTAATTCAGTTCATATTCACATCTCTACCATGTCTTCCCTTGATTTAAGGTCATCCTTAGACTTTCCTTTTATATTGAGCAACGTACCAATAACACTTTCAAATACATTTTTTTCAATATGCATAACATCAAGAAAATTTCTTACGTACAAAGATTTCCAATATGGCAATTAAAAAAAAAATCGACCCCTTATTCCACCCACATATGACAACTTTATGTGCAAAAGGTTTACCAAACTGAATACTCACATATTTCACCTTTTCTAAAATTTGATCACCTGTCAATCAAGGTGGAGCTCTACATTGTTCGGTATCTCCGTAGAATGCTTTTCTCCATCCATGATATTGATGTTTAGAATTTAAGAATCTACGATGACTGAGAAAGACATTCTTCTGACAAAGTTTCAATCGCGTCGTATGGGTTCCATCTTCACAGATAGGACACGCTTTTTCACCTTTAATGTTATACCCGAATAGATTTCCGTATGCTAGAAAATTGTTAATTGTGCCAAACAACATCGACCTCAAATTAAAACTTTCTTTCCTATATCCATCATAAACCTCCACACCGTTATCCCACAAAATCTTCAAATCTTCGATTAAAGGTTTCAAGTATATGTCTATGTCATTCCCTGGTTGTTTAGGCCCAGAAATTAACATAGATAACATCATGTACTTACGCTTCATACATAGCCATGGAGGTAGGGTATAAATCATAAGAATCACAGGCCATGTGGAATGTGAGATACTTTGAAGACCATGCGGGTTCATTCCATCAGTAGATAACGACAAGCGAAGGTTTCTTATTTTTTCTCCAAAATCAGGATAATCATTATCAATTTTCTTCCACTGTGGTGCATCTGCCGGATGTCGAAACTTTCCATCGATAATTCTTTCAACTGCATGCCAAGTCAAATGTCTTGCATCAGTTTCACTACGAAACATGCGTCTAAATTTCAGAATAATAGGAAAATACCATAAGACTTTTGCTGGAGATAATTTTTTCTTATATCGAGATAAACCACACTTAGGGCATTCATTCAACAATGCATATTCGTTTCGAAACAAAATGCAATCATTTGGATAAGCATGTATCTTATCATAGCTCATGCCAATAGAGCACAACATTTTTTTGGCCTCGTAGGTTTGATTAGGAAGAACATTATCCTCAGGAAGCATATCTCTCAAAAGGGCTAATAAATCTGTGAAACTTTTATCCGACCATCTATTGCGCGCCTTTAAGTTGTACAACTTTAATACCCCAAACTGTCTTTTGAATTTGGTGCAATCTTTATACAACGGTTTTCTACATCGCTTACCAACCTCTCAAACATTTTGGGACAATCCTGAAGATCTTCTTCAAGTGCTTCTGCAATCTCTTCCACTCGATCACAATCGTATGTATCCGTGACATTGTCGTATGAAGCATAGGTCGCATTACTTTTCACCCTCGGTTCAACATTCTTGCCGTTTTCTCACCATGAAATATCCAACACGTATAACTTCGATAAATTCCACACATCAGTAAATGTGATTTCAATCCATCTGCGTCAACCCGGCCCACATAACAACAACCCAAGCAAGAACATTTCATTCTAATGGGGTCTTCAGCGTGTTCAACAGCAAACTTAACGAACTCTATTACCCCATTCTCGTACTCTTTTGACAATCGATCGACAAACATCCATTTTTTATCCATGGTTTTACTACTAAGTAAGTTAAACAAAAACACTAATTAGGGCACAAAATGGTATAATGCATTTCTGTCAAAACACAAAGTATACACGGAATGGATCCGGAGCTAGCAAACACAAACATATTCACGCAATTCCAGACAAATTCATCACAATACCAATAATTTGAGGAAGAAATTTACCTCAGATTTACCGAACAACAACATCGAGAAGTTGAAACGAGAAGGTCGAACTCAGGAAAACACAGGGAATGAGCGTTGTACATATAAAACAACATCCGGGATAAGTCATAACATATAAAATAATATCTGAGATAAGTCATAACCTCTAAAACAATATACGGGCAGCCACTTATCTTACATGAGAGATCTTAATAATTTCGACTAAAAAAAACTTAAAGCAAATGGAAACCAAAACAAAATGTCACGATTCTGAATGTCACGAATTTGAAATCTCAATCATTCAATAATTTCAATTCACAAAGAAACTAAAACCAGAGAAACTCAAGTTATTATTCAATGTACATTCAAAACATGGAAAATCGAATTCAAAGTAAGTTCTAAACCCCTAATCCAAAATCTGGGCATCAATTACCTAAATCAAATGATGCTCAATGAAATTATCTCGAACTAAGATTGCTCAAACCATAAACAAGTTAGTAATCACAAGGTGTACAATCAAAATGAAACTTATATGATGCACATGAACAATTCAAGAACCAAGTAATCGATCATTCAATAATTTCAATTCACAAATGAAATTAAAACTAAAGAAACTCAAGTTAATATCAAAATAAATTTTACATACTCCTCATTGATGATTAAGCTTCTTATTATTGTTAATATAATATGGCCTCCTTTATAGAAAGTTTAATTACTCCAATCAAAACAAATTAGTTAGAGTGTAACATTTAAATAGTTGAAGAAGAATTTTGTAACATCTTCTAATAGTAGGTTATATAGGTTTTTTTTCCTTCATAATATCATTCATTCATTACTAAAAAAACTAGAAAAAAAAACATCTAAGGACAAATGTAAATCACGTTAATGAATCATAGGAATACAAACTAACTAAAAAGTAAATAATACGATGACAATAAGAACCTTCTAAATCCTATTATGCCTAAAGCAACAAATAAACTAAACACCTAAAAACAAAACTCAACAAAACACCTAGAATTAGACCATACTCATAAACTAACCTAAATGACTAAGAATTAGTGCTTCAAACACAAACCATGCCAAGGAATGAAAGAACAAAGTTTGTGAATACTATGAAACTAATAAGAGCCATTTGAGTAGCAACTTTAGAGTGTTCTCAACAACAAGTTTTATATATCAGAATTATTTTAGAGAGCTATCACAACACTTCAATCCACAAGTTATGGCACAACTAGATTAGGTGATTATATAATTTATAATTTATAATTTATAATTTATAATTTATAAAATGGATATAGAGTAGGAAAGAACCTATTTGATCAGTTAGAATATAAAGCGATATAGCCTTCAACTTTAAATCTACTAATCTATCAAGGAAACCATTCAATAAGGGAGTTTGAGAAGGGTTAATGACGTGAAGAAGGGCGTTTGAGAAGATGAAGAGATGAAGGGTTAATGACGACGGAGGAAGAAGAAGGGAGTTTGAGAAGATGAAGAGATGAAGCTCGCGTGTGAGAGGAAGGAACGAAAGAAAATAGGTAAAATAGGGTTTATGTTTTAATTTAAAAAAAAAGACCTTAGGCAGCGCTTTTTTAGAAAGCGCTGCCTAAGGGGGGGTCTAAGACAACGTTTTTGAAAAGCGCTGCTTAAGGAGGGGCCTCTAGCAGCGCTTTCTGAATAAGCTTAGACAACGCTTTCAGAAAAGCGCTTTCTAAGGGGTTCCTTTAGCAGCGCTTTTCCAAAGCGTTGTCTACGGTCCCCTTAGGCAACGCTTTAAAAAAGTGTTGTCTAAGGTCCCCCTTAGGCAGCGTTTTTGTTGTATCTTCCATACTTTTTCCGTGTTTTTTTTTTCTTTAGGCAGCGTTTTCTGGGAAAAGCGCTGCCTAAAATGCGCTGTCTGAGCTTCTTTTTGGCGTAATGAAACATCCTCCAGGTTCGAGAAAGTAAATTCAAAAAGCCCTTTTCCAATGAAGTGGTGCCCCATTTACCAAGTGAGCTCCAAAGGGAACTGAGTTTCAATCCGATACCGGCAACAATTAATGGCGTAGAGCCTTTAGGCCATACTAAATTGTGTTTACAAGCTTTAAGATTTAGTTGACATTCCTCTGCTGAGATTGTTATTGAAAGTTGATTTCCCTTCATGCATGGAATAGGTAGCTAGCTAACAGGAATATTGCAGACATTGGTTACATTCTCTTTAGAGTTTTAGAGTTGATGATATATACATGTGGAGAAACACGGAGAAACATATTTCTGATTGATCTTTAAGAACGATGATTTGAGTTTGTAAAAGTTAGAATTTTAATGTTTATTAAATTGGACAGTGGTGTATACTGTAATTTTATTTTAAAAAAATATTAAACAAAGCAACTTTTTTATATTCTTGAGTTTTATTGAACACCATTGTTCCATAGACAAAACTAATGTTAAACTTAAATTTATTTTAAAATAATTAAAAATAAATAAGATCACATGCCATTAAATAATAATGTATATATCAAAATTACAAATGCTTAAAGTGTAAATATACTTTTATATTTTGTCAAAAGAAAAAGTAAAAAAGGTTTGTATATGAAGAGACATTATGGCTCATTACGTAAGCGCAGATTGTAGATAATGCCACATAAACAAAGAAAAGAAATTAGAACAAAACAAAACTAGAATTGATGCTTATTGATTTCCTTTAAATGATTGTGCTTTTGTTCTAAGAAACGATTGGTTTTTAATTAGTGTGTTATATTTTTTTCAAGAGTTTCCCACGTGTGACCTAATTAAGAGGCCAATCGTTTTACCTTAATACAATAAAATAAATTAAATATTTTATTCAAAAGTTTAAGTGAAATAATATCACATTTAAAGGACAGATATGAAAAAAACAAATGTTTAATGAACAATCCAATTTTGTCCATCCACTTAATTAATTAACAGATGATTTCTTCTCTCTCATCATCAATATATAATAGTAAAGGATAATTTGTTTTTGCTTATGTGTCGATCTGAGACACGTTCTATTATTTATTATTTATTATTATATATGTGCTTTTAAAAGTAAACTCTCATTTTTTATTAACAATCCTAATAATTATCAAGTCATTTTTATACTAATTTTTATGCTATCACATTTATTTAAAAAAAATATCTTGTACTATGCTAGTATTTATTTACTTAAATGGTCTAAGTATAAGATAGTCAAATTAGGTTTTAAAATTTATTGTCTTTCTTTTTGCAAAAAGAAATTTGGAGTTATCGTCCGAGTTAATTAGAGGGAATTAAAATTTTGTTAGCCCATGGGTGGAGGGTTATTTCAATGGTGTTAATTATTATTTTTATTTCTATTTGGTTGACCAGAGTCAACATTTTTTTAGTTTTGTTTTTTTTTTTCATTTTCAATTTATTGTTTTATTACAAAATATATATTATTTGTTTTGGTAAGGTTGACCTGGGGTCAACGGTGGGTGTAATATTTTTTATTTATTTTTATATTTATTATTAAATCATGGAAATTATTTGACTAAGGTCAAAATTGAGATTTTAACCATTTGTCCACAAAAAGTTGTGCTTTGGTTTGGACATTCTTCATGTAACGTCCAAATTTAATTAATTGATTAATTAAATTATTTAATGATTTGATTATTGAATTTATTTGAAGTTCGAAAGTCAGTCGGAATTGTCGGTATTATTTTGGGAAACGTAATTGGATTATTAAGTTAAAGTCAGGTTTTATTCGATTAGTCGGAGAATTAATTAAGGTGATTATGTTGAAGAAATTAATATTAGAAATAATATTAGTTGTAATAGAATGCTAATTAAATTATTTGGTCTAAGTGTAAGTGAGAAATAGCAAAATAAGGGGGTGTTATTTGTCAGACCCGTTAAGATAAGTTAGTAAGTTATATGAATAAGTAGTTGTAGTGGTTACTAGTAGCATAAAGAAAAGAGAAAGGAAGTCATTATAAAAGAAAAGAAAAGAGGGTCATTAGAGGAGAAGAGAACGAGGATTAGGGTTTTTGGAGAAAGAGACAAGAGCAAAGAAAGTGCTAGTGCCAAGGTTCTGGAAATTCGATCAAGGTTTAGAGCTGCCATCAAAGAGGTAAGGGTGAGGTTCTAACTAAATAACGGGATACATGATGGATGATATATGGGATAAGGTTTATAGATTTGCCTTGTTTTGGTGTTCTGTTGTTGTTGTTGTTGAAAATTCAAATTGAAGCTTGAAAATCCATGAAACTTGTTGAATGATTTGGTAAATGTTGTCTTTGTTTGATTACACATGTTGCTAGTACCTTAGGCTGATTCGTTTTGGGTTGTGTGGGTGTTGGATGCCAAAAGTTTGGAAAAATAGCTTGTGAAAGATGCTGGAAGCACAGAAAAACCCTTTGTGTTCCGTTCAGTTTGCGGCACCAACGGGTTGACGCGGCATGAACTGGGTTCCTGCTAATGTCGCGGCGCACAGATGGGTTGGCGGCACGTACTGTGCAATTTTGGACATATTCTTCTGATTTTGAATTCTGCCCATAGTGATTAGTTGATGTAGTGGACTTTTAGTAGCCTACTTTGAGTGAGATATACCGGTGATTAGTAAGGAATGATACCGGAATCGATTAGAAATTGTTTCGATTAGTATGTGTTGGTAGTTGTATGCGATGTAGCCAATTAACCAGAATTTGAAGGAATTGAAGTGGTTTTCTATTATAATCAACTAAGATAAGCGATTAGATTGGTAGAAAGTTTATTAATAAAGTGATAATATGGTTGAATGGTGTTCAATTGAATTAAGTTGGTTTAGTTGGATTATGTAGATTATATGAACACTGACAAGAGCAAAATAGTTGAAGATAACATACGGTGTTTTGGTTAACCGAGGTTTTGTGGTAGCATTGGAATATTATAAGTTAGTAAGAGGTTAATGTAGTAACTAGTAGTGGGTTATTAAGTGGATAAAGGTAGTATGTGTTGGTAGCAAGTGGTATTAATAAGACTTATAATAATAGTATTGGTATTACTAAGTTGTAGGCTTTTAGCCAATGTCGAATTGTTACAAAAATATAGGCTTTTGGCCAATGTTGAGTTATTACTAAGTTGTAGGCTTTTAGCCAGTGTTGAATTGTTGTTGACCAGTTGATATTTAGTTGTAGGCTTTTTATCCAGTGATGAGTTTTTGTTAATTACGTTGATTACGTCGATATGTTGATTACGTTGTAGGCCTATGGCCAGTGTTGAATTGGAATTACGTTGTTGTTATGTGTTGTCGTTGAGTTTCGGTCGTTGATTGAGTTGATGTTGTGGTTGTGGTCGTATACATACATTTGCATATTAAGTTGGCCTGGATTGGAAAAATACATTGGTCGTTAGGGGAAGAATGATTACGTTGAAGGCTTATGCCTTGTGCCTCGGTAAACTGGCAAATGATTATGCTGGGAGTTTTACTTTAAATGGTACCACATGCATGTGCACAGTTGAGTTGCATTTTAAGCCACATAATTATAGTTGTTATGTTAATGTGTCGAATGATTTAAGTTGTTGTTGTTATTCACAAGTTGTGAAATAGTTGTTATGTTGTGTTGGAAATGTTGTTGTGATATAATTGTTGTCGTTGCTAATTGTTAGTATATATGTTGTTGTAATTGTTGTTGGTATTGTCGATATAACCGTTGTTTGGATTATGTGAAGCGGTGAATTATATGACCTACATTCTAATATATTATTTATCACGAATTCAATTATATTGGTAGATATCTCACCCTTTCATTTGTTTTGTCGTTGCCTTTATATTAGTAACGTGCAGGTATTCGAGATTGAAGAATTTAGTTGTTGTTAGTCGATTTAGTTGCTCTGATACGTAGCACTCGGGGGGATGTTTAGTTTATGTCGTTTATGTTATTGAATCTTGTTGTTCTTATTGTGTTGTTAAAAACTAAGTCATGTTGTTGAACAAAATTGGTTAGTTATTTTAAAGTTGAATTTTGTAAATGATCTATGAAGTTAAGTTAATGATTCTTATTAAATGTTATTAAAATCAAGCAAGTGTGTTGATAATAAAGGTGTTATGTATCTCATATATTTGTGTTGTTAAAGTTTGTGTGTGTTGTATGAAAAATTAAAAATACTTTGATTTTCTTTACATCTTCCGGATAGAATTTGGGGTGTTATACTTCAACCCTAAGACATCAAAAGTATAGATTTTAAAAAGATTGTGTGTATCAAATCAAATAAATATTGGATTTTTATTGGTGATGATATGAATTTATATATATGACAATCCAAATTCATTACAATCAAAATCCTAAAATCCAGTTTTCTATTTAAATCTAAAACTAATTTACAAATCAAATCTCTAAACATATAACAATCAAACTTTGTTCTATTTTCTAATTCAACTAATCCTAAAAACTATATAAACCTAAGATCTAAACATAGAAGGACGGAGAAAATTGAGTCATAGAACTTGAAAAAAGAATTAAGGCGAGAAAGATCATAGACTTGAAGAAATTGCCTCCATCTTTCGCTGTCCTTTGTGTCATACCCCAAATTTTGACCTAATATACCATCTTGCATTTACATCATTGCATAACTAACAGTTCAGACCGCATTAATCGGGTATAGTCTTCACAAGCCAAAATTAGGGTTTCATCAGATTTTCATCTGATTCAAGAGCTAACCAATTAGGGTTTGAGATTTTCTCATCTTATTTGATCTATCTTGATCAAATCATTAACCTCAGATCATCAGATATCAAATTTTCTCACAGAACGATCGAGGATCGACCAATTAGGGTTTTGATCGAGCAGGAGATTTCTCTGACTTTTTGAGCAGTGGATGACTTTTTTGGATAGAGATTGGTCATCATATCTTAGATATAACATCCTGACCTAATTTCTGAATTCAAATCATCACAGAAGTTCACAGAATTCATCAGTCGTTTTCAGAAACATCTGATGAAATTTCATCTGCACAGAAAAGTCAAACTTTGACTTTTGGTCAAATTTTTCAAAACAAAACTTTTTCCATCATCAAAATACTTCAAATGATCCATCTTGATCATAAAAAAATCAAGAATTTGGAAAAGTCAACAAAAAGTCAAAATTTCTATAACTTAGAAAAATTTCTAAGTGTTGAAATTTCTTACTTTTTTCAAACTTCAAGCCACTTTTTCACCTAGTTCCAATTGGAATTTGAAAAAACTCAAAACATGAAAGTTGTAGCTTGTGGAAAGATCTTTCCAAAATGTCCAAGAACTTCAAAATCCATGAAGGCTAGCTATACTTTTGAAATTGAAACATAATGCCTCATGACACTTGATTTTCAAAGATCAAAGCATCAAGATTATAGGTCATTTTGCATTTTCTTGTTCTAGAAGCATTCCACCTTGCCAAATTGGAATATGAACTGATAAATATCAATGAGAAGTGATGATTGAAGATAGGATCAAATTGAGGATTTTAACACATGGTAAAAAAGGGAACCTTCCTTTTCAAAAGCCAAAGGACATTCTTACCCCCTAAGCAATCCATGATTCTTCAAAATGCCATTCCTTGCCTAACAAATTCAGAACCCATTTGCCTATAAATAGCTTCCATTTTAAGGCCAAATACACACCAAAGCATTGCAAGAATCATGCTTTCTCTTTTCTTTCTTCAAAATTAAGAAACATGATAAACTTTTGAAAAACTTGCAATTTATAAAATCAATGAAAATCATGAAGTTCTTTGGTGTCTAACATGTTATAATACTAACATGTAACTGGTTCATAACTTAAAATCAAGCTAAAAGTAAGAGAAAATCAGTTTTCACTTTTCAATTTTTCAAAACTCCAAAACTGCCATATGATTCGAGTTTGAAGTTTGGCTGGATTAAACTATGTTCTAATGATCCTAACATCATCTATGAACCTCATGGACATGATCCAGAACAAGAACTACTAACTGTAACACCTCTAACCCAAAGATCGAAGCTTCATTTTCATCCTGTGCAGGTGGACTTGGTTGGGGAGTTCCAGAGCATTCTAAAGCAAGCAGGCTATCCATACACCATCCTTACATGCCGGTGGTGCTCACACGATCGAGAAACAAGCACTGGAAACACTCAAGCATCGAAATCGATCTCAACTTTTCCAGGTATGCATACGAACTTCAAACTCCATATTCCTTGCACCATTTGAGAAAAGCTCATGGCCAATCATTTTCTGCACCTAAAACGATCCTTAGCCCTCAATAAAATCAAACAATAATCCAACATACATGATTTAATTTGAGATTTTCAGTTTAGGGTTCTTCATTTTTTCCAGAAAATAAAACATGATAGGCTGAATATAAATGAAATTAACATCTACTATCATGTTCGTGGTACAAAATCGAGCAAGTTTGGTTTTACATCATGCAATTTGGTTGAGAAACGAAGATTTGAGCAGGGATTAATCAAACTGAAAATCAAACATGAAGAACATGATGCGCGCGTTCTTCATCAGTTCTTCATTTTCAAATATTTAAAAAATTCCAATGCTTTGTCTACGCGTGTCATGGTCCACTAAACACTTCAAACGCGTTGGCCCAGTGGTAGCTTGCTTCTAAGTTCTCTCTGCCACGTGGTCTATCCAAAGGTCATGGGTTCAAAACCCAGCAAGACCATTCTTTTTACAAAACTTTCAATTTTTCATGTTTTATTCAAATAAACCAATATCATGTCTACGCGTGTTTTTTAATCCACTAACACTCAGCGCGTTTGGCCCAGTGGTAGCTTGCTTGGTCTTAGTCCTCTCTGCCACGTGGTCACCCCTTTGGTCATGGGTTCAACACCCATCAGGACCACCTTTTTCATCTTTTTTCACAAAAACTTCATATTTTCATGTTTTTTTTATCAAACTTCAACAATTTTTTTAGCCAATCAAAACTTCTCATTTTGAGATGATTTTTTGCACACTTGTCATTTAATATATATATTTTATGATTATGTCAAAAAAATCCAAAAAAACTTTCATCTGATTAAATTTTAATCGGTAAAGCGTTCGAACACTTTTCAAACCTCCTTAAAATGTGAATTTTCCAAGTTTTCGACTTCCGATTTTTTTCAAAACTTCTCATAAATCAACCTCGCATTTCAAAACATTTTCAAATCATTTTTCAAAACATTTCATCAAACTTGCATCTTTTTACCATGTTCGATCCAATTTAAACGATGAAACTGATTTCGTCTTCTCTCGAATTTCTCGATCGATCATGGGCCTCCCTTACGGTGTAAGTCCCAATCCTTTATGTACATATTTAGTGTTACTTGTACATATTCAAAACATCTTTGTCAATATTCAAACATAAACAAACTTCTTTCGTTTGTTTTCATCCGTTTGTTTATACACCAATACCATTGATATTGAAAGGAGCATTATTCCCTGTGAAACTGCTTTCAAATCAATGGGCCTCCATCAAGGTGTAAGTCCCATAACATTCTTTTATGTACATAATATTTCTTTGTACATATCAAACTTTTATCAAATACTTTTTACAAACTTTTATCTGTACATAACACAGATAGTTTTACAAACTTTTATCTGTACATAACACAGATAGTTTTACAAACTTTTATCTGTACATAACACAGATAGTTCAAAACAAACTTTTATCTGTACATAACACAGATAGTTCAAATAAACTTTTTATCTGTACATAATACAGATACTCTTTTAAAAACACTTTTTCACAGATAAACTTCGATCATTCGTTTCTGTTTCATCTGTACATTCACACTGAATACCATTGGTATTGAAAGGAGCATTATTCCCTGTGAAACTGCTTTCAAATCAATGGGCCTCCCTTATGGTGTAAGTCCCAACCCTCCTATGTACATCCATCCTTCTCTGTACATAAATACGCGTTCGTGTACATATTCACTTCCTTGTACACACTCAAACTTGTAAATAATCAAGTTACGCTCGTTTCTAAACGTTCGTTTCACAGACACTTGTTTATATTTCCTTCATAAACTCCTGCAAATAAACATCATGCATTGTTTATATTTCCTTCATAAACTCCTGTGAATACATATCACACACACACACTTGTTTATACAACTGTCTAATTATAACATAACAATTAGACTAATCAATAAGTTCCCCACACTATAGCCTCCGCTTGGGCTTCATACAAGACAATCAATCCCCAGCATGGGATAGCCTCCGCTTAGGCTTCATACAAGATAAC
Source organism: Vicia sativa (assembly GCA_021764765.1). NCBI lineage: Eukaryota > Viridiplantae > Streptophyta > Magnoliopsida > Fabales > Fabaceae > Vicia > Vicia sativa. The sequence continues at coordinate 20,729,413 of CM038794.1, forward strand.
TCATCCCCAATTGAGTTTAGCCTTCTCTTGGGCTTTGTACAAAGAAACTCTCCCCGCAGAGTTAGCCTCCGCTTAGGCTTCATATAAGACAACACTCCCCTGTTGAGTTCAGCCTCCTCTTGGGCTTCGTTCAAAAGAACTCCTTGTTGAGTTTAGCCTTCTCTTGGGCATCATACAATGAAAGAGACAGGAAATCTCTTAACAGTCTCCTCTTGGGCTTCCAATACAAAGAATCACCCGCGCTAAGATAGAACCCTGAAAGGATGGTTTCCCGGTGAAATCACTTTCAAATTCCCCATAGAGTAAAATTTCTCGGTGAAATTGCTCTTATTCAGAAAAGGATGATTTCTCGGTGAAATCCCTTTCAAGCCAAAGACAGCCATACCCTATAGCTTCCTCTTGAGCTTCATACAAGGACCCTCGATGACCCTCGATGACCCTCGGAATGCCTCCTCTTGGGCTTACAATACAAGGACCCATGGGCTTCTTAAAAGCATCCCTTTAATCCAATCAATTTCTCCTTGAGATTTAGACATCTATCATCTCTATGGAAGGAGTATCTCATCTATCACATCACATACAGTCAAAAACTTTTCAAACTTTTTCAAACTGTTTTCAAACAAAAACATCTCTTAATTGTAAGTGGTAACGCTTGTACACTCGAGCAAAACACCCAATACTTACAGTTAAAAGATTCAATCATCTTTTTTAAACATCTTTCTTAAACATGTAAGTGGTAACGCTTGTACACTCAAGCAAAACACCTAATACTTACGATGAAAGATTTCATTTCAATCAAACTTTTCAAAATGTATGTGATGAAATAGATTAGATACATTTTTCATTAAGATGACATTTATCATCTCTTACTAACATCCCGTTGCTTTCCACTAGCATAAGTGGGAACTACGATTGCTCTGACTTTCTCAACATCCTTTTGAGAATACGTAGGCACAAGGTCTCATCCTTGGCGAGCAAATTTCTATCTCTCTCAGACCAAACAAACCATAGATCCCTTTAGATCCGAGCTACAAATGCTCTGATTCCCATTAGGGATATGTATCGAAGATCCAGATCTTTGCGAGCACAATAATAATAACCCTAGAAATCCCACCTGATCTACGTTTCTTACAATCCCAGAGGAGAAACTTTCCCAATCTTAGAAATGGCAATTAAAAAACACACAACATATCAAATATATTCATATATAAAGCTGTAGATAACTACATATATTTAGGGTGCTCCATCTATTCCCTTTATATAACAATCCCCCTTACTCAGAATCTCCCCAATGCGTTGCGTCTAGTTTGCGCTAGTCGTTACGCATATCAATATCAATTGAGGGTATTTCAGCTTTCCCCTTTTTCATAATCATTAAATCATCTTTCTTGTGTTGAAAATAATAAAGCTTGATGCTCGCGGCATCTTTACAAACAAATCAAAAGATTTAAATCGTCACGTGCCAGAGAATCCGAACTCACGTTCGCATCCCTCAGGCGCGTCACCTTTTAACGCGAACACTTTGTACCTGCAAAAAGAAAATGGAGAAAAAATTAAAGGAGACCGGAGAAAATATATAAGGAACTTTACTATGAGAATCACGACAGGAGAGATAAGCCGAGAAACTTAACTTAGGATTAAATGTTGTTGTGTTGTTGAATCTCTGCAAATTGGTGTAAATTTGATGATTTCGTGGGAATTAGGTTTTTTTGGAAAACTTAGGGTTAGGGTTTTTGGCTAGGGTTAGGATTCATCATGATATGCCTAGGATTCGAAGGCTAGGGTTTGGATTCTTACGTTTTTCTAAGTTCTGGATGGTGTTTCTGGCAAACACTCATCCCGAACGGCTGCCTCAACGACCACCCACTGTGGTTTGAGCCTAGGGTTCATTAGGGTTCTATGTTTATGGGTTTTGGTTTGAAGTTCCCGATTGAAGCTCAACCGGAGAATTGGGATTCACGATGGTTTCTGGGGGGATGAAGAACAACCACAAGCAGAGATGATTTTGGGCCGATGGTGTGCGGTGGTTTTCTAGAGAAAGGATAGAGGATTTATTGATAGAGAGGGAGAGAGACAGAGATGGGGGAGGGAAGAAATCTTATCGAGAGAGAACAAAAGAAGAAAAATTATGAATTATGAATGATTTTATTTAAATACTTCTTCCATCTATAATTTGATACGCACCATGTGGCCACTGGCTGACCATGGGATCTAGAGACCGTTGGCTGGTCTCCATGTGCACACTCTTACCATAATCCCTAGTCAACTTACAATTTGGATCGTCCATTTGTCATACTTTTAATCAGCGTTCCAAAATTAACTTCTGGTGACCCTCTGATCAAAATCAAGCGCCACTGGTGTAGTAGTAAAAATCTTAAGACTAAGCCATTGATTGACTTAACTCATAATCAGTGAAACTCGCCACCTCAATTTATTGTTTCAAAAGGAAATGGGAAAAGAACAAATAAAACACAAAGAAGATAAAGATCAAGTTACGAGGGTTAGTAATGCAAAGGAAAGATATTAGCACCCTAAACATCTATGGTGCTCCGTAGGAACCTCTTTGAAAATTTGTGTATTTGGATATAAGGTAATATGTACAAAATAGATTGTGGAGATGAGAAAATAAGTTTATTTTACAATTTTTGCACATTTCACGATTGCGAGACTTTGTGCATACGTACCCCACTCGTGCAATAGTGAATAAGGGCAATCGTAGTTCACCTCAATTTTTTTGAAAGTTTCATGGTATTGGTTTGTTTTAATAAGAGACATCTTGCCATATCCGAGTGGAAAACGTAGTTACTACCCACAATTATGAGAAATGAGAATTTTCATCATCTTAAAGTGGAGGATATAGCTTGGGTTTAACATCAACAAAGCATCATTCAACAATCAAGTGGAAAATGTCTTGCTTTACTATACACTGTAGAAGTATAGTAGTTTGCATCACTTCAAGATCAACAAATTTTTAATATTTTGAGAAAAGTTTTAAGATAAAAAAGCCATAGCTGCAACATAGTTTGAATGACGTTAATGACTTTTAGTCTTCAAAAAAATATGTCAAATTATGATTAAATTGATTAAGGTTTAAATTAAGAAAAATAATTTTTAAAATGCATGGACCTAAGTCCAAGTTTATTATGAAAGCGGGTCAAGTTTGAAAAACAAGAAGAGTTTTGAAAAGGAGAGAGAAGATTTTGAAATTAAAGAAGATAGGAGGAGATTAATGGGCTATCCTATATACACAAAGTAAAAGATAAGGTAAGGAGTAATCTAACCAACAAGAAGCCAAAACTTGACATAAAGAATTCAATGTAGAATTCTCATCCTTTGGATTAAAAACAAGCAAGCATATTACCAAGGTGAAACTAATCCACAAATGAAATAAGATTAATATGAACTAATAACGAAGAAAAGTATTCATTTTTTACTTCAAGACTTCATTGTATCAGATGAACTTTCTTGAGTCCAAAATAACACTTGCATATGAAGAAATTTGCAAACCAAATCCTTGGAGTAAACCCCATGGACTTCAGATAAAAATTGGCTAGGGTAACAGTTGCAAATAGAGGATGTAAACTTCAAGGACTTTAGAAAATGCATAGAAATAAGAATAACATGCACATAGAGAAAATTCAACCCAATGTCTTTGAGTGAATCCCAAAGACTTCAGACAGAATAACAACAGGGCCCCCAAGGTCTCAAAGTGTCATGGCTAGGCTTCTAATCCTAAGTCCAAGAAATTCACAACTCCATAATGCCGAGGATAGTAACCTAAGAGCCCATCAAGAATTACGTCTTTTAATGTTCAAGTTGGATTATTAAGTATCTTTAACGATTATTAAGTATCTTTTAATTGTTTAAAATTATTATTAATGAAATAAATAGAATGAATATAAGGTGTCTAAGTGCTAAGATCAAAATAGTAAGATGAAAGTGATTAAGTGAGGGAAAAAGTGGATGACCATAGAAAGGGTCCAAAGGTTAGACAAGGGAATACAAGAAAAAAGCTCATTCTTTGCAATCGTGAAAAATACGAAGAACGTTATGGAGAGCTAGCGCAAGAAGAGAACAACAAGTTTTTGTAGAACGCGAAGAGGAATCAATTTCTAGGAAGAATATAAGGTAAATGGAGTTTATCATTGTTATTATAATTTATTTAAGGTTTAGATAATTGGAAGTTTGTGTTGGGGTTTTGGATGATGATATTAATATGATGTTTGATGAAAAATTGGTGAAATTGTGATGTTTTCATGTAAAGAATCGATGCATATTGTAATACGGTGAACTGACTTTTGTGGATTTTTGTATCGCAAATGTGCGGATAGCAAGAGTCGCCACCGACTTTTATTTTTATCCAATTAAGGGAAGGTAAAAGTACAGAAAAAGACCTTCGTTAGATTCTGAGTAAGGGAGAAGGTTATGAAAAGGGAAGGTATTAGCACCCCTTTTCATCCGTAGTTATCTACGGGTCTTAGTTGCTTTCTAGATCACTTTTGAAAATGTGCTTTCTGTGTGTTTGAAAAATGTTTTGAAAAGGCATTTCGCTTTGACTTTGTAATGATTCATGTAGGAATGTATACAAAGTGTTCGGAAATGTTTCGTTTTGAAAAGAGTTTGAACTTTGAAAAAAGTGTGAGGTGTGAAAAGTATTTGATTTGAGCAAGCAACTAAAAGTCTTATTACCTACTCAGAATTGGTCGTTTTCGTGTTATTTTACGTTCCTTTAGAATAGTGCTATCCATACCATTAGTTGGTAGGTAACTCCATTCGTTGGATGTAAGCGGGACATTCGAAGGGACATCGTATGGTCATAGAAGGCAACTTGTAGGAAGTATCCTAGCACATTCGAAGGGACTATCATCATTTTTCGTAGGCGACAATCGAGGGTCAAGATCATGTATTCGGAGGCGACATCGTGGGTCTTATGATCTTTGTATCGAAGGGACTATGATGATTTGTTTTGAAGGCAACGGTGCTAGAATACCTCTACGTTCGAGGGACTTGACCATTTAATCGAAAGGCAGCGAGAGAGAATTACCCTAAGGGGTGCATGTGTGAAAGAGTGTGTTGATTAAGATATATGTTATCTCGAAAGCTAGTGGGCTAAGTTCAATTTTATCTTGCCATACGCTAGTTACTAGTAATTTATAGGGTGCGGAAATTAAAATGCGGAATGTAAAGATGCGGAAAGATAAATGTCCTACGCTATTACATGGCTTTGGGGCAGATACATAATTGAAAGATGCGGAAAATAAAAGCCTAATTTAAAACTATTACATCCCATGAACAGATACATTAACTAAAAAAGGAAAACGATAAAGAAAAATCGTCTGAAATAAGATAACCTGCAAAAGGATGAGAAATCGGAAAATACGAGATGAATCGAATAAGAGGAAAAATGTTAGAAAAATGCAAATTTTTGAGTGAGAAAAATATGACATGCTGGAAATAACATAAATATGCTAAAATAATTTTTTGGGATTTTTTAGATGCAATTTAGTAATTGAAAACTAATTAAAATTGATTTAAATGCTAAATTATGAATAAAAATAAATATGCATGCAAAATTGTATTTTTTAATTTTATAAATTAAATAAAGGTTTTCTGAAAATAAATGCAAAAAGAAAAATTATTTTGGTGATTTTTTAATGCATAAATAAAAATATTGAAAAGAAATTAAATGATGCAAAATATTAAATAAAATAAGAAAATATGAGAAAATAGGAAAATATGGATGAAAATCAAACTTTGTAAAAAATTGGTCCCAGCATGGTTCGAACAGGGGACCTGGCCCTCAAACCTTGAAATCCAATGCCTTTACCATCTGAGCTAGCGTGCATCCGTGTTTGAAAACTGGAACAAGTAGAATGAAAACACGCGTCGTCTCCTGGTTTCATCAAACTCGCCCCAGACTTCGTCTTCTCAATTTGAATTTTTAAAAGCTCGGGCTTTTGTTCGACGCTCTGAGTAACTACATGGAAAAGCATACATAATATAAATGAGTTCTAAAGGCATGGTTCGATTCGGACATTGTTCAGAGTTCATTGGGCATGGTCTCATGGTCCAATTTTCCTATTTTGCAAAGCCTAAATCGAGCTCGAAACCCTAGTTATGGTATATCACGACTCAGGCCATGGAAACACGATTGGCTTGCCAGATAAACTTGCAAACTTGATTCTAAACATGAACAAACAATCAAAACAGGTTAATAATGCATGAATGATGAAAATCGATTTTGAAAGAAACTTGACAAACGAAATCGTGTTTGATGAATTCTTGATGGTTTTGAGTGATGTGAAGGTCGGATCGACTCTAAACAACCCAAGGAACACGATGGAATGGTCAAAATCGGTTGAAAACCATGAAACCAAGGTGCAGTTGCTTGCCCCACAGATTTTGAGTTGCAACAAGGGTTCTTGAGTCAAATTTTCCACCCTAATTCGTGTGGTATGCATCATGTATATATAGTAGAAGAATTCAAACTTGTTTTTGGAAAGATTTAATCAATGATCAATGCCAATCAAATTTGATTTTTGTACAAAATCAAATCTTCAAATTTTGGTCAATTTTCAATCCTATCTTGCCATATTCATCAAATTTCGAAAATTGCTGGCTTTTAATGAGTTGATTGGATCACAAGGAAGGAATAAAAATCAAGTTTGTAATTAATTTTGATTTTATACTTTATTTTAAATTTAATTTGTATTTAAATGAATAAATTCCAAATTAAATAGAAAAATAAAATAAAAATTCGTGGCATTGGGCTTGGATACTTCTAATTGTATGAGGAATAAGTTTGGATGAAGAAAAAGCAAGCCCATTTGCAAAAAATTTGATTTTTAGAAGCATCTCTCTTTGTGCACTCTTTCAAAATTGCCCAACTTGTGAATGGTGTATCTTGCTCAATTTTCCACATTTTGAGTGTTCTTGGACTTTTGGAAGCTCTAATAGTCCTCTAACCAACCGTTTTGGTCTCATCTCAATTGGAGTTTCCATGCTCAATACATATTCAAAACAAAAAGTTGACTTTTTGTTGACTTTGAAAATGACCTGTAATGTTTTGAGCCATACCTCTGAAATGAAGCATTTTTTGGATATTCTTGTGAGACATGAAGTTGTAGAGAATTGAATTTCCTTCAAAACAAGAGGTGGTGGAAAATTTGAGAAAGTATGAAGAAGTTATGATCGGTCAAAGTTCGGTTGACTTTTCACCTAGAAACCCTAATTTAGAAAGTTTGACTTTTGAGCAAGTCTTGAGTTTTCTTGATGAATCATGATCAACCCTTGATCAAATGATGAATGTAACTTCAAAATGAGGATGTTGACCAAAAATCGGAAGTTTTTGTATGTTGACCACGATTGACTTTTTGTCCAATCTGTTGATTTTCAACCATCCGTCAATTGCGAGGAAACTTGACTTGTGAAGCTTGAAACTTGTCATGGAGAATCTTTGAAGCATATGAGGAGGTATGATGGCCATTGGAGATGTTGGAAGTCCATCTTGATCTGAGAAATACCAAACCCTAGTTTGGGTTGATTGTCTAGGAGAGAGTTTGTCTGATCAACTCTTGAGGAATCCTTGAGTATGGAAGTATGGAATGTCTTGAGAAACATGAGGGCAAATTTTGGGGTATGACAGCTGCCCCTGTTCAATCTTCTTGTACTGGAAGGGTTAGATTGGCATGCTTTGCCTTTCGTGACCTGGAGGTAGAAGATGAATGAACACTCGAGAACACCTAAAAATTTGCACTCGCTGTTGGTGATGATGCGGGAATAGGCTTACAGATGCCATTTGGAGACTTCGATGGGGGAATGAGTCGTGTGCTAGACTCGAGACTGCTGATAGGAGAACTGACGGGGATGGGCTTAAGATGCCATCTGGAAAGGTCGATGCTGGGGAGTGAACCGTACGCTAGGTTCCGTAGATGCTTCTGGAGGGAGATGGGCTTAGGATGCCATCTGGAGGGAGTCGTACGCTAGACTTCGTGCTCAACTTTGAATGAGGTTATTGGTTCGTATTGATTTTTTAACCAAATATGCAGCATTCTGAAAGTGGAGAGATGTTGACAAGTAGTCGGAGATGGGCTTAAGATGCCATCCAAGGCAAGCCCAGTCGTCATGCCAGACTACTGTTCTTTGTGATAATAAGAAGGAGTCAGAATAGTTCTTCGTGTTGACTGCTCTGAGGAGATAATAGTTGGCAGAAGCGTAAATATCTTCCCTGTTGAGCTTCGGGCATTGATCCGCTGCCTGTTATCGAAGGATAACTTGTGATCGTTCGGATAGGGTTTCCCGTCTAGCTTCGGGTATTAATCCTGGATCCATTGTCGGAGGACAACGAGGTTGGTCGTTCGGATAGTTTTCCCGTCTGGATTCGGGTCTTAATCCTGGACCTGTATGCGTCAGAAGTGACTTTCACCTGCTTTGGAGAAAACAAGAGAAACTTTGATAGAATATTGTTAGTCTTATGCAAAGTATGATGCATGGTAATGTGTATGAATGACATATGCACAAATATGACATTTATGAGTAACGTATGAATGATAGATGTTGTGGTATTTCAAAACATATCCATCTTGAGGAAGATGCGGACGTTCTGCTTGAGGACGAAGTGGGTGGAGACCTTGCTTGGGGAAAGAAAGGAGGATGATAAATTTGATTCCTCCGATGCACTATCTGACCAAGTCTTGAGGCTAGATACTGTTGCGGACGGTAGAGACCGGGAAACACATTGTTGAAGATCTCATACACAGACCCGACTGGGGAGAGGATAGGAAGTACTCTACTGGGGAATCTTGTGTATGGATCTTGCTGAAGAGTGTTTGATAATCGCCTGGAGACCGGGTTGGAAGGATCTGGAGCCCGTCGGGATCTCTGGCTGGGGAATAAAAGATGTAAATTTCCTCCGATGCACTATCTGACCAAGTTTCAAGTCTAACCTCATTTGGGGAAGGGAATTGTTGAAACGCATCCTCGAGGATAAATGTCTCTTTGGAGATAAAGCGCTAGTCGATGATGAAGTTTTAGGACACCAGGACTGGTAAAAGGGAATCTGTACTCCGGTGGGGGGAATTTGTAGTGAGTGATATCTCTGTGGGGATCATACTCAACAGGGGAATGCATTGGTGACTTTTTGTCGTCATCTCTCAATCCTGGATCTGTAGTAATTACTTTTGTACGTCCACTTTTCGCGTTTGTGAGCGAATTTTTATTGTCAAATGCATATAATCATTCAAAGCAAACATTGGACTTTATGCAAACAACAATAAACAAAATTGTGAATAGAAGGAAACTTGCATTTATTTAAAAGGTGGCGTATATGTCTACGGTGAACCGACTTTTAGGATTTTGTATCCAAATGTGCGGATAGCAAGAGTCGCCACCGACTTTTATTTTATCCATTTAAGGGAAGGTAAAAGTAAAAAGACGTTAGATTAAGTGCGGAGAATGGTTATGAAAAGGGAAGGTATTAGCACCCCTTTCCATCCGTAGTTATCTACGGGCTCTTAGTTGCTTTATAGATCACTTTGAAAAGAAAAAAAAAACTTGTGCTTTCTGTGTGTTTGAAAATGTTTTGAAAAGGCATTTCGCTTTGACTTTGTAATGATTCATGTAGGAATGTATACAAAGTGTTCGGAAATGTTTTGTTTTGAAAAGAATTCGAATTTTGAAGAGAAGTGTGAGGTGTGAAAAGTATTTGATTTGAGCAAGCAACTAAAAGTCTTATTACCCACTCAGAATTTGGTCGTTTTTTGTATTATTTTACTCTCCTTTAGAATAGCGCTAGCCATACCATTAGTTAGTAGGTAGCTCCATTCGTTGGATGTAAAAGGGACAATCTAAGGGACATCGGATGGTCATCGAAGGCAACTTGTAGGAAGTATCCTAGCACATTCGAAGGGACTATCATCATTTTTCGTAGGCGACAATCGAGGGTCAAGATCATGTATTCGGAGGCGACATCGTGGGTCTTATGATCTTTGTATCGAAGGGACTATGATGATTTATTTTGAAGGCAACGGTGCTAGAATACCTCTACGTTCGAGGACTTGACCATTTGAATTAAAGGAACAGCGAGAGAACTACCCTAAGGGGTGCATGTGTGGAGAAGTGTGTTGATTTCAAATATATGTTATCTTGAAAATTAGAATGAGCTAAGTTCAATTTTATCTTGCCATACACGCCTAATTACTAGCAGTTTATAGGGTGCTGAAATTAAAATGCGGAATGTAAGTGCGGAAGGTAAATGTCCTACGCTATTACATGGCTTTGGGGCAGATACATAATTAAGAAATGCGGAAAATAAAGATCCTAATTAACTATTACAACCCATAGACAGTTACATTATTGGAAAAAAAAAAAAAAAAAAAAAGAAAAAAGTCGAATCGGAGCAACTTTGTGAAAGAATGAGAAAATCGAAATATGATGAAATTGAAATAAGAGAAAATATTAGAAAAAATGCAAGTTTTAATATGAGAAAATTAATACATGCTGGAAATAAGATAAATATATTGAAATAATTTTTTTGGAATTTTTAGATGCATTTTAGTAATTAAAAACTAATTTACAATGATTTAAATGCTAAAATCAAAATAAAAATAAATATGCATGCAAAAAGATATTTTTTAATTTTATAAATTAAATAAAGATTTTAGGAAAATACTGTAAAAAGAAAATATTTTTTTGGTAATTTTTTGATGCGGAATAAAAAATAATGAAAATAATTAAAATGAATGAAAATATTGAAAAAAACATGGAAATAATGAAAATATGCAAAGTTTGAAAAAGAAAATGCAAAGCGTACAGGTGGATCGTGACAGGGGCTGAAACCTTGAGGACTAACGCGCTGACCGCTGCGCCACATTGCATCTGGTGTTTGAAAATGAAGTGAGTGGTGTGATACGGTGAACTGACTTTTTTAGGATTTTTGTATCCAAATGTGCGGATAGCAAGAGTCGCCACCGACTTTTATTTTTATCCAATTAAGGGAAGGTAAAAGTCAGAAAAAGACCTTCGTTAGATTACGAGTGCGGAGAATGGTTATGAAAGGGAAGGTATTAGCACCCTTTCCATCCGTAGTTATCTCTGGCTCTTAGTTGCTTTATAGATCACTTTGAAAAACTTGTGCTACGTGTGTTTGAAAGATGTTTTGAAAAGGCATTTCGCTTTGACTTTGTAATGATTCATGTAGGAATGTATACAAAGTGTTCGGAAATGTTTTGTTTTTGAAAAGGAACTTTGCAATGATTCACGCTGGAATGTATACAAAGTGTTTTTGAAAGTGTGAGATGTGAAAAGTTTATGATTTGAGCAAGCAACTAGGAGACTTATTACCTACTCAGAATTTAATCGTTTTCGTACTTCTACATTCCTTTAGAGTGGCGCTAGCCATACCATTAGTTAGTAGGTAGCTCCATTCGTTGGATGCAATCGGGACATTCGAAGGGACGTCGTATGGTCATAGAAGGCAACTTGTAGGAAGTATCCTAGCACATTCGAAGGGACTATCATCATTTTTCGTAGGCGACAATCGAGGGTCAAGATCATGTATTCGGAGGCGACATCGTGGGTCTATGATCTTTATATCGAAGGGACTATGATGATTTGTTTTGAAGGCAACGGTGCTAGAATACCTCTACGTTCGAGGGACTTGACCATTTGAATCGAAAGGCAACGAGAGAGAATAACCCTAAGGGGTGCATGTGTGAAAGAGTGTGTTGATTTCAGAATATGTTATCTTGAAGATTAGTGTGAGCTATGTCCAATTATTGTCTTGCCATGCACGCCTAATTACTAGCAGTTGATAGAGTGCGGAAAGTAAAATGCGGAATGTAAAGTGCGGAAAGATAAATCCTACGCTATTACATGGCTTTGGGGCAGATACATAATTTAAGATGCGGAAAAGTAAAATCCTAATTAAACTATTACATCCCATGGGCAGTTACATTATTGGAAAATAAAAGAAAAAACGGAAGAAACGTCTGTATCGGATCAACCTGTGAAAATATGAGAAAATCGGAAAATACGAGATGAATTGAATAAGAGGAAAAATGTTAGAAAAATGCAAATTTTAATATGGAAAAATTTCTACATGCTGGAAATAAGATAAATAAAGTATAATAATTTTTTGGGAATTTTTGGAAAAGGTTTGATAATTAAAATGCAATTTAATATGATTTAAATGCTAAAATAAAAATAAAATTAATATGCATGCAAAAATTATATTTTTTAATTTATTAAATTAAATAAAGGTTTTATGATAATAATGCAAAAGAAAAATATTTTTTGGTTATTTTTATATGCAGAATAAAAATTATGAAAACAATTAAAATAGGATGCAAAATATTAAATAAATTAGAAAATAGAAAATAGTTAGAAAATATGAGTTTTTGTGAAAAAGAAGCAAAACCGGTCTCAGTATGGTTCGAACTCAGGACATGTGGGAGTATCACGAATAGTGAGCATGTAACCAAGCGAGCCATGGGTGCCAGCTGTTTGGAATTCAGAGTGAGTGCGTTATAACACGCGTTGCCTTCTCCTTCGCCACGAACTCGCGCCAAGGACTCGTCTTCTTCAATTTGAATATTTGGAGCTAGCGTCGGCCTTCGTTCGACGCTATGTGTCCTGGCAAAAATCAAAAACGCAGCACACATAATATAAATTAATTCTAAAGCCATGGTTCGATTCCTCGAAGCATTCCGAACACGATGGTATAAGTCTCACGGTCCAATTTTTCCGTTTAAGGAAAACCCTAAATCGAAGCCGAAACCCTAGCAATGGTATAATACGATTCAGGCCATGGAAATGCAATTGAATTGCCCAGAAAGCTTGTAAACTCGATGCTAATCACAAAAACAAACATGAAACAGGTTAATAATGCATGAATCAAAGAATACGATTTTGAATTTTTTAAGAACAAACCAAGCACGGATTTTCGATTACGGATGGTTTTGATCAATGTAAAGTGCGGATCGATTACGGAGATGTCAAGGAACAAGATGGAGTGCTTAGAATTGCTTGAAACCACCTAAATCAAGGTGCTTGTTGCTTGTATGCACGGATTTTTGAGTTCTAGGTTAGGGTTCTTGAGCCAATTCTTGTCCTTTCTTGATAGGTATACATTGTATATATATCTTGGATGGATTTGAGATGGTTTTGGAAAGAAATAATCATCATTCAATAGAAATCAAATTTTGATATTCTCATGAAATCAAATTTTCAAATTTTGTCAATTTCAATCTAATCTTGCCAAATTTGATCCAATTTCGAAATTGCTGGCATTTATGAGTTGATTGGATCACAAGAAAGCAAATAAAATCAATCTTCCAATTAATTTTAATTTTATAATTTATTTTAAGATTTAATTTGCATTTAAATGAATAAATTACAAATTAAATAGAAAAATAAATCAAAAATTCGTGGCATTGGGCTTGGATATTCCTAATTGCATGAGGAACAAGTTAGGATGAAGAAAAAATAGGCCCATTTGCAAAAGATTTGATTTTTTGAAGTATCTCTCTTTGTGCATTCTTCCAAAATTGCCCAACTTGTGAATGGTGCAACTTGCTCAATTTTCCACATTTTTGAGTGTTCTTGGACTTTTTGGAAAGCTTTAAGAGTCCTCTAAACAATGTCTTTGGTTTCACTTCAATTGGAGTTACCATGCTCAATATATGTCCAAAACAAAAAGTTGACTTTTTGTTGACTTTGAAAAGGACCTGTAATGTTTTGAGCTATACCTCTCAAATGAAGCATTTTTTGGACATTCTTGTGAGACATGAAGTTGTAGAGAATGGAATTTCCTTCAAAACAAGAGGTGGTGGAAAAATTTACGAGAAAGTATGAAAGTTATGATCGAGTCAAAGTTTGGTTGACTTTTCACTAGAAACCCTAATTTAGAAAGTTTGACTTTTGAGCAAATCTTGAGTTTTCTTGATGAATCATGATCAACCCTTGATCAAATGATGAATGTAACTTCAAAATGAGGATGTTGACCAAAAATCGAAGTTTTGACGTATGTTGACCACATTGACTTTTGACCAATTGATTTTCAACCATCGAGCAATTGAGGAAATTGGACCTGTGAAGCTTGAAACTTGACATGGAGGATCTTTGAAGCATATGAGGAAGCATGAAAACCATTGGAGGTGTTAGAAGTCCATCTGGATCTGAGGAATGCCAAACCCTAGTTTGGGTTGATTGTCTAGGAGAGTGTCCATCTGATCAACTCTTGAGGAATCCTTGAGCATGGATGTATGGAATGCCTTGAGAAACATGAGGGCAAATTTTGGGGTATGACAGCTGCCCCTGTTCAATCTTCTTGTACTGGAGGGGATAGATTGGCATACCTTGCCTTTCGTGACACAGGTAGAAGATGATTGAACACTCAGTACACGAAAATTTGCACTCGCGGTTGATGAGGTGCGGAATGGGCTTCTGATGCCATTTGGAAAAGTTGAAGATTTATTTGGGAATGAGTCGTACGCTAGACTCGAGACCGTTGTATAGGAGATGGGCTTAGGATGCCATCTGGAGGGATTGATGCTGGGGAGTGAGCCGTACGCTAGGCTCTGTAGATGCTTCTAGAAGGAGATGGGCTTAGGATGCCATCTGGAGGGAGTCGTATGTTAGACTTCGCGCTCGCTTTTGAATGAAGTTATTGGTTTGTATTGATTTTTAACCAAATATGCAGCATTCTGAAAATGGAGAAATGTTGACAAGTAGTCGGAGATGGGCTTAAGATGCCATCCAAGGCAACTGAGTCGTATGCTAGACTCTCGTAGTTGCTGTTGATAATAAGAGAGGGTAAGACGTGGACATTTCCCTGTTGTGCGTCGGGTGTTGATCCACTGCCTGTTATCGGAGGATAACTCGTGATCGTTCGGATAAGTTTTCCCGTCTAGCTTCGGGTATTAATCCTGGATCCGTTGTTGGAGAACAACGAGGTTGGTCGTTTAGATAGTTTTCCCGTCTGGCTTCGGGCGTTAATCTTGGACCTGCTTGCATCAGCAATGACTTTCACCTGCTTTGGCAAAACAAGAGAAATTTTGATAGAATATTTGTTAGTTTTATGCAGAGTATGATGCATGACGATGCGTATGAATGATATATGCACAAATTATGATTTTTATGAATAATGTATGAATGATGAATGTTGGGATATTTCAAAACATATCCATCTTGAGGGAATATCCCGCTTGAGAATTTCTGACTTCTGCTTGGGGATGAGCGGATCGGAAACCTTGAGGAGGCGTAGCTTTTGAATCCTCCGATGCACTATCTGACCAAGTCTCGAGCCTAGATACTGTTGTGAATGGGAGAGACTGAGGAACACGTTGTTGAAGATCTCAAACGCAGACTCTTGCTGGGGAGAGGTTAGGAAGTGCTCTACTGGGGAATCTGGCGTATAGATCATGTTGAGAAGTAATTGGTAAATCGCCTGGAGGTCGGATTGGAAGGACCTGGAGCTCGTCGAAATCTCGGGCTGGGGAAAAAAAAAGGATGTAATTTTCCTCTGATGCACTATCTGACCAAATCTCGAGCCTAGACACTGCTGCTGCCGGGGAAAGGATTTGTTGAAATGCATCCTGTTGAGGATAAATGTTTCTGTTGGAGATAAAGAGTTACTGCTTGGAGACTGATGTAACATGATTCTAGTTGAGTGGAATTAATGCTTGTGGACTAGCACATACTCCGCCGGGGAAGGTTCGTGGAGAGTGACACCTCTGTGGGGATTATACTTTGTAGGGGAATGTATGGGTGACTTTCGTCGTCATCTCAATTCCTGGAGCCTGTAGTAATTACCCTTGTATGTTCACTTTTCGTATGCTTGCGAATGGATTTTTATTGTCGGATGCGTATAATCATTCAAAGCAGACGTTTGGACTTTATGCAAACAACAACAAACAGAAATCGTAAAGAGAAAGAAACTTGCATTTATTTGAGAGATGGCGTATGGCCAAGCAGTTTGTACAAGAGAAAAGTAAAAGGCTATGCGGAAACAATCTCGTTAAGTTCCAACTATGCTAGTACTCATATATATCAACTATCTCATCTCCTTGCTGTCAGTAGAAAGTGATTGAATTGATCTTCGCCATTTGAATCTGGATTGCTGATTGTAGTCTGAAAATAGGTGATCTGGACGAGACATAGTCGTACGCTTAAATCCCTAACTTTTGCCTAGACCGCCCTTTCGGGTTTTCAGTCTACCGGGATACCCTTTTTGCCCAACCGCCTTTTGGGTTTCGACTTAGGGTGTACATGTTTTGTATATATCCTTAACTTTTGCCGAACCCTTTTGGTTCGCGGGATACCTTATTTTTGCCTAGGTTAAATCGACCTAGCGGGTCTCTTTATCGTAGTATTTTTGACTATATCTGCGTTCACGGGGTGTGGGAAGTCTTCACAGTCCATGGTGCTAAGTATCATAGCTCCTTTGAAAATCATCTTGACTACAAATGGTCCCTCATGGGTGGGAGTCCATTTGCCCTGGGATCACCTTGTGGAAGAATGATGCGCTTGACTACTAGGTCACCCACTTGGTAGACTCGGTGTTTGACCTTCTTGTTAAATGCTCGATCATTCGTTTACGATAAATCATCCATGGCGGATGGATGCAGTCGTTTCTCATCAATCAAATTAATGGTCAAGGCGGCGTGCCCGATCATCTTCAGCTCTGCGTCTGGAGGACTACGGTTGAGGGTATCCGAACCTCGATGGGTAGGACGGCTTCCATACCGTACGAGAGAAGGGGTTGCCCTGTTGATGTTCGTCTTGTAGTGCGATAACCATGAAGAGCAAATGGTAACATCTCATGCCAATCTTTGTAAGTCTTGTCATTTACGTATAATCTTCTTAATGTTCTTGTTGGCGGCTTCCTGCGCCATTCATCTTAGGCCGATAAGGAGAAGAGTTGTGATGCTTGATCTTGAGCTGCGTGCGAGTTCGGTGATCATCTTGTTGTTGAGATTGGAACCATTATACGTGATAATCCTTTCGGAGTGCCATACCTACGAGATAAGGTTATGCTTGATGAATCGAGCCACAACATTCTTGGTAACGAGATCGACGAGGTGCCTCTACCCATTTGGTGAAATAGTCAATTGCCACAAGGATGAAGCGATGTCCATTGGAAGCTGTGGGCTTGATTTCTCCGATCATGTCAATGCCCACATTGCAAAAGGCCACGGAGAGGTTAAAACATTCGAGTCTTGGAGGTACATTTACTTTATCGCATAAACACGGCATTTGTGGCAAGATCGAGCATAAGCGGTGACAATCGACTTCCATGGTGGACCAATAGTAACTGTTCTCGAGAATCTTTTTAGCCATCGTATGCCTTGGGTGAGTACCAAAGCGTCGTGTAATTCTTCCATGATGCACATTCTTTGTTTTACGGTCTACGGGGTAGTAAGCCGCAGTCGTGGTTGCGCTTGTACAAGATGCCGTTGCTGAGGAAGAATTTGGATGCAAACCTTCTCAAAAACTTCTTATCATTGACAGATGCCCCTGCGGGATATTCCTGGGTTTCAAGATACCTCTTCACGTCGTAGTACCAAGGTTTCTCTTCTGTGTCAAGCTCATAACAATACGCTGGTTCGTCAAACTTCTCAATGATGATCAGGGGAGCCTCGTTGTCCCATCTAACCTTGAACATAGATGACATAGTAGCCAATGCGTCTGCCAACTGATTCTCTTCTCGTGGAATGTGATCAAAAGTAATCTCTTCGAAGTAGGGGATCAAACTCAGAACATGCTCTCGATATGGAATGAGATTCGGATGCTTCGTATCCAACTCGCCCTTAATCTGACTGATCACTAAAGCTGAGTCTCCATACACTTGCAAGAACTTGATTCTTAAGTCAATAGCAGCTTTAATACCCATGATGCACGCTTCATATTCGGCCATATTGTTGGTACAATTGAAACATAATCTGGCGGTGAAAGGCGTATGTCCGCCTGCAGGGGATGTGATGATGGCGCCAATGCCATTGCCAAGTGCGTTTGAGGCTCCATCAAAGACCATGGTCCATCGGGATCCTTGTTCAGGTCCCGTGCGGGCACTGGTTCTTATAATCGGTAACTAGCAAAACATCTTCATGGAAACTCGAGCGCATAGGCGTAGTCATCTACGGCTTGATGAGCCAAATGATCGCTACTACACTTCCTTTGATTGCTTTACGAGAGGTGTCTTGGATGTCATACTCGGTCAAGATCATTTGCCATCTTGCTATTCTTCGGAGAGGCTGGTTTCTCAAATATGTATTTTATCGGATCCATCTTGAAATCAACAAGGTAGTGTGAGTCAACATATCTTGTCTTAGTCGTGACACAGCCAAAGCGTTGCAAGTTTTCTCATTTGTGGTATCTTGTTTCACGATCGGTAAACTTTTGCTAAGGTAGTATATTGCGTGCTCTTTTCGACCAGACTCGTCATGTTGCACACACCCATTGAGTTCTCTAACAACATCAAGTACATGATAAGAGGTCTTCCTTGATTGGGCGGCATCGGGATAGGAGGATTACAGGTACTCCTTGATTTTGTCAAAAGCGATCTGGCAATCGTCATTCCATTCTACCACTTGATCTTTCTTTAGTAACTTGGAGATTGGCTCACAAGTAGCAGTTAGGTGTGCAATGAATCTGGCAATGTAGTTCAAACGGCCCAAGAAACCTCTGACTTCCTTCTCGATGCGGGGCTGGCATCTCTTGAATAGCTTTAACCTTGGCGGGATCAACTTCAATACCTTTACCACTGACAACAAACCCTAGGAGTTTACCGGATCTGACTCCAAAAGTGCACTTGTTAGGATTAAGTCTCGATCATGCTTCTTCAATCATCAAATAGTTTACGCAAATGATCAAGATGCTCTTCCTCATGCGTGATCGAGCTATCATGTCGTCGACATAGACCTCTATCTCGTGATGAATCATGTCATGAAATAGTGCCACCATGGCGCGATAAGTGGCGCTGCGTTCTTGATCCGACGGCATAACCTTGTAACGAAAGTACCTTGTGTAACAAAAGTAGTCTTCTCCATGTCTTGGGAGCCATTTGATCGATTATAATCGGAGAAACCATCCATGAAGGAAAACTTTATCTTGGCGGTGTTGTCAACGAACATCAATATGAAGAAGTGGGAAATCATCTTTCGGACTTGCTTTGTTCGGATCTACGTAATCCACACACATTCGTACTTTGCCATCCTTCTTAGATGCAGGAACCACATTGCAACCACGTGGATAAATAGCACTAGAAAACGCATTGAGCGCTTCATAACTTGGCTTTGATTTTCTCGACATCTCGGGATGCATCAACCGGACCTACATTTCCAGGAGAAAACCTTCTTTAGTTGGCAATCGATGAACCACAATATCAATATCTAAACCGAGGCATGTCTTCGTATGACCAAGCAAAAACCTCAATGTAGTCTCGTGCATCTGAACCAACCTTTCTTTAACAACATTCTCAAGACCGCTCCTATCTTGATCTCTTTTACATCTTCGTCGGTGCAATTCACAACCTCAACTTGCTCTTGTGTGGTGTATAACTCGCTCTTCTTCTTTGTACAATCGACAAGTTCTCTGGCACTTCACAATCTTCCTCACTTTCATCTTGACTTGGTAGATCGGATTATCGAGTCATATTTAGCACTAGCATGTTATTAACGAGATTCGGGTGATTTCGACTAAAGGAGATTGGTATGGCGTCTTGATCTTCCAATTCTTGAGCCGATGCGGGTTGGGAAGATCCAATTCTTTGATGTAAATCATTGTCGTCGTCTTCTATAGCATGGATTCACTCCGGTCGTCGGAAGGGAAGTTGGCGGCACGTTCGCGGCGTATCATCTTCGACCCTTGATAGTGAAACCTAAACCCGGTCTTGTCAAACTTGAAAGGAGGATCGAGGGCGACCCCAAATAGTACTACCACCCTCTTGTTGCGGCGAGCATCTTTCGGGAGGCCATCCTAGGAGGAGCTTGTGTAACCGGGAGTAACGGGAGAGTCAGCAGGCATGACTACGGGGGCATTTCAAAGCTTGCGAGGGTCTCAAGAATTCACCTTCCATCTCGAGATAACGGAATGACGTAGATGGTGACCATATATTCTTCTTCACACACCTTGTAACAACCTTCCCTTTCACGGGTACTTGGTTTCGATGCAAGGTAGAAGTATGACACCCATGTATCCAAGGCGTCAAGTAGGCAAGAGTAAGGTGGGCGGATGTCCATCACAAAGTAGAGTCAAAGTCGGGAACCGACTTTGTGAGCGAATGAGCTCTCCAATCTTGTTCGCTTAGAACCATCAAAAGCTCTCACAATGATGTCCTTTGGTCTCGAACCAACCCTTGACGTCGAGGCGATCAAAAGCGATCTTGGCGGGATGTTGAGCGAACCGGTATCCACCAAACATGAGATAATGTAGTGCCCTTGCATTCCACGAGATGTGCAAGGCTTTGTTGTCTTCTTTCCGGCAAGTCAAATCGACATCGGAGAAGCCTAGGCCGTTGTTGGCGGCCAGGCTAGCAATACAAACTTCAAAGCGGTCGGTAGTAGTGTCTTGCGGCACATGAGCATTCTTGAAATTTCACCAGGCGTTAGCATGAGCCTCGAGCACAAGAAGCGAGCAAGCATGGAGATCTTGGAGGTCTGTCCCAGCTGTTCCACCACATTGTAGTCACTCTTCTTGATAATCTTGAATTTCCTCCATTTCTTGTTTGGAGGTGTCTTGACAACTTCCTTTGGTATACGGTTGGCGGGATGAGTCTTTGGTTCTTTCCCTTGGTGGGGATGTTGGTTGAGTATTTGGAATGCGGTGGAGTCGCGGTGTCTTTTGGAGGAGAGATTTCTGGAGAGAATACCCTTCCGGTTCTGGTCACCTTACTAGATCCGGTGATGTTGTCAATGTCAGGAATTGTAAGATCTTCAAGTCAGAGGGTCTTGCTTGATGCCATGATAGTAGACATCAGATCCATAATCCCAAGGAATAGCTTTGTCAGAGGAATATGGAATAGGTCTTGGAGAAGTAATGATGAGAGGCGCCACTCTAGGCACAGGATCAGCAGAGGAAATCCTTATGGTATTAACATCAGCATAGTCTTCTGGGAAATCGTCACCCCATCCGGTCGCTTTAATATCTTCAATAGGAATCTTGTAACTGTCGGGAACGGAATACTTCACCATGTAGTCATACTTTCCACTTGGCTGCCCCAAGGTATCCCACACAGATGGTTCAGGTTCATTCACATTGTCAATCTTCAACTTAGACATTTCTTCACACAACTTCTGCACAGGTGGTTTCAAGAATAGTATCTCACGGCTATCCATCATGCCTTGAACCGTCTTCTTAACCAAGCACAACCATCGGTGAGCGGGCACCAACGACAATTCTGGGCATCTGGATTGATACCGACTTGCAACAAGTTCTTCTTAACGATCATCGGAGGAATGGTCAAGTCATCTATGTTGAAAACATAAGTATCGTCACCTACTGACATTGGAACTCTTGTCATGGTTAGGCATAGGGCGTTGATCACGTTCGGTCTCAGGAGGATCAAATTCAATGCTTCGCTTCAATCATATCTTGAATCTTGTTCTTGAGCCCAGTTGTCGATTGTCGTGCCACAGGCTATTGGGTGGTAAGCACACTTAGCATTAGGATTGTATTTCGGAGGAAGTGTTGACATTCGAGGAGGATCCCTCAAGGTGTCGGCTCTGCTTTCAACATGTCTTGCAAGGCTTGCGACAATGGCATGTTGATCTTAATAAATGTCTTCGTGGCGCGTTACGGCTACGCGTTGTCTGAGGCTGCTTGATGTAGGGTTGGAGATCACGCCCCCACAGTTGAGCGGTCGGTCTTGGCTCGGCTTTTCGACCATACAGCATTAGCTTCTTTCTTACCACCAAAGATCTCTTGCAGCATTTGATGATGACTCACGAATCTTTCCACTCTTGATACCGACTTGATCGCTGCTTTGTAAGTATCATTTCGGTGAATCCGGTGAAGAGTTTCAATCGGATGATTAAAGAATGGACGACAACGTTCCATAAACATATCAACCAACTCCCTATTGGACAAGGGTGGTTGAACTCACTGCTAGATCTCTCCATTTACGAGCATACTCCTTGAACTTCTCGTCGCGACCCATAGACATGCTTTGCGGTTGCATGCGGTGGGTGTCAATTGACATTGTACTCATGTTGCATGAAAGCATCAGCCAAATCACTCCAAGTACGGATCGGTCATTCTCTGGTGATAATACCACTCCAATTGAGTTCGACAAACTCTCTTGAAAATAGTGCATCCTGACTTTCGATCATCGATGTGGGGTGATCTTACGGACATAGGACTTCAAATGCGACTTGGACAAGAAATACCATCATACTTGGCAAAATTAGGAACTTTGAATTTAGGTGGAATCACAACACAGGAACAAGACTCGGATCATCAAAATTCAGCCGGACATTTTGATTTTCCACCATTGAGACGGTCTTGAGTTGCTTATACTTGTCATCTCCATCGAGTCTTGGTCATCATCATAGTGGTCTTCTCTGTCTTCTCGGGCTCATTTGGTTGCCTTCATCACCCTTGTTACTCCCTTCATTCTTGACACTTTATCAGTACTCAGGTGATCACTTTAGGACCACCTTTGTAGCGTCGCCCATGTTGAGAAGACCAACAACCTTCTTCTTCTTGTTGATGAGCTTCTTGGATCTTCTTGGCCTTGGACCAAGCTGGTGAACATCTGCTTGGCCAGCATTACGAGCTTGGAGATCTTTGACAGTCTGTTAGAGCCATTGCAAGCTAAAATAAATAGCAAGAGGATAAGAAAACCAATCTCCAATGTACGTGATGCAATGTTATGCTATGCTATGCAATGTTTATCGAATGCTATGCAATGTTTTCAAGGACCTCTAAGTTTAAATTTGTTAAACAAGCAATGAACAAACAAATATTAGTTCTCTTTTTATTCTTTTCTTTTTAAGTACAAAGATAGTTCAAAACAATAAAGAAAACATAATATAAAGCTTCTAGGTCTCCATGGGCGCTTCCTCTTGGTGCCGAGGTAGGCGTTGATGTTCGCTCCTCGTGAAGTAGCTTGGTCGACTCTAGTACTTTCTTCTCACTTGCATAACAGAGCTTCAAATGTATCCCTCTCTTCTTTAAGTTGAATCCGGGATCTCTTCAATCTTCAAAGTCGGTAGGCATGTCGGGATGGAGAATAGTATAGGATCGTCACCTATAGCAGGTTCCATAATTACGGTACAGGCGTGAATGGCATCATGAGGTTTTGAGCTCGAGCTCGCACCCATTTGAGTAAGGCTCCCAAGGAGTGGGATTTTGGTGCCCCAAAGTCTTGGTATCGATCTTCTTTACCATGCCCCAGCGTGTATGAACCTTCGTCGGTAATGCGGAGATCGTGATTGTAGTCGAACACCACATCTTGGAGAAGCATATCATGTGGACCATCTCTTGAGCAAAACCAAGTGGCGTAGAGCTAGAGAAGGGTTGTAAGTAATACCTCCCCTTATACCAAGAAGTGGTACATTAGGGAATTCTCCACAACGCTCAATGAAGATGAAGTCCTTTTGAGAGAAAAGACTCCAACGGATATCGGAATGAGAGAGTGACATTAACCTTTGAGACCATTTCATCCTTTGCTCATTCTTCAAAACTGATGGAGGAAGGTGCGAAATAAACCACCAGACGATGCGGTATACAACACATGAGGTGCCTTGTCTCTTAGTAGTACAGTATGGAGAATGTAGGATATCCCCAAGTAAAGTAGGCACTGGATTACGAGTAAGGAACAACTTGATGGCGTTGACATCTATGAATTGATCCGAATTAGGGAATAGAACCAAACCATAAATTAGCAAGGCCACAATGTTTTCAAATGCATGGAAACTCATAACTTTGAGGAATTCTCGAGCTTTCTTAATTAGGAACTTAGCAAGTAAACCCTTAACTCCACTTCTAGTTTCCCAATTGGCTTATATCGGCGCTTAAGATGTAAGGCGGATGCAATGTCTTCGTGCTTAGGAACCTTTTCTAAACGGTGAATGGCATTTGGTCAGAATAGGTATCCCAAGTAGCTTAGAGAACTCTTCAAGGTAGGAACCAAGCGATAATGCGGAAATGTAAAGCAATGGTGCCGGATCAAAAGCGGAATAGGACATGCATCATATCTTCTTCAAAACCAGATAACCAAATCAAGTAGATAACCATGTCTTTTGATGAGGCGAGCATGGTGGGAATTTACGAAACCAATTCTTTGAGTTGAGAAGGTATACCCACAAGTTGATTCGGATAGTTTTCTAGAAGCCATAACACCTACAAAAGCGAGCAAAGATAAATCCCTAGGTCCTTGAAATGGTTAGAAATGATATGCAATGCGATGATGTCATGATGTCATGTATAGCACACACAAACAATTCACACAATGAGCCTAGGTTTAAGGCTTGCATGAGGTCTAGGTGATTACCCCACCAAAAGTTTGAGTTGGTTCATCTGTCCTATAATAGTAACGGGTTCTAGGAATCTCACATCATTGATCTTTCTCGTAGGCGCTTATTTCAATCGACTACCAAGTGGTCGATCGAAAATGTCCCAAAGTCGATCTCGATGGCGTAGCATCGGTATCAACCAACCTCGATCTACACCAAAGCGGCCATCTCACTACCTTCTAATGGCCAAGATGGGTCAATTAAGGTTCTAAAAGTTAGTTAGCGCTTGATGACACCACGAAGCCAAATGCTATCCTCAACTTGGGAATGAGGAGCATCGGGACAACCAAAGTGTCACGCTAGCGTATCATGTTGACCGTTAAGTTATCGTCTAGCGGTGCAATGATCTAATGCCACTTACCTAAAAGAAACCGGATCGGTGTAGGATCCCCAACAATATAATACCCAAGCAACCCTTAAAGATAAAGCATACAAATCAAGCAGAAAGCAATAAAATGATTTATGAATCCTTAAGGCAATTCTCTCTTTAGGGTGTCTCCCGGCGAGTCGCAGATTACGTGATCGGTGAACCGACTTTTTAGGATTTTGTATCAAATGTGCGGATAGCAAAGTCGCCACCGACTTTTATTTTATCAATTAAGGGAAGGTAAAAGTACAGAAAAAGACCTTCGTTAGATTACGAGTGGGAGAATGGTTATGAAAAGGAAGGTATTAGCACCCTTTCCATCCGTAGTTATCTCACAGGCTCTTAGTTGCTTTATAGATCACTTTGAAAAACTTGTGCTTTACGTGTGTTTGAAAGATGTTTTGAAAAGGCATTTCGCTTTGACTTTGTAATGATTCATGTAGGAATGTATACAAAGTGTTCGGAAATGTTTTGTTTTTGAAAAGGAACTTTGCAATGATTCACGCTGGAATGTATACAAAGTGTTTTTGAAAGTGTGAGATGTGAAAAGTTTATGATTTGAGCAAGCAACTAGGAGACTTATTACCTACTCAGAATTTAATCGTTTTCGTACTTCTACATTCCTTTAGAGTGGCGCTAGCCATACCATTAGTTAGTAGGTAGCTCCATTCGTTGGATGTAATCGGGACATTCGAAGGGACGTCGTATGGTCATAGAAGGCAACTTGTAGGAAGTATCCTAGCACATTCGAAGGGACTATCATCATTTTTCGTAGGCGACAATCGAGGGTCAAGATCATGTATTCGGAGGCGACATCGTGGGTCTATGATCTTTATATCGAAGGGACTATGATGATTTGTTTTGAAGGCAACGGTGCTAGAATACCTCTACGTTCGAGGGACTTGACCATTTGAATCGAAAGGCAACGAGAGAGAATAACCCTAAGGGGTGCATGTGTGAAAGAGTGTGTTGATTTCAGAATATGTTATCTTGAAGATTAGTGTGAGCTATGTCCAATTATTGTCTTGCCATGCACGCCTAATTACTAGCAGTTGATAGAGTGCGGAAAGTAAAATGCGGAAAGATAAATCCTACGCTATTACATGGCTTTGGGGCAGATACATAATTTAAGATGCGGAAAAGTAAAATCCTAATTAAACTATTACATCCCATGGGCAGTTACATTATTGGAAAATAAAAGAAAAAACGGAAGAAACGTCTGTATCGGATCAACCTGTGAAAATATGAGAAAATCGGAAAATATGAGATGAATTGAATAAGAGGAAAAATGTTAGAAAAATGCAAATTTTAATATGGAAAAATTTCTACATGCTGGAAATAAGATAAATAAAGTATAATAATTTTTTGGGAATTTTTGGAAAAGGTTTGATAATTAAAATGCAATTTAATATGATTTAAATGCTAAAATAAAAATAAAATTAATATGCATGCAAAAATTATATTTTTTAATTTATTAAATTAAATAAAGGTTTTTATGATAATAATGCAAAAAGAAAAATATTTTTTGGTTATTTTTATATGCAGAATAAAAATTATGAAAACAATTAAAATAGGATGCAAAATATTAAATAAATTAGAAAATAGAAAATAGTTAGAAAATATGAGTTTTTGTGAAAAAGAAGCAAAACCGGTCTCAGTATGGTTCGAACTCAGGACATGTGGGAGTATCTGGGAATAGTGAACGCCTTAACCAACTGAGCCATGGGTGCCAACTGTTTGGAATTCAGAGTGAGTGCGTTATAACACGCGTTGCCTTCTCCTTCGCCACGAACTCGCGCCAAGGACTCGTCTTCTTCAATTTGAATATTTGGAGCTAGCGTCGGCCTTCGTTCGACGCTATGTGTCTGCAACAAAAATCAGCACACATAATATAAATTAATTCTAAAGCCATGGTTCGATTCCTCGAAGCATTCCGAACACGATGGTATAAGTCTCACGGTCCAATTTTTCCGTTTAAGGAAAACCCTAAATCGAAGCCGAAACCCTAGCAATGGTATAATACGATTCAGGCCATGGAAATGCAATTGAATTGCCCAGAAAGCTTGTAAACTCGATGCTAATCACAAAAACAAACATGAAACAGGTTAATAATGCATGAATCAAAGAATACGATTTTGAATTTTTTAAGAACAAACCAAGCACGGATTTTCGATTACGGATGGTTTTGATCAATGTAAAGTGCGGATCGATTCTGGAGATGTCAAGGAACAAGATGGAGTGCTTAGAATTGCTTGAAACCACCTAAATCCAAGGCTGCTTGTTGCTTGTATGCCACGGATTTTTGAGTTCTAGGTTAGGGTTCTTGAGCCAATTCTTCTGTCCTTTCTTGATAGGTATACATTGTATATATATACTGGATGGATTTGAGATGGTTTTTGGAAAGAAATAATCATCATTCAATAGAAATCAAATTTTGATATTCTCATGAAATCAAATTTTCAAATTTTGTCCAATTTCAATCTAATCTTGCCAAATTTGATCCAATTTCGAAATTGCTGGCATTTATGAGTTGATTGGATCACAAGAAAGCAAATAAAATCAATCTTCCAATTAATTTTAATTTTATAATTTATTTTAAGATTTAATTTGCATTTAAATGAATAAATTACAAATTAAATAGAAAAATAAATCAAAATTCGTGGCATTGGGCTTGGATATTCCTAATTGCATGAGGAACAAGTTAGGATGAAGAAAAAATAGGCCCATTTGCAAAGATTTGATTTTTGAAGTATCTCTTTGTGCATTCTTCCAAAATTGCCCAACTTGTGAATGGTGCAACTTGCTCAATTTTCCACATTTTTGAGTGTTCTTGGACTTTTTGGAAAGCTTTAAGAGTCCTCTAAACAATGTCTTTGGTTTCACTTCAATTGGAGTTACCATGCTCAATATATGTCCAAAACAAAAAGTTGACTTTTTGTTGACTTTGAAAAGGACCTGTAATGTTTTGAGCTATACCTCTCAAATGAAGCATTTTTTGGACATTCTTGTGAGACATGAAGTTGTAGAGAATGGAATTTCCTTCAAAACAAGAGGTGGTGGAAAAATTTCTGAGAAAGTATGAGAAAGTTATGATCAGTCAAAGTTTGGTTGACTTTTCACCTAGAAACCCTAATTTAGAAAGTTTGACTTTTGAGCAAATCTTGAGTTTTCTTGATGAATCATGATCAACCCTTGATCAAATGATGAATGTAACTTCAAAATGAGGATGTTGACCAAAAATCAGAAGTTTTGTTGTATGTTGACCACGATTGACTTTTGACCAATCTTGATTTTCGACCATCGAGCAATTATAGGAAATTGGACCTGTGAAGCTTGAAACTTGACATGGAGGATCTTTGAAGCATATGAGGAAGCATGAAAACCATTGGAGGTGTTAGAAGTCCATCTGGATCTGAGGAATGCCAAACCCTAGTTTGGGTTGATTGTCTAGGAGAGTGTCCATCTGATCAACTCTTGAGGAATCCTTGAGCATGGATGTATGGAATGCCTTGAGAAACATGAGGGCAAATTTTGGGGTATGACAAGTGGGATACATGCACGCGTCACTCTCCGATTGCATCGTTCCCGCGCCAAGAACTTCATCTCTTTCATTTTGAATTCTGGGCACTTTGCGTCGGCCTCAGAGCGACGCTATGACTCCTGCAATTTCCAAAATCCAGCACAGGCAATATAAATTTAATTCAAAGGCATGGTTCGATTAGATTCATCATTCTAAACATGATGGTAGTGTTCGTTTTGG
Source organism: Vicia sativa (assembly GCA_021764765.1). Classification (NCBI taxonomy): domain Eukaryota; kingdom Viridiplantae; phylum Streptophyta; class Magnoliopsida; order Fabales; family Fabaceae; genus Vicia; species Vicia sativa. The sequence continues at coordinate 20,758,052 of CM038794.1, forward strand.
CCAATTTATCCTATTTCATGTGATCCCAATTCGGTCGATGGAACCCTAGCCATGGCAAGTTTTGATTCCGGCCATAAAAATTCAATCAAACTATGCAGAAAGCTTGCAAACTTCCATCTAAACACAAAACAAACCACAAAACATGTTAAAAATGCATGAGAATTAAAATACGATTTTTGATTTTTTGAGAACAAACCAAACTCGGATTGCACGATTCTGAATGGTTTTGGACAAAGTAAAGGCCTGAATCGATTCAGTGGATGGCAAGGAACAAGATGGGATGCTCAAAATAAATGCGAAACCACACGAATCAAAGCTGCTTGTTGCTTGGGACGGATTTTCAGTTTGAGAATAGGGTTTGTAGAGCAATTTTTCCTTTTTCTTGATAGGTATGCATTATGTATATATACTGGAAGGATTTGAGATTGAATTTGGTAAGAATTGATCAACATTCAATGGAAATCAAATTTTGATATTCTCATGAAATCAAATTTTCAAATTTTGTCCAATTTCAATCCAATCTTGCCAAATTTGATTCAATTTCGAAATTGCTGGCATTTATGGGTTAATTGGATCACAAGAAAGCAATAAAAATCAATCCTCCAATTAATTTTGATTTTATAATTTATTTTAAGATTTAATTTGCATTTAAATGAATAAATTACAAATTAAATAGAAAAATAAATCAAAAATTCGTGGCATTGGGCTTGGATATTCCTAATTGCATGAGGAACAAGTTAGGATGAAGAAAAAATAGGCCCATTTGCAAAAGATTTGATTTTTTGAAGTATCTCTCTTTGTGCATTCTTCCAAAATTCCCCAACTTGTGGATAGTGTATCTTGCTCAATTTTCCACATTTTTGAGAGTTCTTGGACTTTTTGGAAAGCTTTAAGAGTCCTCTAAACAATGTCTTTGGTTTCAATTGGAGTTACCATGCTCAATATATCTCCAAAACAAAAAGTTGACTTTTTGTTGACTTTGAAAAGGACCTGTAATGTTTTGAGCTATACCTCTCAAATGAAGCATTTTTTGGACATTCTTGTGAGACATGAAGTTGTAGAGAATGGAATTTCCTTCAAAACAAGAGGTGGTGGAAAAATTTCTGAGAAAGTATGAGAAAGTTATGATCAGTCAAAGTTTGGTTGACTTTTCACCTAGAAACCCTAATTTAGAAAGTTTGACTTTTGAGCAAATCTTGAGTTTTCTTGATGAATCATGATCAACCCTTGATCAAATGATGAATGTAACTTCAAAATGAGGATGTTGACCAAAAATCAGAAGTTTTGACTGTATGTTGACCACAGTTGACTTTTTGACCAATAGAACTGATTTTCAACCATCTGAGCAATTGTCTGAGGAAACTTGACTTGTGAAGCTTGAAACATGACATGGAGAATCCTTGAAACATATGAGGAAGCATGAAAACCATTGGAGGTGTTAGAAGTCCATCTGGATCTGAGAAATGCCAAACCCTAGTTTGGGTTGATTGTCTAGAAGGGTGTTCATCTGATCAACTCTTGAGGAATCCTTGAGCATGGATGCATGGAATGTCTTGAGAAACATGAGGGCAAATTTTGGGGTATGACAGCTGCCCCTGTTCAATCTTCTTGTACTGGAAGGGTTAGATTGGCATGCTTTGCCTTTCGTGACCTGGAGGTAGAAGATGAATGAACACTCGAGAACACCTAAAAATTTGCACTCGCTGTTGGTGATGATGCGGGAATAGGCTTACAGATGCCATTTGGAGACTTCGATGGGGGAATGAGTCGTGTGCTAGACTCGAGACTGCTGATAGGAGAACTGACGGGGATGGGCTTAAGATGCCATCTGGAAAGGTCGATGCTGGGGAGTGAACCGTACGCTAGGTTCCGTAGATGCTTCTGGAGGGAGATGGGCTTAGGATGCCATCTGGAGGGAGTCGTACGCTAGACTTCGTGCTCAACTTTGAATGAGGTTATTGGTTCGTATTGATTTTTTAACCAAATATGCAGCATTCTGAAAGTGGAGAGATGTTGACAAGTAGTCGGAGATGGGCTTAAGATGCCATCCAAGGCAACTGAGTCGTACGCCAGACTCTGTAGTTGCTGTTGATAATAAGAAGGAGTCAGAATAGTTCTTCGTGTTGACTGCTCTGAGGAGATAATAGTTGGCAGAAGCGTAAATATCTTCCCTGTTGAGCTTCGGGCATTGATCCGCTGCCTGTTATCGAAGGATAACTTGTGATCGTTCGGATAGGGTTTCCCGTCTAGCTTCGGGTATTAATCCTGGATCCATTGTCGGAGGACAACGAGGTTGGTCGTTCGGATAGTTTTCCCGTCTGGATTCGGGTCTTAATCCTGGACCTGTATGCGTCAGAAGTGACTTTCACCTGCTTTGGAGAAAACAAGAGAAACTTTGATAGAATATTGTTAGTCTTATGCAAAGTATGATGCATGACAATGCGTATGGATGATATATGCACAGATTATGATATTTATGAATAATGTATGAATGCTGGATGCTGTGGTATTTTAAAACATATCCATCTTGAGGAAGATGCGGATGTTCTGCTTGAAGATGAGACGGATCGGAGACATTGGGGAGGAATACAGCTTTGAATCCTCCGATGCACTATCTGACCAAGTCTCGAGCCTAGATACTGTTGTGGATGGGAGAGACTGAGGACCGTGCCACCAAAGATCTTGTTTATAGACCCTGCTGGGGATAATTCAGGAGGCGCTTCGTTGGGAAAGGTTGGGAGGCACTCTACCGGGGAATCTTGCGTATAGATCTTGCCGAGGAGTAATTGGTAAACTGCCTGGAGGCCAGGGTTGGAAGGATCTGGAGCTCGTCGAAATCTCTGGCTGGGGAATAACAGATGTAGGTTTCCTCCGATGCACTATCTGACCAAGTCTCAAGTCTAGACACTGCTGCTGCCGGGGAAAGGGAATTGTTGAAACGCATCCTGTTGGGGATGAATGTCTCTGCTGGAGATAAAACTGCTGACGATGATGAGATTAAGCTATCTGGACTAGCGGAGAAGTGCATACTCGATAGGGAGGATTTGCAGTGAGTGATATCTCTGTGGGGATTATACTCCGCAGGGGAATGCATTGGTGACTTTCGTCGTCATCTCAATTCCTGGAGCCTGTAGTAATTATCCTTGTCCATTCACTTTTCGTATGTTTGTGGACGAATTTTTATCGTCGGATGCGTATAATCATTCAAAGCGGACGTTTGGATCTTATGCAAACAACAACAAACAGAAATTGTAAATAGAAAGAAACTTGCATTTATTTGAAAGGTGGCGTATGGCCAAGTAGTTTGTACAAGAGAAAGGTAAAAGGCTACGCGGAAACAATCTCGTTAAGTTCCAACTATGCTAGTACTCATATATTTCAACTATCTCATCTCCTTGCTGTCAGTAGAAAGTGAGTGAATTGATCTTCGCCATTTGAATCTTGAATGCTGATAGTAGTCCGAAAGTAGGTGATCTGGAAAGGACATAGTCGTACGCTTAAATCCCTAACTTTTGCCTAGACCGCCCTTTCGGGTTTTCAGTCTACCGGGATACCCTTTTTTGCCCAAGCCGCCTTTTCAGGTTTTCGACTTGCGGTGTACATGTTTTGTATATATCCTTAACTTTTGCCGAACCCTTTTGGTTCGCAGGATATATTTTTGCCTAGGTTAAATCGACTTAGCGGGTCTCTTTTATGCGTAGTATTTTTTGACTATGTCTGCGTTCACAGGATGTGGGAAATCTTCACCGTCCATGGTGCTAAGTATCATAGCTCCGCCTGAAAATACTGTCTTGACTACAAATGGTCCCTCATAGGTGGGAGTCCATTTGCCCACAGGATCACCTTGTGGAAGAATGATGCGCTTGACTACTAGGTCACCGACTTGGTAAACTCGGTGCTTGACCTTCTTGTTAAATGCTCTGATCATTCGTTTTTGATAAATCTGTCCATGGCAGATAGATGCGAGCCGTTTCTCATCAATCAAATTAATCTGGTCAAGGCGTGCGGACGATCGTCTTCGCCTAACTCTGCGTCTGGAGGACTACGGTTGAGGTATCTGAACCTCGATGGGTGGGGCTTCCATACCGTACACAAGAGAAGGGGTTGCCCTGTGGATGTCCGTCTTGTAGTCACGATAACCATGAAGAGCAAATGGTAACATCTCATGCCAATCTTTGTAAGTCAACATCATCTTTATAATCTTCTTAATGTTCTTGTTGGCGGCTTCCCTGCGCCATTCATCTTAGGCCGATAAGGAGAAGAGTTGTGATGCTTGATCTTAAGCTGCGTGCGAGTTCGTGATCATCTTATTGTTGAGATTAGAGCCGTTATCTGTGATAATCCTTTCGGGAGTGCCATACCGACAGATAAGATTATGCTTGATGAATCGAGCCACAACATTCTTGGTATGATCACGAATGAAATGCTTCTACCCACTTGGTGAAATAATCAATTGCCACAAGGATGAAAGCGATGTCCGTTGGAAGCGTGGGCTTGATTTCTCAATCATATCAATGCCCCACATTGCAAAGGCCACGGAGAGGTTAAAACATTGAGGTCTGGAGGTACATGTACTTTATCCATAAATCGGCACTTGTGACAAGATCGGCGTGCGGTGACAATCGCTTCCATGGTGGACCAATAGTAACTGTTCTCGAATCTTCTTAGCCATCGTATGCCCTTGGAGTGGGTACCGCTCGCCGTGTAATTCTTCCATGATACGTTCATTTGTTCTCCGGTCTACAGGTAGTAAGCACAGGTCGTGATTGCGCTTGTACAAGATGCCGTTGCTGAGGAAGAATTTGGATGCAAACCTTCTCATGAATTTCTTATCATTGGCAGATGCCCCCGCGGGATATTCCTGAGTCTCAAGATACCTCTTCACATCGTAGTACCAAGGTTTCTCTTCGGTATCAAGCTCGTAACAATATGCTGGTTCGTCAAACCCTTCAATGATGATCAGGGGAGCCTCGTTGTCCCATCTAACCTTGAACATAGATGACATGGTAGCTAATGCGTCTGCCAACTGATTCTCTTCTCGTGGAATGTGGTCAAAAGTAATCTCTTCGAAGTAGGGGATCAATCTCAGAACATGCTCTCGATACGGAATGAGATTCGGATGCTTCGTATCCCACTCGCCCCTAATCTGACTGATCACTAAAGCTGAGTCTCCATATACTTGCAAGAACTTGATCCTTAAGTCAATAGCAGCTTTAATACCCATGATGCACGCTTCGTACTCGGCCATGTTGTTGGTACAACTAAAACATAATCTGGCGGTGAAAGGCGTATGTCCGCCTGTAGGGGATGTAATGATGGCGCCAATGCCATTGCCAAGTGCGTTTGAGGCTCCATCAAAGACCATGGTCCATCGGGATCCTTGTTCAGGTCCTTCGTCTGGGCCTGGTTCTTCGCAATCAGTAACTAGCAAAACATCTTCATCTGGAAACTCGGTGCATAGATAGTCATCTACGGCGATGAGCCAAGTGATCGGCTACTACACTTCCTTTGATCGCTTCCTGAGAAGTGTACTGAATGTCATATTCGGTCAAGATCATTTGCCATCTTGCTATTCTTCCGGAGAGAGCTGCTTTCTCGAATATGTATTTTATCGGATCCATTTTAGAAATCAACAAGGTAGTATGGGTCAACATATCTTGTCTTAGCGGCGAGCGAAGCCAAGCGTTGCAAGTTTTCTCGAGCTGTGAGTATCTTGTTTCACGATCGGTAAACTTTTGCTAAGGTAGTATATTGCATGCTCTTTTCGACCCGACTCGTCATGTTGCCCAACACACCCATTGAGTTCTCTAATCTGTCAGTACATGATAAGAGGTCTTCCTTGATGGCGGCATCGGGATAGGAGGATTACTAGGTACTCCTTGATTTTGTCAAAGCGATCGGCAATCGTCATTCCATTCTACCACTTGATCCTTAGTAACTTGAAGATTGGCTCACAAGTAGCGATTAGGTGTGCAATGAATCGGCAATGTAATTCAATCGGCCGAAACCTCGACTTCCTTCTCGGTGCGGGGAGCTGGCATCTCTTGTATAGCTTTGACCTTGGCGGGATCAACTTCAATACCTTTACCACTGACAACAAACCCTAGGAGTTTACCGGATCTGACTCCAAAAGTGCACTTGTTAGGATTAAGTCTAAGTCTGTACTTCTTCAATCATCAAATAGTTTACGCAAATGATTAAGGTGCTCTTCCTCTGTCTGTGACCGAGCTATCATGTCGTCGACGTAGACCTCTATCTCGTGATGGATCATGTCATGAAATAGTGCCACCAAGGGACGCTGATAAGTGGCGCCTGCGTTCTTCAACCCAAATGGCATAACCTTGTAGCAGAAAGTACCCCACTGTGTAACAAGGTAGTCTTCTCCATGTCTTGGGAGCCATTTTGATCGATTGTAAGGAGAAACCATCCATGAAGGAGAAAACTTTGTGTTGGCGGTGTTGTCAACGAACATCAATATGAGGAAGTGGAAATCATCTTTCGGACTCGCTTTGTTCGGATCTCGTAATCCACACACATTCGTACTTTGCCATCCTTCTTAGTACGGGAACCACATTTGCAACCCACTGCGGATAAGTAACACTAAAACCACATTGAACTGCTTCATAACTTGACTTTGATTTTCTCGACATCTCGGGACGCATCGACGGACCTTTTGTTTCACTGGGAGAAAACCTTCTTTTGTTGGCAATCGGTGTACCACAATATCAATGTCTAAACCTGGCATGTCTTCGTACGACCAAGCAAAAACCTCAACGTAGTCTCGTAGCATCTGAACCAACCTTTCTTTAACACTTTCTCAAGACCCGCTCTATCTTGATCTCTTTTACATCTTCGTCGGTACCCAAATCCACAACCTCAACTTGCTCTTCGTGTGGCTGTATAACTCGATCTTCTTCTTGCTGTAGCAACAAGTTCTCCTGGCACTTCACAATCTTCCTCACTTTCATCTTGACTTGGTAGATCGGATTATCGAAGTCATATTTAGCACTAGCATAGCATTATTAACGAGATTCGGAGTGATTCTCGATGTACCACGTGGGTGTGTGTAAGAACACATAGCCTTTTGAAGGGGTGATAAAGTAAAGAAAGAAAACACAATTGAATGCAAAAGTCCAACGAATTTATTGAATGAAAATCATAAGCGACAAATAATAACCCTACATAAGCGAGCCATGATGCCCGGGCAAGGCACTAGGCTTTAGAGTTTATTGTTCAAAACATAGAAAATCGAAAAGCAAACAAAACAAAATAATTACTCGACTAAAGGAGATTGGTATAGCGTCTTGATCTTCCAATTCTTGAGCCACGATCGGGTTGGAAAGATCCAATTCGGCGTCGAAGTGGTCGTCTTCTATAGCATGGATTCCACCACGGCGATGCGGAAAGGAAGTTGGCGGCACGCTCGCGGCGTATCATCTTCGACCTTTGATGGTGAAGCCTAAACCGGTCTTGTCGAACTTGAAAGGAAGATCGGAAGCGACCCCAAATAGCACTACCTTCTTCTTGGCTTGAGCATCTTTCGGAGGCCATCCTAGGAGGAGCTTGTGTAACCGGAGAGGAGAGTCAACATGCATGACTCGGGACTTTTTCGAAAGCGAGTCTCAAAGAATTCACCTTCTACCTCGAGGTATCGAATGGTAGATGGTGACCATGTACTCTTCTTCACCACATCTGTAACAACTTTCCCTTTCACCGGGTACTTGACCACGATGCAAGGTAGAGGTAATGCCTTTGCCCATGTATCGAGGCGTCCAAGTAGGCAAGTAAGTTGGACGGATGTCCATGACAAAGAAAGCGGAGTCAAAGTCGGGAACCGACTTTGTGGCGATAAAGCTCTCAATCTTGTTCGCTTAGAACCATCAAAAGCTCGTACAATTATGTCCTTTGGGTCTCGAGAACACATGTCTGAACTGACTTTTAGGATTTTTGTATCCAAATGTGCGGATAGCAAGAGTCGCCACCGACTTTTATTTTTATCAATTAAGGGAAGGTAAAAGTACGAAAAAGACCTTCGTTAGATTAGAGTGCGGAGAATGGTTATGAAAGGAAGGTATTAGCACCCTTTCCATCCGTAGTTATCTGGGCTCTTAGTTGCTCTATAGATCACTTTGAAAAATTTGTGCTTTCGTGTGTTTGAAAAGCGTTTTGAAAAGGCATTTCGCTTTGACTTTGTAATGATTCATGTAGGAATGTATACAAAGTGTTAGAAATGTTTTGAAAAGTGTTTGAACTTTAGAAAAGTGTGAGGTGTGAAGAGTATTTTATAGAGCAAGCAACTAAAGTCTTATCACCTACTCGAATTGGTCGTTTTCGTATTTCTACATTCCTTTAGAATAGCGCTAGCCGTACCATTAGTTAGTAGGTAGCTCCATTCGTTGGATGTAAGCGGGACATTCGAAGGGACATCGGATGGTCATAGAAGGCAACTTGTAGGAAGTATCCTAGCACATTCGAAGGGACTATCATCGTTTTTCGTAGGCGACAATCGAGGGTCAAGATCATGTATTCGGAGGCGACATCGTGGGTCTATGATCTTTGTATCGAAGGGACTATGATGATTTGTTTTGGAAGGCAACGGTGCTAGAATACCTCTACGTTCGAGGGACTTGACCGTTTGAATCGAAAGGCAACAAGAGAGAATTACCCTAAGGGGTGCATGTGTGAAAGAGTGTGTTGATTTCAGATATATGTTATCTTGGAAATTAGAGTGGGCTACGTTCAATTTTATCTTGCCATGCACGCCTAATTACTAGCAGTTTATAGGGTGCGGAAATTAAATGCGGAATGTAAAGGCGGAAATGTAAAGGTGCGGAAAGTAAAACCTACGCTATTACATGGCTTTGGGGCTGATACATAATCAGAAAATGCGGGAAATAAAAGCCTAATTAACTATTACATCCCATGAGCAATTACATTATTGGAAAAAATAAAACAGTAAAAGAAACCGTCTGAATCGGAATAACCTGTGGAAAGATAAGAAAACCGAGAAATATGATGAAATCGAAATAAGAGAAAATGTTAGAAAAAATGCAAGTTTTAATATGAGAAAATTAATACATGCTGGAAATAAGATAAATATGCTAAAATAATTTTTTTGGGATTTTTTAGATGCATTTTAGTAATTAAAAATGAACTTACAATGATTTAAATGCTAAAATCAAAATAAAAATAAATATGCATGCAAAAAGATATTTTTTAATTTTATTAAATTAAATAAACATTTTCAGAATATAAATGCAAAAAAGAAAATATTTTTTGGTAATTTTTAAATGCATAATAAAAATTGTGAAAGTAATTAAAATAAAATGCAAAATATTAAAATAATTAGAAAAAATAGGAAAATATGAAAAATTGTTGAAGTTTGCAAAAAAGAAAACAAAACCGGTCCTGGCAGGAGTTGAACTGGGGACATGAGAGAGTATCTTTTCCATCCAGCGCCTTAACCACTAGGCCAGAGTGCGCTTCGTGTCATGGGATTGGAAACGATGGCTTATGAATGAATACGTGTCATGGCTTTTGGAAATTCAACGCGCAGTCAGCAAGTGGGGTCCAGGTCGTATGAAAGAGCGAATCAAAACAAGCCATCGCGCCACGCAAGCCTCCCGTCGGAGTCCACTGGTCAACGACGCCGGAGCCCTAGCTCCGGTCGTCTTCTCCGACCATGTGATTTCTGAACCTGCAAAAATAAGTGAAATAAATGGAAAAGGAGGACCCTACCCCCCTAAATCGAGCCTTCCGAATCCAATGGTAGCATCAGTTTCGATTGAAAATGCCTGTAGCTAGCTGTTCGAAGCTCAACAGTTTTTTAAACCCTAAACATGGCAGATCGAAATTTCTACGTGCAAGCTTTGAAACGATTGCCCAGATCAATCACATGAGACCTCATGAACATATCAGAATGGTTAGAATCAATGAAAACGCGCAGATATTAAAAATGCAAAAATCATAAAGTTTTGAATATGTATGTATGTATATGCATCGATTCTGGATGGTTTGATCAATGCCAATAATGTATACTTACTCAAACTTACCCTCTGAGCACGATGGAATGGTTTGTTTGGACTGAAAAGGGCTGGAAATAAGAACACGATTTTTGCAAGTTTCTTGAAAATTTTTGACAAAATAAGGACTCTCTCTTGGGCTAGGGTTTCGTTTGAGAGGCTGGCAATGATGCTTGATATTTATATAAGAGATTTGGAAAGAAAAAGGAGTGAAAAAAGATATGATTTGGTGCATTCAATTTTTTTCAAATAAAAATCAATTTTCTTGAAGAAAATTTGATTTCCTCTTCAATGCTTGATCATGTACGAATTTGGCAAGGATCATGGGCCTTCTTGGACATTTAGAAAGATATAAAATCATTCCTTTTGAGAAAAATGTTTAATTTTCATATTTTATATAATTTATTTTTGAATTAAATGTTATAAAATTCAAATATAAATCATAAAAATAGAAAATAACCAAGGCCAAGCATTTATGGGTCAAGAATAACATCATGAACAAGTTTGGATCAAAAGATTATAGGCCCATTTGGAAAATTTTGCAATTTGACCAATATGTCCTTTTGTGCAATTGTCCAAAATTCCCCAACTTCTGAATAGTGTATCTTGCTCAATTTTCCACATTTTTGAGAGTTCTTGGTCTTTTTGGAAAGCTCTAAGAGTCCTCTAAACAATGTATTTGGTCTCATCTCAATTGGAGTTACCATGCTCAAAATATCTTCAAAACAAAATGTTGACTTTTTGTTGACTTTGAAAAGGACCTGTAATGTTTTGAGCTATACCTCTCAAATGAAGCATTTTTTGGACATTCTTGTGAGACATGAAGTTGTAGAGAATGGAATTTCCTTCAAAACAAGAGGTGGTGGAAAAATTTCTGAGAAAGTATGAGAAAGTTATGATCAGTCAAAGTTTGGTTGACTTTTCACCTAGAAACCCTAATTTAGAAAGTTTGACTTTTGAGCAAATCTTGAGTTTTCTTGATGAACCATGATCAACCCTTGATCAAATGATGAATGTGACTTCAAAATGAGGATGTTGACCAAAAATCAGAAGTTTTGACTGTATGTTGACCACAGTTGACTTTTTGACCAATACAACTGATTTTCAACCATCCGAGCAATTGTCTGAGGAAACTTGACTTGTGAAGCTTGAAATTTGACATGGAGAATCTTTGAAGCATATGAGGAAGCATGAAAACCATTGGAGGTGTTAGAAGTCCATCTGGATCTGAGAAATGCCAAACCCTAGTTTGGGTTGATTGTCTAGAAGGGTGTTCATCTGATCAACTCTTGAGGAATCCTTGAGCATGGATGCATGGAATGTCTTGAGAAACATGAGGGCAAATTTTGGGGTATGACAGCTGCCCCTGTTCAATCTTCTTGTACTGGAAGGTTTAGATTGGCATGCTTTGCCTTTCGTGACCTGGAGGTAGAAGATGAATGAACACTCGAGAACACCTAAAAATTTGCACTCGCTGTTGGTGATGATGCGGGAATAGGCTTACAGATGCCATTTGGAGACTTCGATGGGGGAATGAGTCGTGTGCTAGACTCGAGACTGCTGATAGGAGAACTGACGGGGATGGGCTTAAGATGCCATCTGGAAAGGTCGATGCTGGGGAGTGAACCGTACGCTAGGTTCCGTAGATGCTTCTGGAGGGAGATGGGCTTAGGATGCCATCTGGAGGGAGTCGTACGCTAGACTTCGTGCTCAACTTTGAATGAGGTTATTGGTTCGTATTGATTTTTTAACCAAATATGCAGCATTCTGAAAGTGGAGAGATGTTGACAAGTAGTCGGAGATGGGCTTAAGATGCCATCCAAGGCAACTGAGTCGTACGCCAGACTCTGTAGTTGCTGTTGATAATAAGAAGGAGTCAGAATAGTTCTTCGTGTTGACTGCTCTGAGGAGATAATAGTTGGCAGAAGCGTAAATATCTTCCCTGTTGAGCTTCGGGCATTGATCCGCTGCCTGTTATCGAAGGATAACTTGTGATCGTTCGGATAGGGTTTCCCGTCTAGCTTCGGGTATTAATCCTGGATCCATTGTCGGAGGACAACGAGGTTGGTCGTTCGGATAGTTTTCCCGTCTGGATTCGGGTCTTAATCCTGGACCTGTATGCGTCAGAAGTGACTTTCACCTGCTTTGGAGAAAACAAGAGAAACTTTGATAGAATATTGTTAGTCTTATGCAAAGTATGATGCATGACAATGCGTATGGATGATATATGCACAGATTATGATATTTATGAATAATGTATGAATGCTGGATGCTGTGGTATTTTAAAACATATCCATCTTGAGGAAGATGCGGATGTTCTGCTTGAAGATGAGACGGATCGGAGACATTGGGGAGGAATACAGCTTTGAATCCTCCGATGCACTATCTGACCAAGTCTCGAGCCTAGATACTGTTGTGGATGGGAGAGACTGAGGAACGTTCCGCCAAAGATCTTGTTTAGAGACCCTGCTGAGGAAAACTCAGGATGCGCTCTGTTGGGAGAGGCTGGGGGGTACTCTACCGGGAAATCTTGTGTACAGATCATGCTGAGGAGTAATTGGTGAACCGCCCGGGGGCCGGATTGGAGGGATCTGGAGCCCGTCGGAATCTCTGGCTGGGGAATAAAGGATGTAAGTTTCCTCCGATGCACTATCTGACCAAGTTTCAAGTCTAGATACTGACGCTGCTGGGGAGAAAAGGCATTGTCGAAATGTATCCTGCTGAGGATGAATGTCTCTGCTGGAGACAAAACTGCCGACGATGATGAGATTGGGCTATCTGGACTAACGGAAGGGAATTTGTACTCCGTGGGGAGGATTTGTAGTGAGCGGTATCTCTGTGGGGACTGTACTCTGCAGGGGAATGCATTTTGGTGACTTTCGTCGTCATCTCAATTCCTGGAGCCTGTAGTAGGTACTCTCGCATGTTCGCTTTTCGTATGTTTGCGATCAAGTTCTTATTGTCGGATGCGTATAATCATTCAAAGCGGACGTTTGGTCCTTATGCAAACAACAACAAACGAAAATTGTAAAGAGAAAGAAACTTGCATTTATTTGAAAGTTGGCGTATGGCCGAGTAATTTATACAAGAGAAAGGTAAAAAGGCTATGCGGAAACAATCTCGTTAAGTTCCAACTATGCTAGTACTCATATATATCAACTATCTCATCTCCTTGCTGTCAGTAGAAAGTGATTGAATTGATCTTCGCCATTTGAATCTGGATTGCTGATTGTAGTCTGAAAATAGGTGATCTGGACGGGACATAGTCGTACGCTTAAATCCCTAATTTTTGCCTAGACCGCCCTTTCGGGTTTTCAGTCTACCGGGATACCCTTTTTTGCCCAAGCCGCCTTTTCAGGTTTTCGACTTGCCGGGTGTACATGTTTTGTATATATCCTTAACTTTTGCCCGAACCCTTTTGGTTCGCCAGGATGCCCTTATTTTTGCCTAGGTTCGTCGACCTAGCGGGTCTCTTTTATGCGTAGTATTTTTTGACTATGTCAGCGTTCACAGGGTGTGGGAAGTCTTCACCGTCCATGGTGCTAAGTATCATAGCTCCGCCTGAAAATACTGTCTTGACTACAAATGGTCCCTCATAGGTGGGAGTCCATTTTCCCATGGGATCACCTTGTGGAAGAATGATGCGCTTGACTACTAGGTCACCGACTTGGTAAACTCGATGCTTGACCTTTTTGTTGAATGCTCTGATCATTCGCTTCTGATAGATCTGTCCATGGCAGATGGACGCGAGTCGTTTCTCGTCAATCAAGTTGATCTGGTTAAGGCGAGTCTGGATCCATTCGTCTTCACCTAACTCTGCGTCCTGGAGGACTCTGGTCGAGGGTATCTGAACCTCGATGGGTAGGACTGCTTCCATACCGTATACAAGAGAGAAGGGGGTTGCCCCTGTTGATGTCCGTACTGTCGTGCGATAACCATGAAGAGCAAATGGTAACATCTCATGCCAATCCTTGTAAGTCACTGTCATCTTCTGTATAATCTTCTTAATGTTCTTATTGGCGGCTTCCACTGCGCCATTCATCTTAGGCCGATAAGGAGAAGAGTTGTGATGTTTGATCTTGAACTGCGCGCAGAGTTCGGTGATCATCTTGTTGTTGAGATTAGAACCGTTATCTGTGATAATCCTTTCAGGAGTGCCATACCGACATATAAGATTATGTTTGATGAATCGAGCCACAAAATTCTTGGTAACAGATGCAAACGAGGCTGCTTCTACCCACTTGGTGAAATAGTCAATTGCCACAAGGATGAAACGATGTCCATTGGAAGCTGTGGGCCTGATTTCTCCAATCATGTCAATGCCCCACATTGCAAAAGGCCACGGAGCTGTTAGAACATTCAGAGATACCGGAGGTACATGTACTTTGTCTGCATAAATCTGACATTTGTGACAAGATCGAGCATAACGGTGACAATCAGCTTCCATGGTGGACGAATAGTAACCTGTCCTCAGAATTTTCTTAGCCATCGTATGCCCACTGGAGTGAGTACCAAATGCGCCTTCGTGTAATTCTTCCATGATACGTATTGCTGTTTTCTGGTCTACACAGCGAAGTAAGCACAGGTCATGGTTGCGCTTGTATAAGATGCCGTTGCTGAGGAAGAATTTGGACGCAAACCTTCTCATGAACTTCTTATCATTGACAGATGCCCCTGCGGGATATTCCTGAGTCTCAAGATACCTCTTCACATCGTAGTACCAAGGTTTCTCTTCTGTATCAAGCTCATAACAATACGCTGGTTCGTCAAACCTCTCAATGATGATCAGGGGAGCCTCGTTGTCCCATCTAACCTTGAACATAGACGACATAGTAGCCAATGCATCTGATTCTCTTTCGTGGAATGTGATCAAAAGTAATCTCTTGAGTAGGGGATCAAACTCAGAACATGCTCTCGATCGGAATGAGATTCGGATGCTTATCCCACTCGCCATCGGTGATCACTAAAGTGAGTCTCCATATACTTGCAAGAACTTGATTCTTAAGTCAATAGCGACTTTAATACCCATGATGCACGTGCTCGGCCATATTGTTGGTGCAACTGAAACATAATCTGGCGGTGTGTGTCCGCACTGGGGATGTAATGATGGCGCCAATGCCATTACCAAGTGCGTTGAGGCTCCATCAAAGACCATGGTCCATCGGGATCCTTGTTCGAGGTCCTTAAATGCGGGCCTGGTTCTTATCGATAACTAGTAAAACATCTTCATCTGGAAACTCAATTGCATGGTGATGATCTTCTACGGCGATGAGCCAAATGATCGGCTACTACACTTCCTTTGATCGCTGTAAGAAGTGTCTGGATGTCATATTCGGTCAAGATCATTTGCCATCTTGCTATTCTTCGGAGAAGCTGGTTTCTCAAATATGTATTTTATCGGATCCATCTTAGAAATCAACAAGGTAGTATGAGTCAACATATCTGTCTTAGTCGTGACAGCCAAGCCAAAGCGTTGCAAGTTTTCTCGAGCTGTGAGTATCTTGTTTCACAGTCGGTAAACTTTTTGCTAAGGTAGTATATTGCATGCTCTTTTCGACCAGACTCGTCATGTTGCCCCAACACACACCCCATTGAATTCTCTAACACTGTCAAGTACATGATAAGAGGTCTTCCTTCAATAGGCGGCATCAGGATGAGAGGATTCTGTAAGTACTCCTTGATTTTGTCAAAAGCGATTTGGCAATCGTCGTTCCATTCCACTACTTGATCTTTCTTAAGTAACTTGAAGATTGGCTCACAAGTAGCAGTTAGGTGTGCAATGAATTTGGCAATGTAGTTCAAACGGCCCAAGAAACCTCTGACTTCCTTCTCGGTGCGGGGAGCTGGCATCTCTTGAATAGCTTTAACCTTGGCTGGGTCAACTTCAATACCTTTACCACTGACAACAAACCCTAGGAGTTTACCGGATCTGACTCCAAAAGTGCACTTGTTAGGGTTAAGTCTCAGTCTGTACTTCTTCAATCTGTCAAATAGTTTCTGCAAATGATCAAGGTGTTCTTCTTCTGTCTGTGATCGAGCTATCATGTCGTCGACGTAGACCTCTATCTCGTGATGGATCATGTCATGAAATAGTGCCACCATGGCACGCTGATAAGTGGCTCCTGCGTTCTTCAGTCTAAGCGGCATAACCTTGTACCAGAAAGTACCCCACTGTGTAACAAAGTAGTCTTCTCCATGTTTTCGGAGCCATTTTGATCGATTGTAACCGGAGAAACCATCCATGAAGGAAAACCTTGTGTTGGCGGTGTTGTCAACGAGAACATCAATATGAGGAAGTGGAAATCATCTTTCGGACTCGCTTTGATCTCGTAATCCACACATTCGTACCTTGCCATCCTTCTTAGGCGGGAACCACATTGCAACCCACTGCGGATAAAAGTAACGGCTAAGAAACGCGTTGAACTGCTTCATAACCTCGGCTTTGATTTTCTCGACATCTCGGGGCGCATCGACGGACCTACATTTCAGGAGAAACCCTTCTTTCGTTGGCAACCGGTGTACCACAATATCAATGTCTAAACCAGGCATGTCTTCGTACGACCAGGCAAAAACCTCAATGTAGTCTCGTAGCATCTGAATCAACCTTTCTTTAACTGTTCTCAAGACCGCTCCTATCTTGATCTCTTTTACATCTTCGTCGGTACCCAAATTCACAACCTCAACTTGCTCTTCGTGTGGGTGTATAACTCGATCTTCTTCTTGCAATCGACAAGTTCTCCGGCACTTCACAATCTTCCTCACTTTCATCTTCGGCTTGGTAGATCGGATTATCGAAGTCATATTTAGCACTAGCATAGCTGTTATTAACGAGATTCGGAGTGATTCTGCAGTGTACCACGTGGGTGTGTGTAAGAACACATAGCCTTTTGAAGGGATGATAAAGTAAAAGAAAGAAAACACAATTGAATGCAAAGTCCACGAATTTATTGAATGAAAATATAAACGACAAATAATAACCCTGAAGCGAGCCATGATGCCCGGGCAAGGCACTAGGCTTTAGAGTTTATTGTTCAAAACATAGAAAATACTGACAAACAAAACAAGAATAATTACTCGACTAAAGGAGATTGGTATGGCGTCTTGGTCTTCCAATTGCTGAGTCCGTTGCCGGGAGTTGGAAAGATCCACTTGCTGATGTCGAAGTCGCTGTTGTCGTCTTCTATAGCATGAATCCCACTCTGGTTGATGCGGAAGGGAAGTCGGCCGGCACGCTCGCGGCGTATCATCTTCTGACCCTTGATAGTGAAGCCTAAACCAGTCTTGTCAAACTTGAAAGGAAGATCGGGGCCCAAATAATACTACCACCTCTTGCTGCAGGCATCTCTTCGGAGGCCATCCTAGGCGGAGCTTGTGTAACTTCTGGAGTAACAGGAGAGTCAACAGGCATTACTCTGGGGACTGTTTCGAAAGCTTGACAGGGAGTCTCAAAGAATTCACCCTCTACCTCGAGGTATCGGAATGACTGTAGATGGCTGACCATATATTCTTCTTCACCACTGTAACAACCTTCCCTTCACTGGGTACTTCACGATGTGAGGTAGTAAGCGCCGCCCCATGTATCAAAGGCGTCCAAGTAGGCAAGAGTAAGTAGGACGGATGTCCATGACAAAGAAAGTGGAATCAAAAGTGGGAACCGACTTTAGAGAGTGAGCTCTCAATCTGTTCGCTTAGAACCATCAAAAGCTCTCACAATGATGTCTTTGGGTCTCGAACCAACCCTTGACATCGAGGCGATCAAAAGCGGTCTTCGGTAGGATGTTCGAGGCGAGAACGGTATCCACCAAAACATGAGATAATGTAGTACCCTTGCATTCAGAGATGTGCAAGGCTTTGTTATGTTTCTTTCGGTAGAGTCAAATCGACATCGAGAGAAGCCTAGGTCGTTGTTGGCAGCCAGGCTAGCAATACAAACTTCGGTCGGTGGTAGTGTCTTGCGTGCGTGAGCATTCTTGAAACTTCACCAAGGCATTAGCATGAGCCTCGAGCACAAGAGCGAGCAAGCATGGAGATTTTGGATGGTCTGTCCAACTGTTCCACAACATTGTAGTCACTCTTCTTGATAATCTTCAGAATTTCCTCCATTTCTTGTTTGGAGGTGTCTTCAGCAACTTCCTTTGGTACTTCTGGTTGAGCAGGATGAGTCACTGGTTCTTTCCCACTGGCTGGGGAAATTGGTTGAGTAGCTGGAATGCGAGCTGGAGTCGCGGTGTCTTTTGGAGGAGAGATTTCTGGAGAGAACACTCTTCCGGTTCTGGTCACCTTGCTTGATCCGGTGATGTTGTCAATGTTAGGAATGATGGCTTCAACTGTGGGATCTTCAACGGTCAGAGGGTCTTGCTTGACGCCATGATAGTAAACATCAGATCCATAATCCCAAGGAATAGCTTTGTCGGAGGAATACGGAACTGGTCTTGGAGAAGTGATAATGAGAGGTGCCACTCTAGGCACAGGATCAGCGGAGGAAATCCTTATGGTGTTAACATCAGCATAGTCTTCTGGGAAGTCGTCACCCCATCCGGTTGCTCTAACATCTTCAATAGGAATCTTGTAGCTTTCAGGAACGGAATACTTCACCATGTAATCATACTTTCCACTTGGCTGCCCCAAGGTATCCCACACAGATGGTGTCGTTTCATTTGCATTGTCAATCTTCAACTTAGACATCTCTTCACACGACACGCAGGTGGTTTCGAAATAGTATCTCACGGTTATCCATCATGCCTGGACACGTCTTCTCACCAAGCACAACCATCGGTGCATGGGCACCAACGACAATTCTGGGCATCTGGATTGATACGGCTTGCAGCAAGTTCTTCTTAATCATCGGAGGAATGGTCAAGTCATCTATGTTGAAAACATAAGTATCATCACCAGACATTGGAACTCTTGTCATGGTTAGGCATAGGCGCGTTGATCACATTCGAGTCTCGGAGGGTCGAACTCAATGCTTAGCTTCAATCATATCTTGAATCTTGTTCTTCCAACAGTTGTCGATTACGTGCCGGGCTATTGGTGGTAAGCACACTTAGCATTAGGATTGTACCGGAGGAAGTGTTGACACGAGGAGGATCCCTCAAGGTAATCAGCTGCTTTCAACATGTGGCAAGGCTTGCGACAATGGCATGTTGATCTTCGTAATGTCTTCGTGGCGCGTTCGGCTACGCGTTGTCTCGCGAGGTTGTCTTGATGTAGGATTGGAGATCACAACTGCCCCACAGTTAGTGGTCGGTCTTGGCTCGGCTTTTCGACCATACACAGCATTAGCTTCTTTCTTACCACCAAAAGATCTCTTCGCATTTGATGATGACTCTACGAATCTTTCCTCTTGATACCAGCCAATCGCTCTTTGTAAGTATCACTCGGTGAATCCGTGAAGAATTTCCAATCAAATGATTGAAGAATGGTCGACAATGTCCCATAAACATATCAACCAACTCCCTATTGGACAAGGGTGGTTGAACTCTGCTGCTAGATCTCTCCATTCGAGCATACTCCTTGAACTTCTCGTCACGACCCATAGACATGCTTTGTAGTTGCATGCGAGTGGGTGTCAATTCACATTGTACTCATCTTATGCATGAAAGCATCGCCAAGTCACTCCAAGTACGGATACGGTCATTCTCTAGTGATAATACCACTCCAAGCGAGTTCGGACAAACTCTCTTGAAAATAATGCATCCACAACTTTCATCATCGGTGTGGGGATTGATCTTACGGACATAGGACTTCAAATGCGACCGGACAAGAAATGCCATCATACTTGGCAAGGTAGGAACTTTGAACTTGGGAGGAATCACAACACCGGGAACAAGACTCGGATCATCAAAATTCAACCCGGACATTTCGGTTTTCCACACATTCAAAGCGGTCTTCAAGTTGCTTGTACTTGTCATCTTCATCGTCTTGGCTATGATCGTCTGATCATCTTTCCCTTTCAGGCTCACGCGATTGCCTTCGCCATCACCCTTGTTACTCCTTCATTCTTGACACTTTGTTGTCGAGTACTCAATCCGACCGACCCTTTTAAGACCACCTTTGTAGCGTCGCCCATGTTGTAGACCCACAACCTTCTTCTTTCTTTGACGAGCTTTTCAGATCTTCTTGGCCTTGGACCAAGCGGTGAACATCTCTGGCCAGAGCATTCGAGCTTGGAGATCTTTGTGATCTGTTGAGAGCCATTGCTGCTAAAATAAATAGCAAGAGGATGAGAAAACCAATCTCCAATGTACCTGTGATGCAATGTTATGCTATGCTATGCAATGTTTATGCGAATGTTATGCAATGTTTTCAAGGACCTCTAGGATTTAAATTTGTTAAACAAGCAATGAACAAACAAATATTAGTTCTCTTTTTATTCTTTTTCTTTTTAAGTACAAAGATAGTTCGCAACAATAAAAGAAAAACATAATATAAAGCTTCTAGGTCTCCCATGGGCGCTTCCTCTTGGTGCCAAGGTAGGCGTTGATGTTGCGCTCCTCGTGAAGTAGCTTGGTCAACTCTAATACTTTCTTCTCACTTGCATAACACTGAGCTTCAAAGGTATCCCTTTCTTCTTTAAGCTGAATCCAGGATCTCTTCAAGTCTTCGAAATCAGTAGGCATGTCGGGATGGAGAACATATAAGTCGTCACCTATATAGCAGGTTCCATAATTACGGGTACAACAGCGTGAATGGCATCATGAGGTTTGAGCTCGAGCTCGCACCCATTTGAGGTAAGGTTCCCAAGGAGTGGATTTTGGTGCCCCAAAGTCTTGGTATCGTCTTCTTTACCATGCCCCGTGTATGTATGAACCGTCGATGATCGGAGATCGTGATTGTAGTCGAACACAATATCTTGGAGAAGCATATCATGTGGACCATCTCTTCGAGCAAAACCAAACTGACGTAGAGCTAGATAAGGGTTGTAAGTAATACCTCCCCTTATACCAAGGAGTGGTACATTAGGGAATTCTCCACAACGCTCAATGAAGATGAAGTCCTTTTGAGAGAAAAGGCTCCAACGGATATCTGAATGAGAGAGTGACATTAATCTTTGAGACCACTTCATCCTTTGTTCGTTCTTCAAAACTGATGGAGGAAGGTGCGAAATAAACCACCTGGATAGTAACGGTATGCAACACATGAGAGTGCCTTGCCTCTTAGTAGTACGAGTATGGAGAGAATGTAGGATATCCCCAAGTAAAGTAGGCCGGATTACGGTAAGGAACAACTTGATGGCGTTGACATCTATGAATTGATCCGAGTTAGGGAATAGAACCAAACCATAGATTAGCAAGGCCACAATGTTTTCAAATGCATGGAAACTCATAACTTTGAGGAATTCTCGGGCTTTCTTAATAAGGAACTTAGAAAGTAAACCCTTAACTCCGCTTCTAGTTTCCAAATTGGCTTCAATGTCTGAGCGCTTAAGATGTAAGGCGGATGCAATGTCTTCGTACTTAGGAACCTTTTCTAAACCGGTGAATGGCATTTGGTCAAGAATAGGTATCCCAAGTAACTTAGAGAACTCTTCCAAGGTAGGAACCAACTGATAGTCTGGGAATGTAAAGCAATGGTGTTTCGGATCAAAGAACTGGAATAGGACATGCATCATATCTTCTTCAAAACCGGAGATAACCAAATCAAGTAGATAACCATGTCTTTTGATAAGCATGGTCGGAATTTCGAAACCAATTCTTTGAGTTGAGAAGGTATACCCATGAAGTTGATTCGGATAGTCTTTCTAGAAGCCATAATCCTACAAAACAGCAAAGATAAATCCTAGGTCCTTGAAATTGTTAGAAATGATATGCAATGCAAATGATGTCATGATGTCATGTATAGCACACACAAACAAATCACACAATGAGCCTATGGTTTAAGGCTTGCATGAGGTCTAGGTGATTACCCCACCAAAAGTTTGAGTTGGTTCATCTGTCCTATAATAGTAAGGGTTCTAGGAATCTCACATCATTGATCTTTCTCAGTAGGCGCTTATTTCAATCGACTACCAAGTGGTCGATCGAAAATGTCCCAAAAGTCTGATCTCAATGAGCGTAGCATCGGTATCAACCAACCTCGGTACACAAAGCCGGCCATCTCACTACCTTCTAATGGCCAAGATGGGTCAATTAAGGTTCTAAAAGTTTAGTTAGCGCTTGATGACACCACGCAGAAGCCAAATACTATCCTCAACTTGGGAATGAGGAGTATCGGGACAACCAAAGTGTCACGCTAACGTAACCATCATGTTGACCGTGTAGTTATACGTCTAGCGGTCGCAATGATCTAATGCCACTTACCTAAAAGGAAACCCGGATCCGGGTGTAGGATCCCCCAACAATATAAAACCCAAGCAACCCTTTAAAGATAAAGCAATCAAATCAAACAGAAAGCGGTAAAAATGATCTAGAAATCCCTAAGGTAATTCTCTCTTTAGGGTGTTTCCCAGAGTCGCCGATTCATGTACGTGAACTGACTTTTAGGATTTTTGTATCCAAATGTGCGGATAGCAAGAGTCGCCACCGACTTTTATTTTTATCCAATTAAGGGAAGGTAAAAGTACGAAAATGACCTTCGTTAGATTCTAGTAACGGAGAATGGTTATGAAAAGGAAGGTATTAGCACCCTTTCCATCCGTAGTTATCTACGGGCTCTTAGTTGCTCTATAGATCACTTTGAAAAATTTGTGCTTTCTGTGTGTTTGAAAAACGTTTTGAAAAGGCATTTCGCTTTGACTTTGTAATGATTCATGTAGGAATATATACAAAGTGTTCGGAAATGTTTCGTTTTGAAAAGAGTTTGAACTTTGAAAAAAAGTGTGAGGTGTGAAAAGTATTTGATTTGAGCAAGCAACTAAAAGTCTTATTACCCACTCAGAATTTGGTCGTTTTTTGTATTATTTTACTTTCCTTTAGAATAGCGCTAGCCATACCATTAGTTAGTAGGTAGCTCCATTCGTTGGATGTAATCGGGACATTCGAAGGGACGTCGTATGGTCATAGAAGGCAACTTGTAGGAAGTATCCTAGCACATTCGAAGGGACTATCATCGTTTTTCGTAGGCGACAATCGAGGGTCAAGATCATGTATTCGGAGGCGACATCGTGGGTCTATGATCTTTGTATCGAAGGGACTATGATGATTTGTTTTGGAAGGCAACGGTGCTAGAATACCTCTACGTTCGAGGGACTTGACCGTTTGAATCGAAAGGCAACGAGAGAGAGAATTACCCTAAGGGGTGCATGTGTGAAAGAGTGTGTTGATTTCAGATATATGTTATCTTGGAAATTAGAGTGGGCTACGTTCAATTTTATCTTGCCATGCACGCCTAATTACTAGCAGTTTATAGGGTGCGGAAATTAAATGCGGAATGTAAAGGCGGAAATGTAAAGGTGCGGAAAGTAAAACCTACGCTATTACATGGCTTTGGGGCAGATACATAATCAGAAAATGCGGGAAATAAAAGCCTAATTAACTATTACATCCCATGAGCAATTACATTATTGGAAAAAATAAAACAGTAAAAGAAACCGTCTGAATCGGAATAAGCTGTGGAAAGATAAGAAAACCGAGAAATATGATGAAATCGAAATAAGAGAAAATGTTAGAAAAAATGCAAGTTTTAATATGAGAAAATTAATACATGCTGGAAATAAGATAAATATGCTAAAATAATTTTTTTGGGATTTTTTAGATGCATTTTAGTAATTAAAAATGAACTTACAATGATTTAAATGCTAAAATCAAAATAAAAATAAATATGCATGCAAAAAGATATTTTTTAATTTTATTAAATTAAATAAACATTTTCAGAATATAAATGCAAAAAAGAAAATATTTTTTGGTAATTTTTAAATGCATAATAAAAATTGTGAAAGTAATTAAAATAAAATGCAAAATATTAAAATAATTAGAAAAAATAGGAAAATATGAAAAATTGTTGAAGTTTGCAAAAAAGAAAACAAAACCGGTCCTGGCAGGAGTTGAACTGGGGACATGAGAGAGTATCTTTTCCATCCAGCGCCTTAACCACTAGGCCAGAGTGCGCTTCGTGTCATGGGATTGGAAACGATGGCTTATGAATGAATACGTGTCATGGCTTTTGGAAATTCAACGCGCAGTCAGCAAGTGGGGTCCAGGTCGTATGAAAGAGCGAATCAAAACAAGCCATCGCGCCACGCAAGCCTCCCGTCGGAGTCCACTGGTCAACGACGCCGGAGCCCTAGCTCCGGTCGTCTTCTCCGACCATGTGATTTCTGAACCTGCAAAAATAAGTGAAATAAATGGAAAAGGAGGACCCTACCCCCCTAAATCGAGCCTTCCGAATCCAATGGTAGCATCAGTTTCGATTGAAAATGCCTGTAGCTAGCTGTTCGAAGCTCAACAGTTTTTTAAACCCTAAACATGGCAGATCGAAATTTCTACGTGCAAGCTTTGAAACGATTGCCCAGATCAATCACATGAGACCTCATGAACATATCAGAATGGTTAGAATCAATGAAAACGCGCAGATATTAAAAATGCAAAAATCATAAAGTTTTGAATATGTATGTATGTATATGCATCGATTCTGGATGGTTTGATCAATGCCAATAATGTATACTTACTCAAACTTACCCTCTGAGCACGATGGAATGGTTTGTTTGGACTGAAAAGGGCTGGAAATAAGAACACGATTTTTGCAAGTTTCTTGAAAATTTTTGACAAAATAAGGACTCTCTCTTGGGCTAGGGTTTCGTTTGAGAGGCTGGCAATGATGCTTGATATTTATATAAGAGATTTGGAAAGAAAAAGGAGTGAAAAAAGATATGATTTGGTGCATTCAATTTTTTTCAAATAAAAATCAATTTTCTTGAAGAAAATTTGATTTCCTCTTCAATGCTTGATCATGTACGAATTTGGCAAGGATCATGGGCCTTCTTGGACATTTAGAAAGATATAAAATCATTCCTTTTGAGAAAAATGTTTAATTTTCATATTTTATATAATTTATTTTTGAATTAAATGTTATAAAATTCAAATATAAATCATAAAAATAGAAAATAACCAAGGCCAAGCATTTATGGGTCAAGAATAACATCATGAACAAGTTTGGATCAAAAGATTATAGGCCCATTTGGAAAATTTTGCAATTTGACCAATATGTCCTTTTGTGCAATTGTCCAAAATTCCCCAACTTCTGAATAGTGTATCTTGCTCAATTTTCCACATTTTTGAGAGTTCTTGGTCTTTTTGGAAAGCTCTAAGAGTCCTCTAAACAATGTATTTGGTCTCATCTCAATTGGAGTTACCATGCTCAAAATATCTTCAAAACAAAATGTTGACTTTTTGTTGACTTTGAAAAGGACCTGTAATGTTTTGAGCTATACCTCTCAAATGAAGCATTTTTTGGACATTCTTGTGAGACATGAAGTTGTAGAGAATTGAATTTCCTTCAAAACAAGAGGTGGTGGAAAAATTTCTGAGAAAGTATGAAGAAGTTATGATCAGTCAAAGTTCAGTTGACTTTTCACCTAGAAACCCTAATTTAGAAAGTTTGACTTTTGAGCAAGTCTTGAGTTTTCTTGATGAATCATGATCAACCCTTGATCAAATGATGAATGTAACTTCAAAATGAGGATGTTGACCAAAAATCAGAAGTTTTGACTGTATGTTGACCACAGTTGACTTTTTGACCAATACAACTGATTTTCAACCATCCGAGCAATTGTCTGAGGAAACTTGACTTGTGAAGCTTGAAATTTGACATGGAGAATCTTTGAAGCATATGAGGAAGCATGAAAACCATTGGAGGTGTTAGAAGTCCATCTGGATCTGAGAAATGCCAAACCCTAGCTTGGGTTGATTGTATAGGAGAGTGTTCATCTGATCAACTCTTGAGGAATCCTTGAGCATGGATGCATGGAATGCCTTGGGAAACATGAGGGCAAATTTTGGGGTATGACAGAACCAACCCTTCGACGTCGAGGCGATCAAAAGCAGTTTTCGGTAGGATGTTCAGAGCAGAACCGGTATCCACCAAAACATGAGACAATGTAGTACCCTTGCATTCCACAGAGATGTGCAAGGCTTTGTTGTGTTTCCTTCCGGCAGGAGTCAAATCAGCATCAGAGAAGCCTAGGCCGTTGTTGGCAGCCAGGCTAGCAATACAAACTTCAAACTGGTCAGTAGTAGTGTCTTGCGGTACGTGAGCATTCTTCAGAAACTTTACCAAGGCATTAGCATGAGCCTCGGAGCACAAGAGCAGAGCAAGCATGGAGATCTTGGACGGAGTCTGTCCCAACTGTTCCACAACATTGTAGTCACTCTTCTTGATAATCTTCAGAATTTCCTCCATTTCTTGTTTGGGGGTGTCTTCAGTAACTTCCTTTGGTACTTCTGGTTGAGCAGGATGAGTCACTGGTTCTTTCCCACTGGCTGGGGATATTGGTTGAGTAGCTGGAACGCGAGCTGGAGTCGCGGTGTCTTTTGGAGGAGAGATATCTGGAGAGAATACCCTTCCGGTTCTGGTCACTTTACTAGATCTGGTGATGTTGTCAATGTCAGGAACGGAAGCTTCAATAGTAAGATCTTCAATGGTCAAAGGGTCTTGCTTGACGCCATGATAGTAAACATCAGCTCCATAATTCCAAGGGATAGCCTTGTCAGAGGAATATGGAACTGGTCTGGGAGAAGTGATGATGAGAGGTGCCACTCTAGGCGCAGGATCAACAGAGGAAATCCTTATGGTGTTAACATCAACATAGTCTTCTGGGAAATCGTCACCCCATCCGGTTGCTTTAACATCTTCAATAGGAATCTTGTAGCTTTCAGGAACAGAGTACTTCACCATGTAATCGTACTTTCCACTTGGCTGCCCCAAGGTATCCCACACAGATGGTTCAGTTCCATTCGCATTGTCAATCTTCAACTTAGACATCTCTTCACACAGCTTCTGCACAGGTGGTTTCAGAAATTTATCCATCATGCACTGGACACGTCTTCTCAACCAAGCACAACCATCGGGTGCAGAGGGGAACCAACGGCAGTTCTCTGGGCATCCTGGGTTGATACCGGCTTGCAGCAGATCTCTCTTAATAGTCATCAGAGGAATGGTCAAGTCATCTATGTTGAACACATAAGTATCATCACCTACAGCATTGGAACTCTTGTCATGGTTAGGCATAGGAGCGTTGATCACATTCGGAGTCTCAACAGGAGGATCAAACTCAATCTGTTTAGCTTCAATCATATCTTGAATCTTGTTCTTCAAAGCCCAACAATCATCAGTACTATGTCCGGGGCTATTGGAATGGTAAGCACACTTAGCATTAGGATTATATCTCGGAGAGGAAGTGTTGACATTCTGAGGAGGATCCCTCAAGGTAATCAATTCTGCTTTCAACATGTGTTGCAAGGCTTGCGACAACGGCATGTTGATCTTCGTAAACTGTCTTCGTGGCGCGTTCTGGCTACGCGTGTTGTCTCGCTGAGGTTGTGCTGATGTAGGATTGGAGATCACAATTGCCCCCACAGATTGAG
Source organism: Vicia sativa (assembly GCA_021764765.1). Taxonomy (NCBI): domain Eukaryota; kingdom Viridiplantae; phylum Streptophyta; class Magnoliopsida; order Fabales; family Fabaceae; genus Vicia; species Vicia sativa. Next base: position 20,785,596 of record CM038794.1, read on the forward strand.
CGCGGTCGGTCTTGGCTCGGCTTTTCTGACCATACACGGCGTTAGCTTCCTCCTTACCACCAAAAGATCTCTTCGCAGCATTTGAAGATGACTCTACACGAATCTTTCCACTCTTGATACCAGCCTCAATACGTTCTCCTGTCAATATCAGCTCGGTGAACCCGGCTGAAGAGTTTCCAATCAGATGATTGAAGAATGGACCTGACAATGTTCCCATAAACATATCAACCAATTCCCTATTGGACAAGGGTGGTTGAACTCTGCCTGCTAAATCTCTTCATTTCTGAGCATACTCCTTGAACTTCTCATCACGACCCATAGACATGCTTTGTAGTTGCATGCGAGTGGGTGTCAATTCAGCATTGTACTCATACTGTCTGTAGAAAGCATCAACCAAGTCACTCCATGTACGGATACGGTCATTCTCTAGCTGATAATACCACTCCAACTGAGTTCCGGACAAACTCTCTTGAAAATAATGCATCCACAACTTTCTGTCATCAGTGTGGGGATTGATCTTCTGGACATAGGACTTCAAGTGCAGCTTCGGACAAGAAATGCCATCATACTTGGCAAAAGTAGGAACTTTGAACTTGGGAGGAATCACAACACCAGGAACAAGACTCAGATCATCAAAATTCAGCCCGGACATTTTCAGATTTTCCACGGCATTCAGACGGTCTTCAGGTTGCTTGTACTTGTCATCTTCATCAGAGTACTGGCTTTGATCGTATTGATCGTCTTTCCCTTTCTCAGGCTCACGCTGGCTGCCTTCGCCACCACCCTTGTTACTCCCTTTGTTCTTGACACTGTTGTCAGAGTACTCAATCCGACTGACCCTTTTAAGACCACCTTTGTAGCGTCTGCCCATGTTGAGTAGACCCACAACCTTCTTCTTTCCGTTGACGAGCTTTTTCAGATCTTCTTGGCCTTGGACCAAACTGGTGAACATCTGCTGAAACTGAGCATTCTGAACCTGGAGATCTTTGACAGTCTGTTCGAGAGCCATTGCTGCTAAAATAAATAGCAAGAGGATGAGAAAACCAATCTCCAATGTACCTGCGATGCAATGTTATGCTATGCTAGGCAATGTTTATGCGAATGCTATGCAATGTTTTCAAGGACCTCTAGGATTTAAATTTGTTAAACAAGCAATGAACAAACAAATATTAGTTCTCTTTTTATTCTTTTTCTTTTTAAGTACAAAAGATAGTTCAAAACAATAATATAAAGCTTCTAGGTCTCCCATGGGCGCTTCCTCTTGGTGCCGAGGTAGGCGTTGATGTTGCGCTCCTCGTGAAGTAGCTTGGTCAACTCTAGCACTTTCTTTTCACTTGCATAACACTGAGCTTCAAAGGTATCCCTCTCTTCTTTTAGCTGAATCCAGGATCTCTTCAAGTCTTCGAAATCAATAGGCATGTCAGGATGGAGAAAGTATAGGGTACGTCACCTATAGCAACAGGTTCCATAATTACGGGTATAACAGGCGTGAATGGCATCATGAGGTTTTGAGCTCGAGCTCGCACCCATTTGAGGTAAGGCTCCCAAGGAGTGGGATTTTGGTGCCCCAAAGTCTTGGTATCAGTCTTCTTTACCATGCCCCAAGCGTGTATAAACCTTCGTCGGTAATTCTGGAGATCGTGATTGTAATCGAACACAACATCTTGGAGAAGCATAATCATGTGGACCATCTCTTCGAGCAAAACCAAACTGACGTAGAGCTAGAGAAGGATTGTAAGTAATACCTCCCCTTATACCAAGGAGTGGTACGTTAGGGAATTCTCCACAACGCTCAATAAAGATGAAGTCCTTTTGAGAGAAAAGACTCCAACGGATATCTGAATGAGAGAGTGACATTAATCTTTGAGACCATTTCATCCTTTGTTCGTTCTTCAAAACTGATGGAGGAAGGTGCGAAATAAACCACCTGGATAGTAACGGTATGCAACACATGAGAGTGCCTTGTCTTTTAGTAGTACGAGTATGGAGAGAGTGTAGAATATCCCCAAGTAAAGTAGGCACCGGATTACGGGTGAGGAACAACTTGATGGCATTGACATCTATGAATTGATCCGAGTTAGGAAATAGAACCAAACCATAAATTAGCAAGGCCACAATGTCTTCAAATGCATGGAAACTCATAACTTTGAGGAATTCTCGAGCTTTCTTAATTAGGAACTTAGAAAGTAAACCCTTAACTCCGCTTCTAGTTTCCCAATTGGCTTCAATGTCTGAGCGCTTAAGATGTAAGGCTGATGCAATGTCTTCGTACTTAGGAACCTTTTCCAAACCGGTGAATGGCATTTGGTCAAGAATAGGTATCCCTAGTAACTTAGAGAACTCTTCCAAGGTAGGAACCAACTGATAATCTGGGAATGTAAAGCAATGGTGCTTCGGATCAAAGAACTGGAATAGGACATGCATCATATCTTCTTCAAAACCGGAGATAACCAAATCAAGTAGATAACCATGTCTTTTGATGAATTGAGCATGGTCGGGAATTTCTGAAACCAACTCTTTGAGCTGAGAAGGTATACCCATGAAGTTGATTCGGATAGTCTTTCTAGAAGCCATAACACCTACAAAACAGAGCAAAGATAAATCCCTAGGTCCTTGAAATGGTTAGAAATGATATGCAATGCGGATGATGTCATGATGTCATGTATAGCACACACAAACAATTTACACAATGAGCCTATGGTTTAAGGCTTGCATGAGGTCTAGGTGATTACCCCACCAAAAGTTTGAGTTGGTTCATCCTGTCCTATAATAGTAACCGGGTTCTAGGAATCTCATATCATTGATCTTTCTCGTAGGCGCTTATTTCAATACGACTACCAAGTGGTCGACCGAAAATGTCCCAAAAGTCTGATCTCAATGAGCGTAGCATCGAGTATCAACCGACCTCGGTCTACACCAAAGCCGGCCATCTCACTACCTTCTAATGGCCAAGATGGGTCAATTAAGGTTCTAAAAGTTTAGTTAGCGCTTGATGACACCACGCAGAAGCCAAATACTATGCTCAACTTGGAAATGAGGAGCATCGGGACAACCAAAGTGTCACGCTAACGTAGCCATCATGTTGACCGTTAAGTTATACGTCTAGCGGTCGCAATGATCTAATGCCACTTACCTAAAAGGAAACCCGGATCCGGGTGTAGGATCCCCCAACAATAAAATACCCAAGCAACCCTTAAAAGTAAAGCAAGCAATTCAAACAGAAAGCAATAAATATGATCTATAAATCCTTAAGGCAATTCTCTCTCTTTAGGGTGTTTCCCCAGCAGAGTCGTCAGTTCTGTAATACGGTGAACTGACTTTTTAGGATTTTTTGTATCCAAATGTGCGGATAGCAAGAGTCGCCACCGACTTTTATTTTTATCCATTTAAGGGAAGGTAAAAGTACAGAAAAAGACCTTCGTTAGATTCTGAGTACGGGAGAATGGTTATGAAAAGGGAAGGTATTAGCACCCCTTTCCATCCGTAGTTATCTACGGGCTCTTAGTTGCTTTATAGATCACTTTGAAAAAGAAAAAAAAAACTTGCACTTTCTGTGTGTTTGAAAATGTTTTGAAAAGGCATTTCGCTTTGACTTTGTAATGATTCATGTAGGAATGTATACAAAGTGTTCGGAAATGTTTTGTTTTGAAAAGAATTCGAATTTTGAAGAGAAGTGTGAGGTGTGAAAAGTATTTGATTTGAGCAAGCAACTAAAAGTCTTATTACCCACTCAGAATTTGGTCGTTTTTTGTATTATTTTACTTTCCTTTAGAATAGCGCTAGCCATACCATTAGTTAGTAGGTAGCTCCATTCGTTGGATGTAAAAGGGACAATCGAAGGGACATCGGATGGTCATCGAAGGCAACTTGTAGGAAGTATCCTAGCACATTCGAAGGGACTATCATCATTTTTCGTAGGCGACAATCGAGGGTCAAGATCATGTATTCGGAGGCGACATCGTGGGTCTTATGATCTTTGTATCGAAGGGACTATGATGATTTGTTTTGAAGGCAACGGTGCTAGAATACCTCTACGTTCGAGGGACTTGACCATTTGAATTCGTAAGGCAACGAGAGAGAACTACCCTAAGGGGTGCATGTGTGGAGAAGTGTGTTGATTTCAAATATATGTTATCTTGAAAATTAGAATGAGCTAAGTTCAATTTTATCTTGCCATACACGCCTAATTACTAGCAGTTTATAGGGTGCTGAAATTAAAATGCGGAATGTAAAGTGCGGAAAGGTAAATGTCCTACGCTATTACATGGCTTTGGGGCAGATACATAATTAAGAAATGCGGAAAATAAAGATCCTAATTAACTATTACAACCCATAGACAGTTACATTATTGGAAAAAAAAAAAAAAAAAAAAAAAACCGTTTGAATCGGAGCAACCTGTGAAAGAATGAGAAAATCGAGAAATATGATGAAATTGAAATAAGAGAAAATATTAGAAAAAATGCAAGTTTTAATATGAGGAAAATTAATACATGCTGGAAATAAGATAAATATATTGAAATAATTTTTTTGGAATTTTTAGATGCATTTTAGTAATTAAAAACTAATTTACAATGATTTAAATGCTAAAATCAAAATAAAAATAAATATGCATGCAAAAAGATATTTTTTAATTTTATAAATTAAATAAAGATTTTAGGAAAATACTGTAAAAAGAAAATATTTTTTTGGTAATTTTTTGATGCGGAATAAAAAATAATGAAAATAATTAAAATGAATGAAAATATTGAAAAAAACATGGAAATAATGAAAATATGCAAAGTTTGAAAAAGAAAATGCAAAACTGGCCCTGGAGTGGATCGAACTCGTGACCAGGGGCTGAAACCTTGAGGACTAACGCGCTGACCGCTGCGCCACATTGCATCTGGTGTTTGAAAATGAAGTGAGTGGGATACATGCACGCGTCACTCTCCGATTGCATCGTTCCCGCGCCAAGAACTTCATCTCTTTCATTTTGAATTCTGGGCACTTTGCGTCGGCCTCAGAGCGACGCTATGACTCCTGCAATTTCCAAAATCCAGCACAGGCAATATAAATTTAATTCAAAGGCATGGTTCGATTAGATTCATCATTCTAAACATGATGGTAGTGTTCGTTTTGGCCAATTTATCCTATTTCATGTGATCCCAATTCGGTTGATGGAACCCTAGCCATGGCAAGTTTTGATTCCGGCCATAAAAATTCAATCAAACTATGCAGAAAGCTTGCAAACTTCCATCTAAACACAAAATAAACCACAAAACATGTTAAAAATGCATGAGAATTAAAATACGATTTTTGATTTTTTGAGAACAAACCAAACTCGGATTGCACGATTCTGAATGGTTTTGGACAAAGTAAAGGCCTGAATCGATTCAGTGGATGGCAAGGAACAAGATGGGATGCTCAAAATCGTCTGAAACCACCTGAATCCAAGGCTGCTTGTTGCTTGGGAGGTACGGATTTTTCAGTTTGAGAATAGGGTTTGTAGAGCAATTTTTTCCTTTTTTCTTGATAGGTATGCATTATGTATATATACTGGAAGGATTTGAGATTGAATTTGGTAAGAATTGATCAACATTCAATGGAAATCAAATTTTGATATTCTCATGAAATCAAATTTTCAAATTTTGTCCAATTTCAATCCAATCTTGCCAAATTTGATTCAATTTCGAAATTGCTGGCATTTATGGGTTAATTGGATCACAAGAAAGCAATAAAAATCAATCCTCCAATTAATTTTGATTTTATAATTTATTTTAAGATTTAATTTGCATTTAAAAGAATAAATTACAAATTAAATAGAAAAATAAATCAAAAATTCGTGGCATTGGGCTTGGATATTCCTAATTGCATGAGGAACAAGTTAGGATGAAGAAAAAATAGGCCCATTTGCAAAAGATTTGATTTTTTGAAGTATCTCTCTTTGTGCATTCTTCCAAAATTCCCTAACTTGTGGATAGTGTATCTTGCTCAATTTTCCACATTTTTGAGAGTTCTTGGACTTTTTGGAAAGCTTTAAGAGTCCTCTAAACAATGTCTTTGGTTTCACTTCAATTGGAGTTACCATGCTCAATATATCTCCAAAACAAAAAGTTGACTTTTTGTTGACTTTGAAAAGGACCTGTAATGTTTTGAGCTATACCTCTCAAATGAAGCATTTTTTGGACATTCTTGTGAGACATGAAGTTGTAGAGAATTGAATTTCCTTCAAAACAAGAGGTGGTGGGAAAATTTCTGAGAAAGTATGAGAAAGTTATGATCAGTCAAAGTTTGGTTGACTTTTCACCTAGAAACCCTAATTTAGAAAGTTTGACTTTTGAGCAAATCTTGAGTTTTCTTGATGAACCATGATCAACCCTTGATCAAATGATGAATGTGACTTCAAAATGAGGATGTTGACCAAAAATCAGAAGTTTTGACTGTATGTTGACCACAGTTGACTTTTTGACCAATACAACTGATTTTCAACCATCTGAGCAATTGTTTGAGGAAACTTGACTTGTGAAGCTTGAAATTTGACATGGAGAATCTTTGAAGCATATGAGGAAGCATGAAAACCATTGGAGGTGTTAGAAGTCCATCTGGATCTGAGAAATGCCAAACCCTAGTTTGGGTTGATTGTCTAGAAGGGTGTTCATCTGATCAACTCTTGAGGAATCCTTGAGCATGGATGCATGGAATGTCTTGAGAAACATGAGGGCAAATTTTGGGGTATGACAGCGTATGGCCAAGTAGTTTATACAAGAGAAAGGTAAAAAGCTATGCGGGAACAATCTCGTTAAGTTCCAACTATGCTAGTGCTCATATATTTCAACTATCTCATCTCCTTGCTGTCAGTAGAAAGTGATTGAATTGATTTTCGCCATTTGAATCTTGAATGCTGGTAGTAGTCTGAAAGTAGGTGATCTGGACGAGACATAGTCGTACGCTTAAATCCCTCACTTTTTCCTAGACCGCCTTTGGTATTCACCAATGGATACCTTTTTGCCCAAGCCGCTTTTCGTGTTTTCGACTCCGGTGTACATATTTTGTATATATCCTTAACTTTTGCCCGAACCCTTTTGGTTCGCCAAAGATGCCCTTATTTTTGACCTAGGTCTCCGTAGTATTTTTGACTATGGGTCTCTTCACCGTATCGCTAAGTATATCTACCGAAAATACTGTCTTGACTACAAATGGTCCCTCATAGGTGGGAGTCCATTTTCCCATGGGATCACCTTGTGGAAGAATGATGCGCTTGACTACTAGGTCACCGACTTGGTAAACTCGATGCTTGACCTTTTTGTTGAATGCTCTGATCATTCGCTTCTGATAGATCTGTCCATGGCAGATGGACGCGAGTCGTTTCTCGTCAATCAAGTTGATCTGGTTAAGGCGAGTCTGGATCCATTCGTCTTCACCTAACTCTGCGTCCTGGAGGACTCTGGTCGAGGGTATCTGAACCTCGATGGGTAGGACTGCTTCCATACCGTATACAAGAGAGAAGGGGGTTGCCCCTGTTGATGTCCGTACTGTCGTGCGATAACCATGAAGAGCAAATGGTAACATCTCATGCCAATCCTTGTAAGTCACCGTCATTTTCTGTATAATCTTCTTAATGTTCTTGTTGGCGGCTTCCACTGCGCCATTCATCTTAGGCCGATAAGGAGAAGAGTTGTGATGCTTGATCTTGAACTGCGTGCAAAGTTCGGTGATCATCTTGTTATTCTTCCGGAGAGAGCTGGTTTCTCAAATATGTATTTTATCGGATCCATCTTGGAAATCAACAAGGTAGTGTGAGTCAACATATACTGCCTTAGTCGGCGAGCAGCCCAAAGCGTTGCAAGTTTTCTCGAGTGTGAGTATCTTGTTTCACGGTAAACTTTTGCTAAGGTAGTATATTGCATGCTCTTTTCGGCCGACTCGCCATGTTACCCCAACACACACCCCATTGAGTTCTCTAACACAAGTACATGATAAGAGGTCTTCCTTGGTGCATCGGGATAGGAGGATTCGTAGGTACTCCTTGATTTTGTCAAAGCGATCCGCAATCGTGCTCCATTCCACTATTTGATCTTTCTTTAGTAACTTGAAGATTGGCTCGCAAGTAGCAGTTAGATGTGCAATGAATCTGGCAATGTAATTCAAACGGCCTAAGAAACCTCTGACTTCCTTCTCGGTGCGGGGAGCTGGCATCTCTTGAATAGCTTTAACCTTGGCTGGGTCAACCTCAATACCTTTACCACTGACAACAAACCCTAGGAGCTTACCGGATCTGACTCCAAAGGTGCACTTGTTGGGATTAAGCCTTAGTCTGTATTTCTTCAGCCTATCAAACAGTTTCTGCAAATGGTCGAGATGCTCTTCTTCAGTCTGTGATTGAGCTATCATGTCGTCGACGTAGACCTCTATCTCGTGATGAATCATGTCGTGAAACAATGTTACCATAGCACGCTGGTAAGTGGCGCCTGCGTTCTTCAGTCCGAACGGCATAACCTTGTAGCAGAAGGTGCCCCACTGTGTAACGAAAGTAGTCTTCTCCATGTCTTCAGGAGCCATTTTGATCTGATTGTAACCGGAAAAACCATCCATGAAGGAGAAAACTCTGTGTTGAGCGGTGTTGTCAACCAGAACATCAATATGAGGAAGTGGGAAATCATCTTTCGGACTCGCTTTGTTCAGATCTCTGTAATCCACACACATTCGTACTTTGCCATCCTTCTTAGGTACGGGTACCACATTCGCAACCCACTGGGGATACGAGGTGACGGCTAAGAAACCGGCGTTGAACTGTTTCATAACTTCGGCTTTGATTTTCTCAGACATCTCAGGACGCATGCGATGAACCTTCTGCTTCACTGGGAGAAAACCTTCTTTCGTCGGCAATCGATGAACCACAATATCAATGTCTAAACCCGGCATGTCTTCGTACGACCAAGCAAAAACCTCAATGTAGTCTCGTAGCATCTGTACCAACCTTTCTTTAACACTGTTCTCAAGACCCGCTCCTATCTTGATCTCCTTTCTGTCTTCGTCAGTACCCAAATTCACAACCTCAACTTGCTCTTCGTGTGGCTGTATAACTCGATCTTCTTGCTGTAGCAGTCTGACAAGTTCTCCTGGCACTTCACAATCTTCCTCACTTTCGTCTTCGGCTTGGTAGATCGGATTATCGAAGTCATATTTAGCACTAGCATAGCTGTTATTAACGAGATTCGGAGTGATTCTGCAGTGTACCACGTGGGTGTGTGTAAGAACACATAGCCTTTTGAAGGGGTGATAAAGTAAAAGAAACACAAACACAATTGAATGCAAAAGTCCAACGAATTTATTGAATGAAAATACGCAAACGACAAAATAAAAACCCTCGCAAACGAGCCATGATGCCCCGGGCAAGGCACCAGGCTTTAGAGTTTATTGCTCAAAACATAAGAAATACGAAAAGCAAACAAAACAAGAATAATTACTCCTGACTAAAGGAGATTGGTATGACGTCTTCGGTCTTCCAATTGCTGAGCCCACGATCTGGAGTTGGAAAGATCCAATTGCTGATGTCGAAGTCGTTGTCGTCGTCTTCTATAGCATGGATTCCACTCTGACTGATGCGGAAAGGAAGTTGGCCGGCACGTTCGCGGCGTATCATCTTCTGACCCTTGATAGTGAAGCCTAAACCAGTCTTGTCGAACTTGAAAGGAAGATCAGGGAGCTGACCCCAAATAGCACTACCACCCTCTTCAATTGCAGCTTGAGCATCTTTCAAGGAGGCCATTCTAGGAGGAGCTTGTGTAACAGGAGAGTCAACAGGCACGACTCTAGGGACTGTTTCGAAAGTTTGACAGGGAGTCTCAACGAATTCACCTTCCATCTCGAGATAACGGAAAGATTGTAGATAACTGACCATGTACTCTTCTTCACCACACACTGTAACAACTTTCCCTTTCACCGGGTACTTCAGTTTCTGATGCAAGGTAGAGGTAACAGCGCCTGCCCCATGTATCCAAGGGCGTCCAAGTAGGCAAGAGTAAGCTGGACGAATGTCCATGACAAAGAATGTAGAGTCAAAAGTCTGGGAACCGACTTTGACAGGCAGAGTGAGCTCTCCAAGTATTGTTCGCTTAGAACCATCAAAAGCTCGCACGATGATATCACTGGGTCTCAGAACCAACCCTTCGACATCAAGCCGATCAAAAGCAGTCTTCGGAAGGATATTCAGAGCAGAACCGGTATCAACCAAAACATGAGACAATGTAGTACCCTTGCATTCCACAGAGATGTGCAAGGCTTTGTTGTGTTTCCTTCCGGCAGGAGTCAAATCAGCATCAGAGAAGCCTAGGCCGTTGTTGGCAGCCAGGCTAGCAATACAAACTTCAAATTGGTCAGTAGTAGTGTCTTGCGGTACGTGAGCATTCTTCAGAAACTTTACCAAGGCATTAGCATGAGCCTCGGAGCACAAGAGCAGAGCAAGCATGGAGATCTTGGACGGAGTCTGTCCCAACTGTTCCACAACATTGTAGTCACTCTTCTTGATAATCTTCAGAATTTCCTCCATTTCTTGTTTGGAGGTGTCTTCAGCAACTTCCTTTGGTATTTCTGGTTGAGCAGGATGAGTCACTGGTTCTTTCCCATTAGCTGGGGAAATTGGTTGAGTAGCTGGAATGCGAGCTGGAGTCGCGGTGTCTTTTGGAGGGGAAATATCTGGAGAGAATACCCTTCCGGTTCTGGTCACCTTGCTAGATCCGGTGATGTTGTCAATGTCAGGAATAGAAGTTTCAACAGTAAGATCTTCAATAGTCAGAGGGTCTTGCTTAACACCATGATAGTAAACATCAGCTCCATAATTCCAAGGGATAGCTTTGTCGGAGGAATACGGAATTGGTCTGGGAGAAGTGATGATGAGAGGTGCCACTCTAGGCACAGGATCAGCAGAGGAAATCCTTATTGTGTTAACATCAGCATAGTCTTCTGGGAAATCGTCACCCCATCCGGTTAATTTAACATCTTCAATAGGAATCTTGTAGCTTTCAGGAACAGAGTACTTCACCATGTAATCATACTTCCCACTTGGCTGCCCCAAGGTATCCCATACAGACGGTACTGTTTCATCCGCATTATCAATCTTCAACTTGGACATATCTTCACACAGCTTCTGCACAGGTGGTTTCAAGAATAGTATCTCACGGTTATCCATCATGCACTGGACACGTCTTCTCAGCCAAGCACAACCATCGGGTGCAGAGGGGCACCGACGACAATTTTCTGGGCATCCTGGATTGACACCGGCTTGCAGCAAATTCTTCTTAACAGTCATCAGAGGAATGGTCAAGTCATCTATGTTGAAAACATAAGTATCGTCACCAACAACATTGGAACTCTTGTCATGGTTAGGCATAGGAGCGTTGATCACATTCGGAGTCTCAACAGGAGGATCAAACTCAATCTGCTTAGCTTCAATCATATCTTGAATCTTGTTCTTCAAAGCCCAACAATCATCAGTACTATGTCCGGGGCTATTGGAATGGTAAGCACACTTAGCATTAGGATTATATCTCGGAGAGGAAGTGTTGACATTCTGAGGAGGATCCCTCAAGGTAATCAATTCTGCTTTCAACATGTGTTGCAAGGCTTGCGACAACGGCATGTTGATCTTCGTAAACTGTCTTCGTGGCGCGTTCTGGCTACGCGTGTTGTCTCGCTGAGGTTGTGCTGATGTAGGATTGGAGATCACAATTGCCCCCACAGATTGAGCGCGGTCGGTCTTGGCTCGGCTTTTCTGACCATACACGGCGTTAGCTTCCTCCTTACCACCAAAAGATCTCTTCGCAGCATTTGAAGATGACTCTACACGAATCTTTCCACTCTTGATACCAGCCTCAATACGTTCTCCTGTCAATATCAGCTCGGTGAACCCGGCTGAAGAGTTTCCAATCAGATGATTGAAGAATGGACCTGACAATGTTCCCATAAACATATCAACCAATTCCCTATTGGACAAGGGTGGTTGAACTCTGCCTGCTAAATCTCTTCATTTCTGAGCATACTCCTTGAACTTCTCATCACGACCCATAGACATGCTTTGTAGTTGCATGCGAGTGGGTGTCAATTCAGCATTGTACTCATACTGTCTGTAGAAAGCATCAACCAAGTCACTCCATGTACGGATACGGTCATTCTCTAGCTGATAATACCACTCCAACTGAGTTCCGGACAAACTCTCTTGAAAATAATGCATCCACAACTTTCTGTCATCAGTGTGGGGATTGATCTTCTGGACATAGGACTTCAAGTGCAGCTTCGGACAAGAAATGCCATCATACTTGGCAAAAGTAGGAACTTTGAACTTGGGAGGAATCACAACACCAGGAACAAGACTCAGATCATCAAAATTCAGCCCGGACATTTTCAGATTTTCCACAGCATTCAAACGGTCTTCAAGTTGCTTGTACTTGTCATCTTCATCAGAGTACTGGCTATAGTCAGAACGCTCCTCTCTCTCTTTCTCAGGATCACGCTGATCTTCTTCATTTCCCTTGGTACTCCCCTCATTCTTGACACTGTCTTCAGAGAGTTCAATCCGGCTGACTCTTTTGGGACCACCTTTGTAGCGTCTGCCCATGTTGAGTAGACCCACAACCTTCTTCTTCTTGTTGATGAGCTTCTTCAGATCTTCTTGGCCTTGGACCAAACTAGTGAACATCTGCTGAAACTGAGCGTTCTGAGCTTGAAGATCTTTGACGGTCTGTTCGAGAGCCATTTCTGCTAAAATAAATAGCGAGAGAATGAGAAAACCAATCTCCAATGTACCTGTTATGCAATGTTATGCCATGCTATGCGATGTTTATGCGAATGCAATGCAATGTTTTCAAGGACTCTAAGGATTTAAATTTGTTAAACAAGCAATGAACAAACAAATATTAGTTTTCTTTTTATTCTTTACTTTTTTGAGTACAAAAGATAGTTCAAAACAATAAAAGAAAAACATATAAAGCTTCTAGGTCTCCCATGGGCGCTTCCTCTTGGTGCCGAGGTAGGCGTTCATGTTGCGCTCCTCGTGAAGTAGCTTGGTCAACTCTAGCACTTTCTTCTCGCTTGCGTAGCACTGAGCTTCAAAGGTATCCCTCTCTTCTTTAAGCTGAACCCAGGATCTCTTCAAGTCTTCAAAATCAGTGAGGCATGTCGATGGAGAACAGATAGGTACGCCACCTATAGCACAGTTCCATAATTACGGGTAAAACAGCGTGAATGGCATCATGAGGTTTTGAGCTCGAGCTCGCACCCATTTGAGGTAAGGTTCCCAAGAAATGGAGTTCGGTGCCCCAAAGTCTTGGTATCAAGTATGAACCTTCTTTATCTGTAGTCGAACACAATATCGGTCGTAGTATCAGACCCAAATACCAGTGTAATACATAGTTGGGAACGCTCAATGAAGGTGAAGTCCTTTTGAGGGAAGAGACTCCAACGGATATCTGAATGAGAGAGTGACATTAACCTTTGAGACCACTTCATCCTTTGCTCGTTCTTCAAAATTAATGGAGGAAGGTGCGAAATAAACCACCTGGATAGTAACGGTACACAACACATGAGAGTTCCTTGTCTTTTAGTAGTACGAGTGTGGAGAGAATGTAGGATGTCTCCAAGTAAAGTAGGCACTGGATTACGGGTAAGGAACAACTTGATGGCGCTGACATCTATGAATTGATCCGAGTTAGGAAATAGAACCAAACCATAAATTAGCAAGGCCACAATGTCTTCAAATGCATGGAAACTCATAACTTTGAGGAATTCTCGAGCTTTCTTAATCAAGAACTTGGCAAGTAAACCCTTAACTCCACTTCTGGTTTCCCAATTGGATTCAATATCTGAGCGCTTAAGATGTAAGGCTGATGCAATGTCTTCGTACTTAGGAACCTTTTCTAAACCGGTGAATGGCATTTGGTCAAGAATAGGTACCCCAAGTAGCTTAGAGAACTCTTCCAAGGTAGGAACTAACTGATAGTCTGGAAATGTAAAGCAATGGTGTTTCGGATCGAAGAACTGGAATAGGACATGCATCATATCTTCTTCAAAACCGGAGGTAACCAAATAGATAACCATGTCTTTTGATGCAGGCAGAAGATATACCCATGAAGTTGGATATTCTGAAACAGAGCAAAAGTCTAGGTTTGAAATAGTTAGAAATGAATGATAGATGATGTCATGATGTCATCATACACAATGCAATTCACACAATGAGCCTAGGTTTAAGGCTTGCGTGAGGTATAGGTGATTACCCCACCAAAAGTTTGAGTTGGTTCATCCTGTCCTATAATAGTAACCGGGTTCTAGGAATCTCATATCATTGATCTTTCTCGTAGGCGCTTATTTCAATACGACTACCAAGTGGTCGACCGAAAATGTCCCAAAAGTCTGATCTCAATGAGCGTAGCATCGAGTATCAACCGACCTCGGTCTACACCAAAGCCGGCCATCTCACTACCTTCTAATGGCCAAGATGGGTCAATTAAGGTTCTAAAAGTTTAGTTAGCGCTTGATGACACCACGCAGAAGCCAAATACTATCCTCAACTTGGGAATGAAGAGTATCGGGACAACCAAAGTGTCACGCTAACGTAGCCATCATGTTGACCATTTTGATATACGTCTAATGGTCGCGACGATTTATTGCCACTTACCTAAAAGGAAACCCGGATCCGGGTATAGGATCCCCCACAAATATAATACCCAAGCAACCCTTAAAAGTAAAGCAAGCAAGTCAAACAGAAAGCAATAAATGTGATTTAGAAATCCTTAAGGCAATTCTCTCTTTAAGGGTGTCTCCCCGGCAGAGTCGCCAGTTCTGTAATACGGTGAACTGACTTTTGTGGATTTTTGTATCGCAAATGTGTGGATAGCAAGAGTCGCCACCGACTTTTATTTTTATCCAATTAAGGGAAGGTAAAAGTACAGAAAAAGACCTTCGTTAGATTCTGAGTAAGGGAGAAGGTTATGAAAAGGGAAGGTATTAGCACCCCTTTTCATCCGAAGTTATCTACGGGCTCTTAGTTGCTTTCTAGATCACTTTTGAAAATGTGCTTTCTGTGTGTTTGAAAAATGTTTTGAAAAGGCATTTCGCTTTGACTTTGTAATGATTCATGTAGGAATATATACAAAGTGTTCGGAAATGTTTCGTTTTGAAAAGAGTTTGAACTTTGAAAAAAAGTGTGAGGTGTGAAAAGTATTTGATTTGAGCAAGCAACTAAAAGTCTTATTACATACTCAGAATTGGTCGTTTTCGTGTTATTTTACGTTCCTTTAGAATAGTGCTATCCATACCATTAGTTGGTAGGTAACTCCATTCGTTGGATGTAAGCGGGACATTCGAAGGGACATCGTATGGTCATAGAAGGCAACTTGTAGGAAGTATCCTAGCACATTCGAAGGGACTATCATCATTTTTTCGTAGGCGACAATCGAGGGTCAAGATCATGTATTCGGAGGCGACATCGTGAGTCTTATGATCTTTGTATCGAAGGGACTATGATGATTTGTTTTGAAGGCAACGGTGCTAGAATACCTCTACGTTCGAGGGACTTGACCATTTAATCGAAAGGCAGCGAGAGAGAATTACCCTAAGGGGTGCTTGTGTGAAAGAGTGTGTTGATTCAGATATATGTTATCTCGAAAGCTAGTGGGCTAAGTTCAATTTTATCTTGCCATACACGCCTAGTTACTAGTAATTTATAGGGTGCGGAAATTAAAATGCGGAATGTAAAGATGCGGAAAGATAAATGTCCTACGCTATTACATGGCTTTGGGGCAGATACATAATTGAAAGATGCGGAAAATAAAAGCCTAATTTAAAACTATTACATCCCATGAACAGATACATTAACTGAAAAAGGAAAACGATAAAGAAAAATCGTCTGAAATAAGATAACCTGCAAAAGGATGAGAAATCGGAAAATACGAGATGAATCGAATAAGAGGAAAAATGTTAGAAAAATGCAAATTTTTGAGTGAGAAAAATATGACATGCTGAAAATAACATAAATATGCTAAAATAATTTTTTGGGATTTTTTAGATGCAATTTAGTAATTGAAAACTAATTAAAATTGATTTAAATGCTAAATTATGAATAAAAATAAATATGCATGCAAAATTGTATTTTTTTAATTTTATAAATTAAATAAAGGTTTCCTGAAAATAAATGCAAAAAGAAAAATTATTTTGGTGATTTTTTAATGCATAAATAAAAATATTGAAAAGAAATTAAATGATGCAAAATATTAAATAAAATAAGAAAATATGAGAAAATAGGAAAATATGGATGAAAATCAAACTTTGTAAAAAATTGGTCCCAGCATGGTTCGAACAGGGGACCTGGCCCTCAAACCTTGAAATCCAATGCCTTTACCATCTGAGCTAACGTGCATCCGTGTTTGAAAACTGGAACAAGTAGAATGAAAACACGCGTCGTCTCCTGGTTTCATCAAACTCGCGCCAGACTTCGTCTTCTCCAATTTGAATTTTTAAAAGCTCAGCGTCGGCTTTGGTTCGACGCTACAGGCCCTGGCTACATGGAAAATCAAGCATACATAATATAAATGAGTTCTAAAGGCATGGTTCGATTCCAGACATTGTTCCGAGTTCATTGGGCATGGTCTCATGGTCCAATTTTTCCTATTTTGCAAAGCCCTAAATCGAGCTCAGAAACCCTAGTTATGGTATATCACGACTCAGGCCATGGAAACACGATTGGCTTGCCCAGATCGCTTGCAAACTTGATTCTAAACATGAACAAACAATCAAAACAGGTTAATAATGCATGAATGATGAAAATCGATTTTGAAAGAAACTTGACAAACCGAAATCGTGTTTGATGAATTCTTGATGGTTTTGAGTGATGTGAAGGTCTGGATCGACTCTAAACAACCCAAGGAACACGATGGAATGGTCAAAATCAGTTGAAAACCACTGAAACCAAGGCTGCAGATTGCTTGCTTGCCACAGATATTTTGAGCTGCAACAAGGGTTCTTGAGTCAAATTTTCCACCCTAATTCGTGTGGTATGCATCATGTATATATAGTAGAAGAATTCAAACTTGTTTTTGGAAAGATTTAATCAATGATCAATGCCAATCAAATTTGATTTTTGTACAAAATCAAATCTTCAAATTTTGGTCAATTTTCAATCCAATCTTGCCATATTCATCAAATTTCGAAAATTGCTGGCTTTTAATGAGTTGATTGGATCACAAGGAAGGAATAAAAATCAAGTTTGTAATTAATTTTGATTTTATACTTTATTTTTAAATTTAATTTGTATTTAAATGAATAAATTCCAAATTAAATAGAAAAATAAAATAAAAATTCGTGGCATTGGGCTTGGATACTCCTAATTGTATGAGGAATAAGTTTGGATGAAGAAAAAGCAAGCCCATTTGCAAAAAAATTGATTTTTAGAAGCATCTCTCTTTGTGCACTCTTTCAAAATTGCCCAACTTGTGAATGGTGTATCTTGCTCAATTTTCCACATTTTTGAGTGTTCTTGGACTTTTTGGAAAGCTCTAATAGTCCTCTAACCAACCGTTTTGGTCTCATCTCAATTGGAGTTTCCATGCTCAATACATCTTCAAAACAAAAAGTTGACTTTTTGTTGACTTTGAAAATGACCTGTAATGTTTTGAGCCATACCTCTCAAATGAAGCATTTTTTGGATATTCTTGTGAGACATGAAGTTGTAGAGAATTGAATTTCCTTCAAAACAAGAGGTGGTGGAAAAATTTCTGAGAAAGTATGAAGAAGTTATGATCAGTCAAAGTTCAGTTGACTTTTCACCTAGAAACCCTAATTTAGAAAGTTTGACTTTTGAGCAAGTCTTGAGTTTTCTTGATGAATCATGATCAACCCTTGATCAAATGATGAATGTAACTTCAAAATGAGGATGTTGACCAAAAATCAGGAAGTTTGACTGTATGTTGACCACAGTTGACTTTTTGTCCAATACAACTGATTTTCAACCATCTGGTCAATTGTCTGAGGAAACTTGACTTGAAGCTTGAAACTTGTCATGGAGAATCTTTGAAGCATATGAGGAGGTATGATGGCCATTGGAGATGTTGGAAGTCCATCTTGATCTGAGAAATACCAAACCCTAGTTTGGGTTGATTGTCTAGGAGAGAGTTTGTCTGATCAACTCTTGAGGAATCCTTGAGTATGGAAGTATGGAATGTCTTGAGAAACATGAGGGAAAATTTTGGGGTATGACACATATGATGAATGATAATATATATATTTTTGTTATATGGTGAAACTAAGTAAAACTATGATGATTAAACACATGTAATATGATGAAATTGAGTGAAATTGGAACTGATGCAGTGCAGAGATCGCAATAGGGAAGTCATGTTTGCACCGCGTCACCGGCCGAGCAATGTGTGTCGTCGGGTGAGTGAAATTTTCCCAACCAGCTCCGGGAGAGTAAGGACGAAGGGATTGGGGTGAAAAATATAGCCCCTGATATTTTGTACGAAAGTGGGTGCCTGGGCCCTACTTTGCCAAACGAAGGGGAGGCGAGAGTGGTCTCATTGGGCGAGATACTAACTTCATCGGGTGAAGGAAGTAGGAGAAAAAGAATGCTCCAGGAATTTATATCGGGAAGGCACAACCCCTCCCACATCGCTGAGCGAGCCTTAGGCCAACATCAGGCGATGGATAACACCGGGATTTTTAAAGTGTCATAACTTGAGTTTCAGGACTCCATTTGACGCGTCTTCGGAACTGTTGCCTTTTTGCTTGTAAATGATTCCTCAACATGTGGGAAATTGCAGGTAATCAATAATAGACGTATAAGTTCGAAGATAGCTTTATGGAGTATTTTAATTGCTTTATCCCAAATAAAGAGGGTTTTGCTCTGATATGTAACATCGAGGTCTTTGCGATCATTTGAATTAAAATATATGTTTCTTGTTGACATGGTTCGTTGGGAGCTGAAAATGTCACATCACTCAAATATATAAGCAGAAGAGTGTGATAGAAAAAGAGATAAGAGATATAATAATTGAGATACAACATTTTCTTAAGCTCATAGATGGCTCAGAAGTTGTGAGAGAGATTTTTTGGGCGCATCCGAATCGATTAAGTTGTTGAATATTTTTCCGATTGTATTAGTTATGGATAACACTTATAAGACAAATAAATATAGGCAACCTCTATTTGAAATTGTTGGTATGATATTGACCGAGTTGACATTGGTTGATGCATTTGCTTATATGGAGTCTGAGAAGACAAATAGTTTTTGTTGGGTGTTGGAGAAGCTGAAGGAATTGTTAGTGAAGAAAGATTTGTGTCAACAAGTTATTTTGACGGATAGAGATTTTTCTTTGATGAAAGCGGTAGAAATTGTGTTTCCTACAACAATTAATTTTCTATGTCGATTTCACATTAACAAAAATGTTCGGATGAGATTTATGTAATATGTAGTGAAATAAATGCAAGAGACAATAGAGTCTTTATGAACGGATCTTGTATGGGCTAGTGATGAGGTTGAGTATAGTCAAAGGTTGCACCAACTTGAGCAGGCATGTTTTGATTCTAGTGATTTTATTGATTATGTGAAAGACACATGGTTGGAGCATGGATTAACCGAGTGCTTCATTTGGGTAACGCCACGACTATTTGGTGTGTCATTTATTTTAGTATTTTTACTATGTTATAGATTTATTATGCATTAATATTTATAATGTGAATTTTTTGGGTTTTTTACTATGTTATTTTGTAATTATGCATTAAATTTTAGAATGTTACTTATTTAGGTTTTTTACTATGTTATATTTTTATTATGCATTAATTTTTAGGATTGAATATGCACATTGGAAATTAAAGCAGATGTTGGGAAATAGTCCTTGTGACATGGTCAAATATTGGGAAACTATGAACAACCCGAGACTACAAATAGGAAAAACTCATGCTTCATCCCAAAAAGGTTTTTATGAAGTTGAGTACGCACACATTAGTCCATTTTATGGTAGTCTGCGTGGTTCTGTTTCTAGAGTTGCTTTGAGACGCATTGTTAAAGAGCTATCGAGGGTTACGTTGGAACTGTCAGAAAAAATTATGGTTGTACTCATAGAAAAAATTATGGGTTGCCTTGTGCTCGTGATTTAGGGAGATACGTTATTTGTGGTATATCGATACCAAAATACAATGTTGATGTTTATTAGAGGAAGTTAAGTATGGAAGTTGAGTTGTAGGAAGATGTATAAGATGGATTATAGATTGACATGAGTAGTTCAATGGAAGAAATATGGAGAAAGTTTACCCCATAACAATTTCCGTATGTCCACCACCTGAGAAAATAAATACCAAGGGAGGAGTCAAGAAGAAAGGGAAGAAATCACTTGGGTATTATGTTTATATAGACCCTTCAAAGCATGAGTATGTTGAACAAGCATCTTAAACTTCATAGAGGTTTTCTCATAACTTATCACAATTAAAGAAGCCTTTAAAATCAAATAAGCCTTCATAATCAAAATCACACTACACTCTTCAGCTTCCAAGTCATATTAGGTCATATATTCAAGAGATTGTGGATGTTGAGGCACAAGGTAATTGCGGATTTAGATTCATTGCATCATTGCATTGGTATAGTAAGGGTGGTTTGGAAATGGTTCAAATATCAGAAGTGAGAGGCAGGTTGATGATACAGTCGCCGGAGAAATGGCTGACACTACCCTGACATGCGTTATTTGATAGAGAATTGCTATAATGTCATTCTGGTGCATTTAGGCAATTTGTGCTTAAATTTTTACCTATGACATCCTCACCTTCACGTACTCCAAGTATTTGGTACATTGGTTTAGTCAACAATGACCAATGGATTCGGGAAATCATATACTTTAATTAATTATACTTTAATTAGTTAATATATAGAATAATTGGTTTATTTATTTAATTATGCTGAATTATTTTTTCTTTAATTATTTTTTTATACTCAGGTAAACAAGAAAGAGGGATTCCCCTTGACCTCAGTCTTGAAAAATTGGAAGAAGTTTTGTTATCCGGGTGCAACTTCTTGGATGTTAGCACTTGCTTCTACAACTTTGACTACAACTTTCGTCTATATAACCTTCATTTGTTAACTTAGCATAAGCGTCGTATCATTATGTTATATTTTTTGTAATGTAGACTCTTATTATTATCACCAACGTTATTTTATTATAACATATATTTGAGCATTACAACAACTCACAAGGAAATACCTTAAAAAAACACATCTAGACACTACTAGAAAATTCTATACATTGCAACATTTTTATGACGTCATTGACAAATCTAGTAAATTGCGCTTCAAACTCAATTGACCCCTTAGTTAACATACAACGGTATGATTTCCACATGGTCTTCATGTCTTCATCGCTCTGAAACTCTACAATGTTGAAACTTACCCTTCCATCAACATCCATGTTCCAATGTTCACGGTATGAAATCTTCTTCACCCTTCTGTTATCATCTTATGGTAGCAACTTATAGTCAAAAATTTTCTTCAATGACTCAAGGTTTAAAAATACATTTGGGATCTTAAACTTCACAGCATCTCGTATTCCAATGAAATACACTTTAGTGTCGATCAAATATTTGAGGAAAGACATTTTGATAGTCTGGTGGAATTTGTAAACAACACATGACCCATATTTATACTACTTTTAAATTATTCTAGACCATACAAATTGTCGGTCCAATCAGAACCATACAAACTGTTGGTCCAATCACAACCATTCAAATTGTCGGTCCAATCACAACCATTTAAACTGTCGGTCCAATCACAACCATTCAAAATGTCGGTCCAATCACAAACACTCAAAAAAATCATTAAAATATCGAAAGTTGTTAATAAAACATTAGTCATAATGTTAATACACAAAGCATAAGTCATAATGTTAATACACATAACATAAGTCATAATGTTAATACATATAACAATGCCATAAAAATATGTCACTATGAAAGAGATATATGTAGCGCTGTTGTAGGATTTTTCCGTAAACAAGTATTTTTAATTATCGATTCCTCAGGGATTGGTGTATGTTATAGTCTTTCAATAGAAAAGTGTATTTTAAGATATTGTAACCAAGGGGTTTGTTATCTAATCTACTAGAACCATGAGTCTCCAAACAATAACTAAATTAATTCTTTCAAAGAGAGTTATGGTTTGGATTAAAGAGAGTTTGAAATTGTTTTCAAATTAAAGAGGCATGTCAAGATTAGTTTCATTGATCTAGTTTCATACATATTCAATTAATCAAGTGATGAACATAATAGATGATTTCTACAAATACATATCCTCTCAATCTTGTAGATTTCCCACCAAGATTGTGAATGTTATCATGTTAATCCTTGCATGATTCCTCACTACAACTATTAACATGATAATCATTAAGTTCAATATTTTGTAAACACTAACACACAAATCTATTCCTAGCATTTGTTCATTAGAGGATGAATATCCTAGGTCTACTTTGAAGTATTCTTTTCCAAGCAAAACTCAAAGCATAAAGATGAAGAACAAAGATATTCAACTATATTAATCATCAACCATGTTCATACACAAATGGATTAAAAGAAATACATATTATAAAGATCAACTACCTCTAATCTTGGCACAAAAAGAGCTTAGCCACTCATTTCCAGGGTTGCTTGCTCTCAAGATTGTTGGTAGAGATGATGAACATAAGAAAAATCAAGAGAAAAGCTATGGTTTTTCTTCCAAAACTTGCCCTAGCTTTTACAAAGATGAAAGATAATGATGATGAAGTGTTTCTTTCTTCCTTTACAAGCCAAAAAGTCAGTTGAAGTGATGGGTTGGTGGCTCCAAAAGGTGAAAGCATGGGCTGTCCTTTTTTCTGAATTTCGCAGATCGCGCTGAGCGCGGTTAAGTCGCGTTGAGCGCGCTCATGCTGGCACCGCGCTGAGCGCGACCTGTAGCATGCTTCCTTCATCCAAAAGTATCTTAAAAAAGAATCATCCCTAAAGCTCTTCAAAATTCTTGAATCCAAGCTTGGGAGAATTAGTAAATAAATTCCTACAATTAAGAGTTAAATAAGTTAAATAATATATATTAACAAAACTAGATAAAAACCTAATTTAACCAAAATACTAGAATGAATAATACTAATTAATTAAAAAGACATTGTTAAGGACCACAAAATCATGTACAAAATAACTACAATTTGGTCCTTAACAACTCTCCCCAACTTACTTCTTTGTTTGTCCCCAAACAAAAGTCAATAATCTCACAAAGCTAGAAGAACAAAATGCAAGCATGCAAACTCACACAAGAATAATGGTTCAAACTCGACATACCAGGCAAAAGCACACATCAATCGCTTCTTCGAAACACAACATGGCTATGAAGTAAGTTCTAAACACAATATATCAAAACATGTAACAAATAAAAGATATGTTCACAATTGAATCACCTAATCATTCCTTCAAAATTCATGAAGAACAACATGTATATTCACAAAGGACTAAACACTCTCACTAATAATTATGCACATCCGTAATAATTCATGCTCATCGAAATAAGTTAAATGATAAAATGGAAACAAAGATCACTAAGGACTTTCAAGGTTGTAACTTGGCTTAGGTTAGAAACAAGGGATATTTAAGTACAAAGCCATTGAAACGAATCGGTAAAAGGATATGAAGAGCATTTCACAACTAATTCCCATTCCTTCTTCTTATTCACAACCTCTTTTCTTTTCACACAATGATCCTCTTCTTTCTTTTCTTTTTGTTTTCTTTTCATATACAAATTTCTTTTCTTCTTTGTTTTTCTTTTCTCTATTATTTTTCTTTCTTTAGGATCATTGTGCCATCAATTCTAGGTTCTTTTGATCCACCTACCCAACTTCATTTATATCAATCCTTTTTATTCAAGAACATGCTCTTCAAGGGTTAATTAACAAAAGGGTTGGTATTCAAGAAAATTTATAGAATGAATTATCATTGAATTTTTCAAAGATTATCAACAACTATTAAGTGGCCTACTTAACAATTAGTTGATTTGATACATTCATCCTACAAATACTATTTAAGCTCAAAAGGGTTCACAAGGATTCACTCACTCACGGGTAATTGAAGCCCTTTTAGAATTGGTGGTTTTTCTCATAATGCACAAAAATTGCCTTGATCATCTCTAAATTTCCAAGTTATCATAAACAAGTAAAGATTAAACATGAATCAAACGAGTTAACACAACTATTAGATACTCTATATTTGGTAAAAAGTGGAAGCTTCTCACATATATGGTTTATGTCCTAATGATTCGAATGTGAACACAAATTTTTTTTGTACATGCCAAGATGTTTTGCATAAAGAACAAATTTCATAGACATGTTATTATTCTACAAAACGATTAAATGTGTACCTTCTTTGTGGAATGAATCGAGAATTTTA
Source organism: Vicia sativa (assembly GCA_021764765.1). Taxonomy (NCBI): domain Eukaryota; kingdom Viridiplantae; phylum Streptophyta; class Magnoliopsida; order Fabales; family Fabaceae; genus Vicia; species Vicia sativa. The sequence goes on from CM038794.1 coordinate 20,810,010, forward strand.
TCATCACCATCACTTTGGTGAAACACACTTACTAGCTTTGAAGAACCGTTGAAAATTTCGGACAAATCACAAGAAGTAAATTCAAACTAAATAACTATAATCTAAATATAAAATAAAATAGAACAAAATAAAAGAAAATAAACTAAAATAAAAAGACACCCCAAAATGGTGTTTAAAACTTAAAAAGAAGTACTTAGGCTCCATGCCTACAAAATATAAATTGGAATTACAAGCCTATCCCCAAAAATGGATTGCAAACAAAAAAATCCAGAGTTTTAAACTAAAATGCGAAAGTAAAAACTAAAACTAGAAAATACTGAAAGTAAAATAAAAACAGGAAAATAAAAGAGATCATCAATGAGTGGCCTCTGTGATACGGTGAACTGACTTTTTTAGGATTTTTGTATCCAAATGTGCGGATAGCAAGAGTCGCCACCGACTTTTATTTTTATCCAATTAAGGGAAGGTAAAAGTACAGAAAAAGACCTTCGTTAGATTCTGAGTACGGGAGAATGGTTATGAAAAGGGAAGGTATTAGCACCCCTTTCCATCCGTAGTTATCTACGGGCTCTTAGTTGCTCTTAGATCACTTAAAAAAAACTTTGTGCTTTCTGTGTGTTTGAAAAATGTTTTGAAAAGGCATTTCGCTTTGACTTTGTAATGATTCATGTAGGAATGTATACAAAGTGTTCGGAAATGTTCCGTTTTGAAAAGAGTTTGAATTTTGACAAAAGTGTGTGGTGTGAAAAGCATTTTGATAGAGCAAGCAACTAAAAGTCTTATTACCTACTCAGAATTTGGTCGTTTTCGTATTTCTACATTCCTTTAGAATAGCGCTAGCCATACCATTAGTTAGTAGGTAGCTCCATTCGTTGGATGTAAGCGGACAATCGAAGGGACATCGGATGGTCATAGAAGGCAACTTTGTAGGAAATATCCTAGCACATTCAAGGACTATCATCATTTTCGAGGCGACAATCGAGGGTCAAGATCATGTATTCGGAGGCGACATCGTGGGTCTTATGATCTTTGTATCGAAGGGACTATGATGATTTGTTTTGAAGGCAATGCTAGAATACCTCTACGCTCGAGGACATGACCATTGTTTGAATTCGTAAGGCAACGAGAGAGAATTACCCTAAGGGGTGCATGTGTGAAAGAGTGTGTCAATTCAGATATATGTTATCTTGAAAATAAAAGTGAGCTATGTTCAATTTTATCTTGCCATACACGCCTAATTACTAGCAATTGATAGGGTGCGGAAATTAAAATGCGGAATGTAAAAGTGCGGAAAGGTAAATCCTACGCTATTACATGGCTTTGGGGCAGATACATAATTAGGAGTGCGGAAAGTAAAAGTCCTAAATTAAACTATTACAACCCATATGCAATTACATTATTGAAAAAATAAAATAAAAACGGAAGAATCGTCTGAAACGGATGAACCTGTGAAACAAACGAGAAATCGGAAAATATGATGAAATTGAAATAAGAGAAAATGTTAGAAAAAATGCCAATTTTAATATGAGAAAATTTATGCATGCTGGAAATAAGATAAATATACTAAGATAATTTTTTGGGATTTTTTAGATGCAATTTAATAATTAAAAACTAATTAATAATGATTTAAATGCTAAAATAAAAATAAAATAAAATGCATGCAAAAAGATATTTTTTAATTTTATAAATTAAATAAAGATTTTATAAAACTACTGTAAAAAGAAAAATATTTTTTGGTGTTTTTATAATGCTTAAATAAAAATATAGAAAAGAATTAAAATATGATGAAAATATTAAAATATAGAAAAACATGGAAAATATTGAGTTTGAAAAAGTGGAAAAAGGGATTGTCTGAACCAGGAATCGAACTGGGGACATCCCTTTCAAACCTTGAAAAACCACACGCTGACCAACTGAGCTACCGCTTCTTGTTTGAAACGGATGAATTTGAAAATAACACGCGTCGCTCGCCTGTCTCCTCCCGCTCGCGCCATCCAGTCGTCTTCAACCTTTTGAATTTTCAAAAGTTAGCGTCGGCTTTGGTTCGACGCAAGGTTCCTGGCAAACATCAAAAATGCAACACACGTAATATAAATAAAATCCAAGGCCATGGTTCGATTCAGGATGTCAATCCGAATTCACTGGTATCGGTCTGGTTGGCCAATTTTTCCTATTTCATGAAACCCTAAATCGGTCACATGAACCCTAGACATGGTGATTCTCGTTCTAAGCCATGGAAATGCAATTAACCTGCCCAGAAAGCTTGTAAACTTCGTTCTAATCACAAAAACAACAACAAATCATGTTAAAAATGCATGAATAATGGAAATCGATTTTGAGAAAAATATGAACAAACCAAATTCGGATTTCGTGATTCTTGATGCTTTTGGACAATGTAAAGGTCTGGATCGATTCAGGAGGTATCAAGGAATATGTTTTGATGCTTGGAATCAATTGAATCGAGCTAAAATCCTGGCTACCACTTGCTTGCAACACACGGTTTTTTGAGTTTAGGTTAGGGTTTCTCCAAGCAATTTTTCTGTTCTCTTTTGATTGCTATGCATCATGTACTTATACTGGAAGGATTTGAGATTGAATTTGGTAAGAAATAATCAACATTCAATGGAAATCAAATTTTGATATTCTCATGAAATCAAATTTTCAAACTTTGTCCAATTTCAATCCAATCTTGCCAAATTTGATCCAATTTCGAAATTGCTGGCATTTATGAGTTGATTGGATCACAAGAAAGCAATAAAAATCAATCTTCCAATTAATTTTGATTTTATAATTTATTTTAAGATTTAATTTGCATTTAAATAAATAAATTACAAATTAAATAGAAAAATAAATCAAAAATTCGTGGCATTGGGCTTGGATATTCCTAATTGCATGAGGAACAAGTTAGGATGAAGAAAAAGTAGGCCCATTTGCAAAAGATTTGATTTTTAGAAGCATTTCTCTTTGTGCATTCTTTCAAAATCCCCCAACTTGTGAATGGTGTAACTTGCTCAATTTTCCACATTTTTGAGAGTTCTTGGTCTTTTTGGAAAGCTCTAAGAGTCCTCTAAACAATGTCTTTGGTTTCATCTCAATTGGAGTTACCATGCTCAATATATCTTCAAAACAAAAAGTTGACTTTTTGTTGACTTTTTGACCAATACAGCTGATTTCCAACCATCTGAGCAATTGTCTGAGGAAACTTGACTTGTAAGGCTTGAAACTTGACATGGAGAATCTTTGAAACATATGAGGAAGCATGGAAACCATTGGAGGTGTTAGAAGTCCATCCGATGAGAAATGCCAAACCCTAGTTTGGGTTGATTGTCAAGGAGAGAGTTTGTCTGATCAACTCTTGAGGAATCCTTGAGTATAGATGTATGGAATGTCCTGAGGAACATGAGGGCAAATTTTGGGGTATGACAGCTTCCCCTGTTCAATCTTCTTGTACTGGAAGGGTTAGATTGGCATGTTTTGCCTTTCGTGACCTGGAGGTAGAAGATGATTGAACACTCGAGTACACCTGAAAATTTGCACTCGCCGTCGATTGATGATGCGGGAATGGGCTTACAGATGCCATTTGGAGAAAGTAGAGACTTCGCTGGGGAATGAGTCGTACGCTAGACCCGAGTTTGTTGATAGGAGAACTGTCGGAGATGGGCTTAAGATGCCATCTGGAAATGTAAATGCTGGGGAGTGAGCCGTACGTTAGGCTCTGTAGATGCTTCTGGAAGGAGATGGGATTAGGATGCCATCCGGAGGAAGTCGTATGTTAGACTTCGTGTTCACTTTTGAATGGAGTTGTTGGCTTGTATTAGTTTTTTAACCAAATATGCAGCATTCTGAAAGTGGAGAAATGTTGACAAGTAGTCGGAGATGGGCTTAAGATGCCATCCAAGGCAACTGAGTCGTACGCCAGACTCTCGTAGTTGCTGTTGATTATAAGGGGGGGTCAGAATAGTTCTTCGTGCTGACTGTTCTGAGGGTATAATGATTGACAAAATGTGGATATTTCCCTGTTGTGCATCGGGTGTTGATCCACTGCCTGTCATCGGAGGATAACTTGTGATCGTTCGGATAAGGTTTCCCGTCTAGCTTCGGGTATTAATCCTGGATCCGCTATTGAGGTTGGACGTTCAGATAGTTTTCCCGTCTGGTTTCGGGTATTAATCCTGGACCTGTTTGCGTCAGAAGTGACTTTCACCTGCCTTGGAGAAAACAAGAGAAACTTTGATAGAATATTGTTAGTCTTATGCAAGGTATGATGCATGACGATGCGTATGATTGATATATGCACAAATTATGATATTTATGAATAATGTATGAATGATGAATGATGTGGTATTTCAAAACATATCCATCTTGAGGAAGATGCCAATGTTCTTCTTGATAATGAAGTGGGTAGATACCCTGCTTGGGGAAGAGGAAGGACAATAACTTTGATTCCTCCGATGCACTATCTGACCAAGTTTTGAGCCTGGATACTGCTGAGGATGATGAAGATCGAATGACACGCTGTCGAAGACCTCATGCATAAACTCGGCTGGGGAGAGGCTAAGAGGTACTCTACTGGGGAATCTTGTGTATGGATCCTGCTGGAGAGTGTTTGATGGCTACTGGGAGATCGAATTGGAGGAATCTGGAGCCCGTCGGAATTTCTGGCTGAGGTGTAAGAGGCGTAGGTTTCCACCGGTGCACTATCTGACCAAGTTTCAAGTCTGGATACTATACTGCCGGGGGAAAGGGGAATTGCTGAAGGATACCTGCTGGAGATGGATATCTCTACCGGGGATGAAGTGCTACTGCTTGGAGACTGATGCAACATGATTCCAGTTGAGGTGGAACTATCGTTCATCTATTCCCCTGGGGAGGGATGCTCTGTGGGGAACCTTTTCTGTCATCTCAATTCCTGGAACCTGCAGTAATTACTTTTGTATGTTCACTTTTTGCATGTTTGCGAATAAGTTTTTATTGTCGGGTGCATATAATCATTCAAAGCGGACGTTGGACTTTATGCAAACAACAACACACGAGAATTGTAAAGAGGAAGAAACTTGCATTTATTGGAAAGGTGGCGTATGGCCAAATAGTTTATACAAGAGAAAAGTAAAAGGCTATGCGGAAGCAATCTCGTTAAGTTCCAACTATGCTAGTACTCATATATTTCAACTATCTCATCTCCTTGCTGTCAGTAGAAAGTGATTGAATTGTTCTTCGCCATTCGAATCTTGAATGCTGATAGTAGTCTGGAAGCAGGTGATCTGGAAGAGACATAGTCGTACGCTTAAATCCCTAATTTTTGCCTAGACCGCCCTTTCGGGTTTTCAGTCTACCGGGATACCCTTTTTTGCCCAAGCCGCCTTTTCAGGTTTTCGACTTGCCGGGTGTACATGTTTTGTATATATCCTTAACTTTTGCCCGAACCTTTTTGGTTCGCCAGGATGCCCTTATTTTTGCCTAGGTTCGTCGACCTAGCGGGTCTCTTTTATGCGTAGTATTTTTTGACTATGTCTGCGTTCACAGGGTGTGGGAAGTCTTCACCGTCCATGGTGCTAAGTATCATAGCTCCGCCTGAAAATACTGTCTTGACTACAAATGGTCCCTCATAGGTGGGAGTCCATTTTCCCCTGGGATCACCTTGTGGAAGAATGATGCGCTTGACTACTAGGTCACCGACTTGGTAAACTCGGTGCTTGACCTTCTTGTTAAATGCTCTGATCATTCGCTTCTGATAGATCTGTCCATGGCAGATGGACGCTAGTCGTTTCTCATCAATCAAGTTGATCTGGTCAAGGCGAGTCTGGATCCAATCATCTTCACCTAACTCTGCGTCCTGGAGGACTCTGGTTGAGGGTATCTGAACCTCAATAGGTAGGACGGCTTCCATACCGTATACAAGAGAGAAAGGGGTTGCCCCTGTTGATGTCCGTACTGTAGTGCGATAACCATGAAGATCAAATGGTAACATCTCATGCCAATCTTTGTAAGTCACTGTCATCTTCTGTATAATCTTCTTAATGTTCTTGTTGGCGGCTTCCACTGCGCTATTCATCTTAGGCCGATAAGGAGAAGAGTTGTGATGCTTGATCTTGAACTGCGTGCAGAGTTCGGTGATCATTTTGTTGTTGAGATTGGAGCCATTATCTGTGATAATCCTTTCAGGAGTGCCATACCGACAGATAAGATTGTGTTTGATGAATCGGGCCACAACATTCTTGGTAACAGATGCGAACGAGGCTGCCTCTACCCACTTGGTGAAATAGTCAATTGCCGCAAGGATGAAACGATGTCCATTGGAAGCGGTGGGCTTGATTTCTCCGATCATGTCAATGCCCCACATTGCAAAAGGCCAAGGAGAAGTTAAAACATTCAGAGGTACTGGAGGTACGTGCACTTTGTCTGCATATATCTGGCACTTGTGACAAGATCGAGCATAGCGGTGACAATCAGCTTCCATGGTGGACCAATAGTAGCCTGTTCTCAGAATTTTCTTAGCCATAGTATGTCCACTGGAGTGGGTACCAAATGCGCCTTCGTGTAACTCTTCCATGATACGTATCGCTGTTTTCTGGTCTACACAGCGGAGCAAGCATAAATCGTGATTGCGCTTGTATAAGATGCCGTTGCTGAGGAAGAATTTAGAAGCGAATCTCCTCAAGAACTTCTTATCATTGACAGATGCCCCTGCGGGATATTCTTGAGTTTCAAGATACCTCTTCACGTCGTAGTACCAAGGTTTCTCTTCTGTATCAAGCTCATAACAATACGCTGGTTCGTCAAACCTCTCAATGATGACCTGGGGAGCCTCGTTGTCCCATCTTACTTTGAACATAGACGACATAGTAGCCAATGCGTCTGCCAACTGATTCTCTTCTCGTGGAATATGGTCAAAAGTAATCTCTTCGAAGTAGGGGATCAAACTCAGAACATGCTCTCGATATGGAATGAGATTCGGATGCTTCGTATCCCACTCGCCCTTAATCTGACTGATCACTAAAGCTGAGTCTCCATACACTTGCAAGAATTTGATTCTTAAGTCAATAGCAGCTTTAATACCCATGATGCACGCTTCATACTCGGCCATATTGTTGGTACAGCTGAAACACAATCTGGCGGTGAAAGGCGATGTCGCTGCGGGGATGTGATGATGGCGCCAATGCCATTGCCAAGTGCGTTTGAGGCTCCATCAAAGACCATGGTCCATCGGATCCTTGTTCGTGTCCTTCGTCGGTCCCGGTTCTTCGCAATCTGTAACTAGTAAAACATCTTCATCGAAATTGAACCGCATAGACGATAGTCATCTACGGCTTGATGAGCCAAATGATCGGCTACTACACTTCCTTTGATCGCTTTCGAGAAGTGTCGGATGTCATACTCGGTCAAGATCATTTGCCATCTTGCTATTCTTCCGGAGAGCTGGTTTCTCAAAGATGTATTTTATCGGATCCATCTTAGAAATCAACAAGGTAGTATGGGTCAACATATACTGCCTTAGTCGCGACAGCAAAAGCGTTGCAAGTTTTCTCGAGTGTGAGTATCTTGTTTCACGATCGGTAAACTTTTGCTAAGGTAGTATATTGCATGCTCTTTTCGACTGACTCGCCATGTTGCCCCAACACACACCCCATTGAGTTCTCTAACATAAGTACATGATAAGAGGTCTTCCTTCAGGGCGGCATCGGGATGGGAGGATTGTAGGTACTCCTTGATTTTGTCAAAAGCGATCCGCAATCGTCGCTCCATTCTACCACTTGATCTTTCTTTAGTAACTTGAAGATTGGCTCACAAGTAGCAGTTAGGTGTGCAATGAATCTGGCAATGTAGTTCAAACGGCCCAAGAAACCTCTGACTTCCTTCTCTGTACGGGGAGCTGGCATCTCTTGAATAGCTTTAACCTTAGCGGGATCAACTTCAATACCCTTACCACTGACAACAAACCCTAGGAGTTTACCGGATCTGACTCCGAAAGTGCACTTGTTGGGGTTAAGTCTCAGTCTGTACTTCTTCAATCTGTCAAATAATTTCTGCAAATGATCAAGGTGCTCTTCTTCTGTCTGTGATCGAGCTATCATGTCGTCAACGTAGACCTCTATCTCGTGATGAATCATGTCATGAAATAGTGCCACCATGGCACGCTGGTAAGTTGCGCCTGCGTTCTTCAATCCGAACGGCATAACCTTGTAACAGAAAGTACCCCACTGTGTAACAAAAGTAGTCTTCTCCATGTCTTCGGGAGCCATTTTGATCTGATTATAACCGGAGAAACCATCCATGAAGAAGAAAACCTTGTGTTGAGTGGTGTTGTCAACCAGAACATCAATATGACGAAGTGGGAAATCATCTTTCGGACTCGCTTTGTTCAGATCTCTGTAATCCACACACATTCGTACTTTGCCATCCTTCTTAGGTACGGGTACCACATTCGCAACCCACTGGGGATACGAGGTGACGGCTAAGAAACCGGCGTTGAACTTTTTCATAACTTCGGCTTTGATTTTCTCAGACATCTCAGGACGCATGCGACGAACCTTCTGCTTCACTGGGAGAAAAACTTCTTTTGTCGGCAATCGATGAACCACAATATCAATGTCTAAACCCGGCATGTCTTCGTACGACCAAGCAAAAACCTCAATGTAGTCTCGTAGCATCTGTACCAACCTTTCTTTAACACTGTTCTCAAGACCCGCTCCTATCTTGATCTCTTTTCTGTCTTCGTCAGTACCCAAATTCACAACCTCAACTTGCTCTTCGTGTGGCTGTATAACTCGATCTTCTTGCTGTAGCAGTCTGACAAGTTCTCCTGGCACTTCACAATCTTCCTCACTTTCGTCTTCGGCTTGGTAGATCGGATTATCGAAGTCATATTTAGCACTAGCATAGCTGTTATTAACGAGATTCGGAGTGATTCTGCAGTGTACCACGTGGGTGTGTGTAAGAACACATAGCCTTTTGAAGGGGTGATAAAGTAAAAGAAACACAAACACAATTGAATGCAAAAGTCCAACGAATTTATTGAATGAAAATACGCAAACGACAAAATAAAAACCCTCGCAAACGAGCCATGATGCCCCGGGCAAGGCACCAGGCTTTAGAGTTTATTGCTCAAAACATAAGAAATACGAAAAGCAAACAAAACAAGAATAATTACTCCTGACTAAAGGAGATTGGTATGACGTCTTCGGTCTTCCAATTGCTGAGCCCACGATCTGGAGTTGGAAAGATCCAATTGCTGATGTCGAAGTCGTTGTCGTCGTCTTCTATAGCATGGATTCCACTCTGACTGATGCGGAAAGGAAGTTGGCCGGCACGTTCGCGGCGTATCATCTTCTGACCCTTGATAGTGAAGCCTAAACCAGTCTTGTCGAACTTGAAAGGAAGATCAGGGAGCTGACCCCAAATAGCACTACCACCCTCTTCAATTGCACCTTGAGCATCTTTCAAGGAGGCCATTCTAGGAGGAGCTTGTGTAACAGGAGAGTCAACAGGCACGACTCTAGGGACTGTTTCGAAAGTTTGACAGGGAGTCTCAACGAATTCACCTTCCATCTCGAGATAACGGAAAGATTGTAGATAACTGACCATGTACTCTTCTTCACCACACACTGTAACAACTTTCCCTTTCACCGGGTACTTCAGTTTCTGATGCAAGGTAGAGGTAGCCCCCCATGTATCAAGGGCGTCCAAGTAGGCAAGAGTAAGCTGGACGAATGTCCATGACAAAGAATGTAGAGTCAAAAGTCTGGGAACCGACTTTGACAGGCAGAGTGAGCTCTCCAAGTACTGTTTGCTTAGAACCATCAAAAGCTCGCACGATGATATCACTGGGTCTCAGAACCAACCCTTCGACATCAAGCCGATCAAAAGCAGTCTTCGGAAGGATATTCAGAGCAGAACCGGTATCAACCAAAACATGAGACAATGTAGTACCCTTGCATTCGACAGAGATGTGCAAGGCTTTGTTGTGTTTCCTTCCGCCAGGAGTCAAATCAGCATCAGAGAAGCCTAGGCCGTTGTTGGCAGCCAGGCTAGCAATACAAACTTCAAATTGGTCAGTAGTAGTGTCTTGCGGTACGTGAGCATTCTTCAGAAACTTTACCAAGGCATTAGCATGAGCCTCGGAGCACAAGAGCAGAGCAAGCATGGAGATCTTGGACGGAGTCTGTCCCAACTGTTCCACAACATTGTAGTCACTCTTCTTGATAATCTTCAGAATTTCCTCCATTTCTTGTTTGGAGGTGTCTTCAGCAACTTCCTTTGGTATTTCTGGTTGAGCAGGATGAGTCACTGGTTCTTTCCCATTAGCTGGGGAAATTGGTTGAGTAGCTGGAATGCGAGCTGGAGTCGCGGTGTCTTTTGGAGGGGAAATATCTGGAGAGAATACCCTTCCGGTTCTGGTCACCTTGCTAGATCCGGTGATGTTGTCAATGTCAGGAATAGAAGTTTCAATAGTAAGATCTTCAATAGTCAGAGGGTCTTGCTTAACACCATGATAGTAAACATCAGCTCCATAATTCCAAGGGATAGCTTTGTCGGAGGAATACGGAATTGGTCTGGGAGAAGTGATGATGAGAGGTGCCACTCTAGGCACAGGATCAGCAGAGGAAATCCTTATGGTGTTAACATCAGCATAGTCTTCTGGGAATTCGTCACCCCATCCGGTTGGTTTAATATCTTCAATAGGAATCTTGTAGCTCTCAGGAACAGAGTACTTCACCATGTAATCATACTTTCCACTTGGCTGCCCCAAGGTATCCCACACAGATGGTTCAGTTTCATTCGCATTGTCGATCTTCAACTTAGACATCTCTTCACACAGCTTCTGCACAGGTGGTTTCAAAAATAGTATCTCACGGTTGTCCATCATGTACTGAACACGTCTTCTCAACCAAGCACAACCATCAGGTGCAGAGGGGCACCAACGGCAATTTTCTGGGCATCCTGGATTGACACCGGCTTGCAGCAAATTCTTCTTAACAGTCATCAGAGGAATGGTCAAGTCATCTATGTTGAAAACATAAGTATCGTCACCAACAGCATTGGAACTCTTGTCATGGTTAGGCATAGGAGCGTTGATCACATTCGGAGTCTCGATAGGAGGATCAAACTCAATCTGCTTAGCTTCAATCATATCCTGAATCTTGTTCTTCAAAGCCCAACAATCATCAGTACTATGTCCGGCGCTATTGGAATGGTAAGCACACTTAGAATTAGGATTATATCTCGGAGAGGAAATGTTGACATTCTGAGGAGGATCCCTCAAGGTAATCAATTCTGCTTTCAATATGTGTTGCAAGGCTTGCGACAATGGCATGTTGATCTTCGTAAACTGTCTTCGTGGCGCGTTCTGGCTACGCGTGTTGTCTCGCTGAGGTTGTGCTGATGTAGGATTGGAGATCACAATTGCCCCCACAGATTGAGCGCGGTCGGTCTTGGCTCGGCTTTTCTGACCATACACAGCATTAGCTTCTTTCTTCCCACCAAAAGATCTCTTCGCAGCATTTGATGATGACTCTACATGAATCTTCCCACTCTTGATACCAGCTTCAATACGCTCGCCTGTAAGTATCAGCTCGGTGAATCCGGCTGAAGAATTTCCAATCAAATGATTGAAGAATGGTCCTGACAATGTCCCCATGAACATATCAACCAACTCCCTATTGGACAAGGGTGGTTGAACTCTGCCTGCTAGATCTCTCCATTTCTGAGCATACTCCTTGAACTTCTCGTCACGACCCATAGACATGCTCTGTAGTTGCATGCGAGTGGGTGTCAATTCAGCATTGTACTCATATTGTCTATAGAAAGCATCAGCCAAGTCACTCCAAGTACGGATACGGTCATTCTCTAGCTGATAATACCACTCCAACTGAGTTCCGGACAAACTCTCTTGAAAATAATGCATCCACAACTTTCTGTCATCAGTGTGGGGACTGATCTTTTGAACATAGGTCTTCAAGTGCAGCTTCGGACAAGAAATGCCATCATATTTGGCAAAATTAGGAACTTTGAACTTAGGGGGAATCACCACACCAGGAACGAGACTCAGATCATCAAAATTCAGCCGAGACATTTTCAGATTTTCCACAGCATTCAGACGGTCTTCAAGTTGCTTGTACTTGTCATCTCCATCAGAGTACTGGTCATCATCATAGTGGTCTTCTCTGTCTTTCTCAGGCTCACGCTGGTTGCCTTCGCCATCCCCCTTGTTACTCCCTTCATTCTTGACACTGTTGTCAGAGTATTCAATCCGGCTGACTCTCTTAAGCCCACCTTTGTAGCGTCTGCCCATGTTGAGTAGACCCACAACCTTCTTCTTTCCGTTGATGAGCTTCTTCAGATCTTCTTGGCCTTGGACCAAGCTGGTGAACATCTGCTGAAACTGAGCATTCTGAACCTGGAGATCTTTGACAGTCTGTTCGAGAGCCATTGCTGCTAAAATAAATAGCAAGAGGATGAGAAAACCAATCTCCAATGTACCTGTGATGCAATGTTATGCTATGCTATGCAATGTTTATGCGAATGCAATGCAATGTTTTCAAGGACCTCTAGGATTTAAATTTGTTAAACAAGCAATGAACAAACAAATATTAGTTCTCTTTTATTCTTTTTCTTTTTAAGTACAAAAGATAGTTCAAAACAATAAAAGAAAAACATAATATAAAGCTTCTAGGTCTCCCATGGTCGCTTCCTCTTGGTGCCGAGGTAGGCGTTGATGTTGCGCTCCTCATGAAGTAGCTTGGTCAACTCTAGCACTTTCTTCTCACTTGCATAACACTGAGCTTCAAAGGTATCCCTCTCTTCTTTTAGTTGAATCCAGGATCTCTTCAAGTCTTCAAAATCAGCAGGCATATCAGGATGGAGAATAGTATAGGATTCGTCACCTATAGCAACAGGTTCCATAATTACGGGTACAACAGGCGTGAATGGCATCATGAGGTTTTGAGCTCGAGCTCGCACCCATTTGAGGTAAGGTTCCCAAGGAGTGGGGTTTTGGTGCCCCAAAGTCTTGGTATCAGTTTTCTTTACCATGCCCCAAGCGTGTATGAACCTTCGTCGGTAATTCTGGAGATCGTGATTGTAGTCAAACACAACATCTTGGAGAAGCATATCATGTGGACCATCTCTTCGAGCAAAACCAAACTGACGTAGAGCTAGAGAAGGGTTATAAGTAATACCTCCCCTTATACCAAGGAGTGGCACATTAGGGAATTCTCCACAACGCTCAATGAAGGTGAAGTCCTTTTGAGAGAAAAGACTCCAACGGATATCGGAAAGAGAGAGCGACATTAACCTTTGAGACCATTTCATCCTTTGTTCATTCTTCAAAACTGATGGAGGAAGGTGCGAAATAAACCACCTAGAAAGTAACGGTACACAACACATGAGAGTGCCTTGTCTTTTAGTAGTACGAGTATGGAGAGAATGTAGGATGTCTCCAAGTAAGGTAGGCACTGGATTGCGGGTAAGGAACAACTTGATGGCGTTGACATCTATGAATTGATCCGAGTTAGGGAATAGAACCAAACCATAAATTAGCAAGGCCACAATGTTTTCAAATGCATGGAAACTCATAACTTTGAGGAATTCTCGAGCTTTCTTAATCAAGAACTTGGCAAGTAAACCCTTAACTCCACTTCTGGTTTCCCAATTGGATTCAATATCTGAGCGCTTAAGATGTAAGGCTGATGCAATGTCTTCGTACTTAGGAACCTTTTCTAAACCGGTGAATGGCATTTGGTCAAGAATAGGTACCCCAAGTAGCTTAGAGAACTCTTCCAAGGTAGGAACTAACTGATAGTCTGGAAATGTAAAGCAATGGTGTTTCGGATCAAAGAACTGGAATAGGACATGCATCATATCTTCTTCAAAACCGGAGATAACCAAATCAAGTAGATAACCATGTCTTTTGATGAACTGAGCATGGTCGGGAATTTCTGAAACCAATTCTTTGAGTTGAGAAGGTATACCCATGAAGTTGATTCGGATAGTCTTTCTAGAAGCCATAACACCCTACAAAACAGAGCAAAGATAAATCCCTAGGTCCTTGAAATGGTTAGAAATGATATGCAATGCAGATGATGTCATGATGTCATGTATAGCACACACAAACAATTCACACAATGAGCCTATGGTTTAAGGCTTGCATGAGGTCTAGGTGATTACCCCACCAAAAGTTTGAGTTGGTTCATCCTGTCCTATAATAGTAACCGGGTTCTAGGAATCTCACATCATTGATCTTTCTCGTAGGCGCTTATTTCAATACGACTACCAAGTGGTCGACCAAAAATGTCCCAAAAGTCGATCTCAATGAGCGTAGCATCGAGTATCAACCAACCTCGGTCTACACAAAGCCGCCATCTCACTACCTTCTAATGGCCAAGATGGGTCAATTAAGGTTCTAAAAGTTAGTTAGCGCTTGATGACACACGCGAAGCCAAATACTATCCTCAACTTGGGAATGAGGAGTATCGGGACAACCAAAGTATCACGCTAACGTAGCCATCATGTTGACCGTTAAGTTATACGTCTAGCGGTCGCAATGATCTAATGCCACTTACCTAAAAGGAAACCCGGATCCGGTGTAGGATCCCCAACAATATAATACCCAAGCAACCCTTAAAAGTAAAGCAAGCAAGTCAAACAGAAAGCAATAAAAATGATCTATGAATCCTTAAGGCAATTCTCTCTTTAGGGTGTCTCCCCGGCAGAGTCGCCAGTTCTGTGATACGGTGAACTGACTTTTTTAGGATTTTTGTATCCAAATGTGCGGATAGCAAGAGTCGCCACCGACTTTTATTTTTATCCAATTAAGGGAAGGTAAAAGTACAGAAAAAGACCTTCGTTAGATTCTGAGTACGGGAGAATGGTTATGAAAAGGGAAGGTATTAGCACCCCTTTCCATCCGTAGTTATCTACGGGCTCTTAGTTGCTCTTAGATCACTTAAAAAAAACTTTGTGCTTTCTGTGTGTTTGAAAAATGTTTTGAAAAGGCATTTCGCTTTGACTTTGTAATGATTCATGTAGGAATGTATACAAAGTGTTCGGAAATGTTTCGTTTTGAAAAGAGTTTGAATTTTGACAAAAGTGTGTGGTGTGAAAAGCATTTTGATAGAGCAAGCAACTAAAAGTCTTATTACCTACTCAGAATTTGGTCGTTTTCGTATTTCTACATTCCTTTAGAATAGCGCTAGCCATACCATTAGTTAGTAGGTAGCTCCATTCGTTGGATGTAAGCGGGACAATCGAAGGGACATCGGATGGTCATAGAAGGCAACTTTGTAGGAAATATCCTAGCACATTCGAAGGGACTATCATCATTTTTCGTAGGCGACAATCGAGGGTCAAGATCATGTATTCGGAGGCGACATCGTGGGTCTTATGATCTTTGTATCGAAGGGACTATGATGATTTGTTTTGAAGGCAACAGTGCTAGAATACCTCTACGTTCGAGGGACATGACCATTGTTTGAATTCGTAAGGCAACGAGAGAGAATTACCCTAAGGGGTGCATGTGTGAAAGAGTGTGTCAATTCAGATATATGTTATCTTGAAAATAAAAGTGAGCTATGTTCAATTTTATCTTGCCATACACGCCTAATTACTAGCAATTGATAGGGTGCGGAAATTAAAATGCGGAATGTAAAAGTGCGGAAAGGTAAATCCTACGCTATTACATGGCTTTGGGGCAGATACATAATTAGGAGTGCGGAAAGTAAAAGTCCTAAATTAAACTATTACAACCCATATGCAATTACATTATTGAAAAAATAAAATAAAAACGGAAGAATCGTCTGAAACGGATGAACCTGTGAAACAAACGAGAAATCGGAAAATATGATGAAATTGAAATAAGAGAAAATGTTAGAAAAAATGCCAATTTTAATATGAGAAAATTTATGCATGCTGGAAATAAGATAAATATACTAAGATAATTTTTTGGGATTTTTTAGATGCAATTTAATAATTAAAAACTAATTAATAATGATTTAAATGCTAAAATAAAAATAAAAATAAATATGCATGCAAAAAGATATTTTTTAATTTTATAAATTAAATAAAGATTTTATAAAACTACTGTAAAAAGAAAAATATTTTTTGGTGTTTTTATAATGCTTAAATAAAAATATAGAAAAGAATTAAAATATGATGAAAATATTAAAATATAGAAAAACATGGAAAATATTGAGTTTGAAAAAGTGGAAAAAGGGATTGTCTGAACCAGGAATCGAACTGGGGACATCCCTTTCAAACCTTGAAAAACCACACGCTGACCAACTGAGCTACGCTGCTTCACTGTTTGGAAACGGATGAATTTGAAAATAACACGCGTCGCTCGCCTGTCTCCTCCCGCTCGCGCCATCCAGTCGTCTTCAACCTTTTGAATTTTCAAAAGTTAGCGTCGGCTTTGGTTCGACGCAAGGTTCCTGGCAAACATCAAAAATGCAACACACGTAATATAAATAAAATCCAAGGCCATGGTTCGATTCAGGATGTCAATCCGAATTCACTGGTATCGGTCTGGTTGGCCAATTTTTCCTATTTCATGAAACCCTAAATCGGTCACATGAACCCTAGACATGGTGATTCTCGTTCTAAGCCATGGAAATGCAATTAACCTGCCCAGAAAGCTTGTAAACTTCGTTCTAATCACAAAAACAACAACAAATCATGTTAAAAATGCATGAATAATGGAAATCGATTTTGAGAAAAATATGAACAAACCAAATTCGGATTTCGTGATTCTTGATGCTTTTGGACAATGTAAAGGTCTGGATCGATTCAGGAGGTATCAAGGAATATGTTTTGATGCTTGGAATCAATTGAATCGAGCTAAAATCCTGGCTACCACTTGCTTGCAACACACGGTTTTTTGAGTTTAGGTTAGGGTTTCTCCAAGCAATTTTTCTGTTCTCTTTTGATTGCTATGCATCATGTACTTATACTGGAAGGATTTGAGATTGAATTTGGTAAGAAATAATCAACATTCAATGGAAATCAAATTTTGATATTCTCATGAATTCAAATTTTCAAACTTTGTCCAATTTCAATCCAATCTTGCCAAATTTGATCCAATTTCGAAATTGCTGGCATTTATGAGTTGATTGGATCACAAGAAAGCAATAAAAATCAATCTTCCAATTAATTTTGATTTTATAATTTATTTTAAGATTTAATTTGCATTTAAATAAATAAATTACAAATTAAATAGAAAAATAAATCAAAAATTCGTGGCATTGGGCTTGGATATTCCTAATTGCATGAGGAACAAGTTAGGATGAAGAAAAAGTAGGCCCATTTGCAAAAGATTTGATTTTTAGAAGCATTTCTCTTTGTGCATTCTTTCAAAATCCCCCAACTTGTGAATGGTGTAACTTGCTCAATTTTCCACATTTTTGAGAGTTCTTGGTCTTTTTGGAAAGCTCTAAGAGTCCTCTAAACAATGTCTTTGGTTTCATCTCAATTGGAGTTACCATGCTCAATATATCTTCAAAACAAAAAGTTGACTTTTTGTTGACTTTTTGACCAATACAGCTGATTTCCAACCATCTGAGCAATTGTCTGAGGAAACTTGACTTGTAAGGCTTGAAACTTGACATGGAGAATCTTTGAAACATATGAGGAAGCATGGAAACCATTGGAGGTGTTAGAAGTCCATCTGAATCTGAGAAATGCCAAACCCTAGTTTGGGTTGATTGTCTAGGAGAGAGTTTGTCTGATCAACTCTTGAGGAATCCTTGAGTATAGATGTATGGAATGTCCTGAGGAACATGAGGGCAAATTTTGGGGTATGACAGCCTCGAGAATCGAATCTCCAATAGACCCCGAGTCAGAACCGGAACCAGAATCATCTTCTCCATCATCCTCATCTCCCACCTCCTCCTCAGCATTTGGCCCGACCCCGGGCCAACCAGCATATGCACTGAGCTGCTCTCCCGTGCGAGTGAAATGGTTCACTCCGGGCTCTCTAATCTGTAGAGCAAGGTGCTCCATGCTCTCATGCATAAACATGAATGCTCTCTGATGAGCGAGATGCATCTGCCTGTTCCATTCTTCTGATGGACTAGCCTGAGGAAGTGCCACGCAACACACGGAAGCATTATCACCAAGGGCCCTACAAAATCGATCACAGTAGTGATCATCGATAACTCCATCAATGGTGAGGTGCCCCACAGCAGGAAAGGCAACCTTCGCCTTTTTCAACAAACCCATGATCAGCCCAGGATATGTGAGAGAACACTTTATACGCTCCCCCCTGGAGGTATAACTAAGCGCAACCCTCTTCAGCTCATTCGCAATCAGACGACCAAAATCAATTTTCTCCTCATCGAGCATATAAGCAATCAAACCGGCCGTCTCCATGGGTATCGAAGATGTGTGGCTACGAGGTTTCAGATTGTATAGAGCCACACACATCATAACTCTGGCACTAGTCTTCAGACTGGCTCTGTTAAATTTCAATGGTTGGCCAGCCCGGTTCAATTCATAGGAGTGCCCGGACAAGCAAAGTTCCCTCCTCAGCATGTTAAAATCCCAGTTACCACGAGCCAGGTGCTCATGGTAAACATCCAGTTGGTCCTCTGGGGCTGTCCAGTTGATGCCCAGAAAACTGTTGATGGCAGTGCGAGAGAAAGATACCAACTTCCCCCGCACAATAGAAGCAAACCTAAATTCACTCCCCTCGGCCGGAATAGCATTTGCGTAGAATTCCGGCACAAGCTCAACATTGACCTTTGTCTGAGGCTCACAAAGAACATCCAACCCGTAGTTAGAAAGAATAGCATCGACAGCTGAATAATGACCATGCTCGCGGAGGCGGATGGTTCGCTCAGTCCAGATGTTTCGCTCTTCAAGCTCTCTGTAGCGAGCCTCCTGAGCATGGCCCACGAAGCGAACAGTGTCGAAAGCAGCGGGCCTAGAGGACCCGGTCCCAACAAAGGAAACTCGTTGCCTTTTCGGTGCCATCTGAAAATCAACACAAAAAAATCAACAGAAAAGTGACACCGAGGTGTCCATTAGCAAATATTCAAGCAAACAGCAGAGCAAATCAACCAACCAAAGCATTACGACTAATCGGAAAACACAAAAACACAGCAGAAGAATTTTCTGAAATTCTGCAGACCGCGCTGAGCGCGCTCTGCGATTTTCAGAAAAAATTCTTCTGCAAAACAGAATTTTTCTCCACAAAAACACATCCAATAGCAGCGAAAATACCATCCTAATACTTCTCTATCATCTAAACAACCTAATTCTAAGAGAAAATTCGAAAATTCCTAACCCTAGGTTTTCAAAATCTAACCTAAACATGCAATGTACACGAAATTGAGAGAAGAAAAGCATAGAATACTTACTAGGATGCCTTGGGAGATTGATTTGACAAAGAAATTCACAAAGATTTGAAGATTTTTGGTTGGAGATTTTTGGGGTTTTGAGAGAATGAAGAAAGATGAAGAAAATAGGGAAAAAGGGTTTAAAATAACCCTAACCCCTTTTAAAACTAATCAGGCCACGATTTGGGCCTCCAAAATCTGATTTTTTTAAAATATTTTTTTTAAAAAAAATCCCAGACCGCGCTGAGCGCGACCCCTACCGCGCTGAGCGCGAAACATTCTGCCAGATGGGTCAAAGTGTGCGCTGAGCGCGCTAAGCGGGACCTGCAGAATTTTGATTTTTCTGATAAAACAGCAAATTGACAGTTCGGGCATGTGGAAATGAGTTCAAGGAAGAATACTTACAATGTTGGGGTGCCTCCCAACAAGCGCTTTGTTTAACGTTGGTAGAGCTCGACGGTTCGGGATGATCATTGATCATCGAAGAAAATGTTGCCAACCTCATAATTTGCTCCTCCGAAATTGTAAACCTCCACGATTTCCTCCTTCGCCGCATCATTTCGAGAAACGTCAAGTTTGACCTTGGTATGCGTTGTTCCTTCAAAAAGCTTGAAAGCAACCTCTTTATCTTGCACTCTCACTTTCATCATTTCATTGTCGACATCAATCATCATGCGAGCCGTCTTCATGAATGGTCTTCCAAGAATCAATGGTATATCTCGATCCTCCTTCATGTCAATTACCACAAAATCCACAGGAAACAAGTATTTGTCCACTTTTACAACCATGTCTTTAACCACTCCATACGGTGAAATGGTTGACTTGTTGGCTAGTTGCAAAGTCATTCTTGTAGACTCCATTCTAACATTCCCCAATCTTTTAACAATGGATAACGGAATTAAATTGATTCTAGACCCTAGATCGATCAAGCCATTACCCTTGAATGTATCTCCAATGGCCACCGGCAACGTGACACTCCCCGGATCGAATTCCTTTACTGGAAGAGCTTGCTTGAGTATGGAGCTACAATTAGCATCAAGCAAAATTGTCTCCTTTTCTTTGTGCTTCTTCTTCCTTGTGAGCATATCCTTCATAAATTTCACATATTTCGGCATTTGCTCCAATGCTTCGGAAAATGGAATGTTTATGTGAAGTTGTTTAAAAATATCCATAAACCGAGCATATTGTCTTGCCTTCTCCTTCTTTGATGGCGCATGAGGGTAAGGTAAATTTTGAATGGGAGCCGCGCTTTCTTCTTTACTTCCCTTTTTACTCTTCCTTGCATTCTTCTCTTTCTTTTTACTTCCTTTACCATTTTCTTTCCCCTTTTCAACTAAGTTTGCCTCCCCTCCAACGTCATTGCTCTTCTTTTCAACTAAATCTTTCGACTCATCCTCCTCCATATCTTCATTATTTTTTTCAACTACTACATCATTTTCAACTAAATTTTCCTCCACATCAACATAATCAATTTTTTTAGAGGGAAGGTGAGGGTATGGTAGGCTTCTCAATGGATAAGTTACTTCCTTCTCTTTTCCCTTTTTCATTTTCTTCTTTTTCTCCTCTACTTTCTCCTTTTCAACTACACCATTTTCTTTTTCATTTTCAACTAACACCTCCGATTCATCCTCCTCTACATCTTCATCGCTTTCACAATCTGTCATCTCATTTTTATTTATAGTGAAAATTGCTTTGCAATACTCCTTCGGGTTTGTTTGAGTGGTTGGAGAAAATGATGTCGAAGCGCTTTGTTCGGAGAGTTGCTTAGCTAGTTGTCCCACTTGAGTTTCCAAATTCTTTATAGAAGCCTCCGTGCTCTTTTGATTAGCCATAGAAGCTTGCATAAATTGAGCTAGAGTGTCTTGAATGTTGGAAGACCTCACTTGATTTTGAGGTTGATTTGGCGGTTGAGCTTGATTTTGATTTTGAGTTTGATATGGATTTTGCCTACCTTGATTGTTGTTGTCTTGCCTCCACCCGCCTTGATAACCTTGGTTACCCCCTTTGTTGGTAACCTTGGCCTTGGTTTTGATAAGGGTAAGGAGCTCGTTGTTGGTACCCTTGCCCTTGGTTGGCCACATAGTTAGCTTCCTCATTTTCCGGAGGACAAAATCTGGTTTTATGATCTCCTTTACACAATTCACAACAAGCTATTTGGTGAGCTTGCTTACTTGATGTTCCTTGTAACTCCATGATTTGTTGAGGGAGTTTAGCCATTTGTTTTGTCAATTCTTCAACTTGTTTCGCAAACAATTTGTTTTGCGCTACAAGTGCTTCGTGACTCGAGCCAATTTCAAGTACTCCCGCTTTCACTTGTACACCTCCTTGGTCATGATGAGTTTGATGATCATTCCTACCCATCTTCTCAATTATTTGGATTGCTTCATAAGGTGTTTTTTGCCATCAAAGAACCTCCCGCCGTGGCATCCAACAACAATTTGTGTTGAGGTTGGAGACCATTTCGAAAAATATGAATTTGGGTAAGCTCGTCAAAACCATGGCTAGGACACTTCCTAAGCATAGACTTGTACCTTTCCCAAGCCCGATTCAAAGGCTCGTTTACTCCTTGTGAAAATACCGAAATAGCGGTCTTTGCCTCCATGAAACGCGATTGAGGAAAAAATCTTTCAAGAAACTTTTCCTCCAAAACGTTCCAATTTGTCATGGTTTCTTGCAATTGGTCTAGATACCAATCTTTTGCCTTCCCCACTAGAGAATGAGGGAAAAGCCTTTGAAAGTATTGTTCTTCTTGGTCTTCCGGAGCACCGGCCGCTCCCGCAATCTCATAGAACTTAGTAAGCTGGGTGTAAGGATCTTCATGGTCATGACCAGGAAATGGACTTGCATAGAGAAGTTGAAGCAAGCCCGTCTTCATCTCCGCGACCCTTGCATTTGCTTGGCGAGCAAATTGGGCATTGTGACGAGGGCTATTGACACACGGCCCCCGCGGTGGTGGTGGTGGTGGTTGATTCTCCGCCATAGTGGTGACTTCTCCAAACACGGGTGGTGTTGAAGAAGTAGATGCTTCTCCTCTTTCTTCTCTTTCTTGCCTTTGCCTAGCTTGTCTTTTTCTTCTTTTAGCACTACTATTAAGTCTTCTAGCCGTCCTTTTAATTTCGGGATCGAAAAGGAGTTGGTCGACCGGAATACTTCCCCGCATAAACTAATTCCTTAAAAAGTCTAGCCACACAAAAGAAACAAAGAGAGGTTAGAAGAAAATGTCTTAAAACACACAACTATTGCTATACTACCAACATCAAACGCCAATCCCCGGCAACGGCGCCATTTTTGTTGTAGGATTTTTCCGTAAACAAGTATTTTTAATTATCGATTCCTCAGGGATTGGTGTATGTTATAGTCTTTCAATAGAAAAGTGTATTTTAAGATATTGTAACCAAGGGGTTTGTTATCTACTCTACTAGAACCATGAGTTTCCAAACAATAACTAAATTAATTCTTTCAAAGAGAGTTATGGTTTGGATTAAAGAGAGTTTGAGATTGTTTTCAAATTAAAGAGGCATGTCAAGATTAGTTTCATTGATCTAGTTTCATACATATTCAATTAATCAAGTGATGAACATAATAGATGATTTCTACAAATACATATCCTCTCAATCTTGTAGATTTCCCACCAAGATTGTGAATGTTATCATGTTAATCCTTGCATGATTCCTCACTACAACTATTAACATGATAATCATTAAGTTCAATATTTTGTAAACACTAACACACAAATCTATTCCTAGCATTTGTTCATTAGAGGATGAATATCCTAGGTCTACTTTGAAGTATTCTTTTCCAAGCAAAACTCAAAGCATAAAGATGAAGAACAAAGATATTCAACTATATTAATCATCAACCATGTTCATACACAAATGGATTAAAAGAAATACATATTATAAAGATCAACTACCTCTAATCTTGGCACAAAAAGAGCTTAGCCACTCATTTCCAGGGTTGCTTGCTCTCAAGATTGTTGGTAGAGATGATGAACATAAGAAAAATCAAGAGAAAAGCTATGGTTTTTCTTCCAAAACTTGCCCTAGCTTTTACAAAGATGAAAGATAATGATGATGAAGTGTTTCTTTCTTCCTTTACAAGCCAAAAAGTCAGTTGAAGTGATGGGTTGGTGGCTCCAAAAGGTGAAAGCATGGGCTGTCCTTTTTTCTGAATTTCGCAGATCGCGCTGAGCGCGGTTAAGTCGCGCTGAGCGCGCTCATGCTGGCACCGCGCTGAGCGCGACCTGTAGCATGCTTCCTTTATCCAAAATTATCTTCAAAAAGAATCATCCCTAAAGCTCTTCAAAATTCTTGAATCCAAGCTTGGGAGAATTAGTAAATAAATTCCTACAATTAAGAGTTAAATAAGTTAAATAATATATATTAACAAAACTAGATAAAAACCTAATTTAACCAAAATACTAGAATGAATAATACTAATTAATTAAAAAGACATTGTTAAGGACCACAAAATCATGTACAAAATAACTACAATTTGGTCCTTAACAACTCTCCCCAACTTACTTCTTTGTTTGTCCCCAAACAAAAGTCAATAATCTCACAAAGCTAGAAGAACAAAATGCAAGCATGCAAACTCACACAAGAATAATGGTTCAAACTCGACATACCAGGCAAAAGCACACATCAATCGCTTCTTCGAAACACAACATGGCTATGAAGTAAGTTCTAAACACAATATATCAAAACATGTAACAAATAAAAGATATGTTCACAATTGAATCACCTAATCATTCCTTCAAAATTCATGAAGAACAACATGTATATTCACAAAGGACTAAACACTCTCACTAATAATTATGCACATCTAGAATAATTCATGCGTTCATCGAAATAAGTTAAATGATAAAATGGAAACAAAGATCACTAAGGACTTTCAAGGTTGTAACTTGGCTTAGGTTAGAAACAAGGGATATTTAAGTACAAAGCCATTGAAACGAATCGGGTAAAAGGATATGAAGAGCATTTCACAACTAATTCCCATTCCCCTTCTTCTTATTCACAACCTCTTTTCTTTTTCACACAATGATCCTCTTCTTTCTTTTCTTTTTGTTTTCTTTTCATATACAAATTTCTTTTCTTCTTTTGTTTTTTCTTTTCTCTATTATTTTTCTTTCTTTAGGATCATTGTGCCATCAATTCTAGGTTCTTTTTGATCCACCTCCCCAACTTCATTTATATCAATCCTTTTTTTATTCAAGAACATGCTCTTCAAGGGTTAATTAACAAAAGGGTTGGTATTCACAAAGAAGAAAATTTATAGAATGAATTATCATTGAATTTTTCAAAGATTATCAACAACTATTAAGTGGCCTACTTAACAATTAGTTGATTTGATACATTCATCCTACAAATACTATTTAAGCTCAAAAGGGTTCACAAGGATTCACTCACTCACGGGTAATTGAAGCCCTTTTAGAATTGGTGGTTTTTCTCATAATGCACAAAAATTGCCTTGATCATCTCTAAATTTCCAAGTTATCATAAACAAGTAAAGATTAAACATGAATCAAACGAGTTAACACAACTATTAGATACTCTATATTTGGTAAAAAGTGGAAGCTTCTCACATATATGGTTTATGTCCTAATGATTCGAATGTGAACACAAATTTTTTTTGTACATGCCAAGATGTTTTGCATAAAGAACAAATTTCATAGACATGTTATTATTCTACAAAACGATTAAATGTGTACCTTCTTTGTGGAATGAATCGAGAATTTTATCATCACCATCACTTTGGTGAAACACACTTACTAGCTTTGAAGAACCGTTGAAAATTTCGGACAAATCACAAGAAGTAAATTCAAACTAAATAACTATAATCTAAATATAAAATAAAATAGAACAAAATAAAAGAAAATAAACTAAAATAAAAAGACACCCCAAAATGGTGTTTAAAACTTAAAAAGAAGTACTTAGGCTCCATGCCTACAAAATATAAATTGGAATTACAAGCCTATCCCCAAAAATGGATTGCAAACAAAAAAATCCAGAGTTTTAAACTAAAATGCGAAAGTAAAAACTAAAACTAGAAAATACTGAAAGTAAAATAAAAACAGGAAAATAAAAGAGATCATCAATGAGTGGCCTCGAGAATCGAATCTCCAATAGACCCCGAGTCAGAACCGGAACCAGAATCATCTTCTCCATCATCCTCATCTCCCACCTCCTCTCAGATTTGGCCCGACCCGCCAACCAAAGATATGTGAGCTGCTCTCCCGTGCGAGTGAAATGGTTCACTCCGGGCTCTCTAATCTGTAGAGCAAGGTGCTCCATGCTCTCATGCATAAACATGAATGCTCTCTGATGAGCGAGATGCATCTGCCTGTTCCATTCTTCTGATGGACTAGCCTGAGGAAGTGCCGCTGCAACTGGTACAGCCTGGGAAGCAGTATTATCACCAAGGGCCCTACAAAATCGATCACAGTAGTGATCATCGATAACTCCATCAATGGTGAGGTGCCCCACAGCAGGAAAGGCAACCTTCGCCTTTTTCAACAAACCCATGATCAGCCCAGGATATGTGAGAGAACACTTTATACGCTCCCCCCTGGAGGTATAACTAAGCGCAACCCTCTTCAGCTCATTCGCAATCAGACGACCAAAATCAATTTTCTCCTCATCGAGCATATAAGCAATCAAACCGGCCGTCTCCATGGGTATCGAAGATGTGTGGCTACGAGGTTTCAGATTGTATAGAGCCACACACATCATAACTCTGGCACTAGTCTTCAGACTGGCTCTGTTAAATTTCAATGGTTGGCCAGCCCGGTTCAATTCATAGGAGTGCCCGGACAAGCAAAGTTCCCTCCTCAGCATGTTAAAATCCCAGTTACCACGAGCCAGGTGCTCATGGTAAACATCCAGTTGGTCCTCTGGGGCTGTCCAGTTGATGCCCAGAAAACTGTTGATGGCAGTGCGAGAGAAAGATACCAACTTCCCCCGCACAATAGAAGCAAACCTAAATTCACTCCCCTCGGCCGGAATAGCATTTGCGTAGAATTCCCGCACAAGCTCAACATTGACCTTTGTCTGAGGCTCACAAAGAACATCCAACCCGTAGTTAGAAAGAATAGCATCGACAGCTGAATAATGACCATGCTCGCGGAGGCGGATGGTTCGCTCAGTCCAGATGTTTCGCTCTTCAAGCTCTCTGTAGCGAGCCTCCTGAGCATGGCCCACGAAGCGAACAGTGTCGAAAGCAGCGGGCCTAGAGGACCCGGTCCCAACAAAGGAAACTCGTTGCCTTTTCGGTGCCATCTGAAAATCAACACAAAAAAATCAACAGAAAAGTGACACCGAGGTGTCCATTAGCAAATATTCAAGCAAACAGCAGAGCAAATCAACCAACCAAAGCATTACGACTAATCGGAAAACACAAAAACACAGCAGAAGAATTTTCTGAAATTCTGCAGACCGCGCTGAGCGGGCTCTGCGATTTTCAGAAAAAATTCTTCTGCAAAACAGAATTTTTCTCCACAAAAACACATCCAATAGCAGCGAAAATACCATCCTAATACTTCTCTATCATCTAAACAACCTAATTCTAAGAGAAAATTCGAAAATTTTTAACCCTAGGTTTTCAAAATCTAACCTAAATATGCAATGTACATGAAATTGAGAGAAGAAAAGCATAGAATACTTACTAGGATGCCTTGGGAGATTGATTTGACAAAGAAATTCACAAAGATTTGAAGATTTTTGGTTGGAGATTTTTGGGGTTTTGAGAGAATGAAGAAAGATGAAGAAAATAGGGAAAAAGGGTTTAAAATAACCCTAACCCCTTTTAAAACTAATCAGGCCACGATTTGGGCCTCCAAAATCTGATTTTTTTAAAATATTTTTTTTAAAAAAAATCCCAGACCGCGCTGAGCGCGACCCCTACCGCGCTGAGCGCGAAACATTCTGCCAGATGGGTCAAAGTGTGCGCTGAGCGCGCTAAGCGGGACCTGCAGAATTTTGATTTTTCTGATAAAACAGCAAATTGACAGTTCGGGCATGTGGAAATGAGTTCAAGGAAGAATACTTACAATGTTGGGGTGCCTCCCAACAAGCGCTTTGTTTAACGTTGGTAGAGCTCGACGGTTCGGGATGATCATTGATCATCGAAGAAAATG
This sequence comes from Vicia sativa, assembly GCA_021764765.1. Taxonomy (NCBI): domain Eukaryota; kingdom Viridiplantae; phylum Streptophyta; class Magnoliopsida; order Fabales; family Fabaceae; genus Vicia; species Vicia sativa. The sequence continues at coordinate 20,837,475 of CM038794.1, forward strand.
TTGCCAACCTCATAATTTGCTCCTCCGAAATTGTAAACCTCCACGATTTCCTCCTTCGCCGCATCATTTCGAGAAACGTCAAGTTTGACCTTGGTATGCGTTGTTCCTTCAAAAAGCTTGAAAGCAACCTCTTTATCTTGCACTCTCACTTTCATCATTTCATTGTCGACATCAATCATCATGCGAGCCGTCTTCATGAATGGTCTTCCAAGAATCAATGGTATATCTCGATCCTCCTTCATGTCAATTACCACAAAATCCACAGGAAACAAGTATTTGTCCACTTTTACAACCATGTCTTTAACCACTCCATACGGTGAAATGGTTGACTTGTTGGCTAGTTGCAAAGTCATTCTTGTAGACTCCATTCTAACATTCCCCAATCTTTTAACAATGGATAACGGAATTAAATTGATTCTAGACCCTAGATCGATCAAGCCATTACCCTTGAATGTATCTCCAATGGCCACCGGCAACGTGACACTCCCCGGATCGAATTCCTTTACTGGAAGAGCTTGCTTGAGTATGGAGCTACAATTAGCATCAAGCAAAATTGTCTCCTTTTCTTTGTGCTTCTTCTTCCTTGTGAGCATATCCTTCATAAATTTCACATATTTCGGCATTTGCTCCAATGCTTCGGAAAATGGAATGTTTATGTGAAGTTGTTTAAAAATATCCATAAACCGAGCATATTGTCTTGCCTTCTCCTTCTTTGATGGCGCATGAGGGTAAGGTAAATTTTGAATGGGAGCCGCGCTTTCTTCTTTACTTCCCTTTTTACTCTTCCTTGCATTCTTCTCTTTCTTTTTACTTCCTTTACCATTTTCTTTCCCCTTTTCAACTAAGTTTGCCTCCCCTCCAACGTCATTGCTCTTCTTTTCAACTAAATCTTTCGACTCATCCTCCTCCATATCTTCATTATTTTTTTCAACTACTACATCATTTTCAACTAAATTTTCCTCCACATCAACATAATCAATTTTTTTAGAGGGAAGGTGAGGGTATGGTAGGCTTCTCAATGGATAAGTTACTTCCTTCTCTTTTCCCTTTTTCATTTTCTTCTTTTTCTCCTCTACTTTCTCCTTTTCAACTACACCATTTTCTTTTTCATTTTCAACTAACACCTCCGATTCATCCTCCTCTACATCTTCATCGCTTTCACAATCTGTCATCTCATTTTTATTTATAGTGAAAATTGCTTTGCAATACTCCTTCGGGTTTGTTTGAGTGGTTGGAGAAAATGATGTCGAAGCGCTTTGTTCGGAGAGTTGCTTAGCTAGTTGTCCCACTTGAGTTTCCAAATTCTTTATAGAAGCCTCCGTGCTCTTTTGATTAGCCATAGAAGCTTGCATAAATTGAGCTAGAGTGTCTTGAATGTTGGAAGACCTCACTTGATTTTGAGGTTGATTTGGCGGTTGAGCTTGATTTTGATTTTGAGTTTGATATGGATTTTGCCTACCTTGATTGTTGTTGTCTTGCCTCCACCCGCCTTGATAACCTTGGTTACCCCTTTGTTGGTAACCTTGGCCTTGGTTTTGATAAGGGTAAGGAGCTCGTTGTTGGTACCCTTGCCCTTGGTTGGCCACATAGTTAGCTTCCTCATTTTCCGGAGGACAAAATCTGGTTTTATGATCTCCTTTACACAATTCACAACAAGCTATTTGGTGAGCTTGCTTACTTGATGTTCCTTGTAACTCCATGATTTGTTGAGGGAGTTTAGCCATTTGTTTTGTCAATTCTTCAACTTGTTTCGCAAACAATTTGTTTTGCGCTACAAGTGCTTCGTGACTCGAGCCAATTTCAAGTACTCCCGCTTTCACTTGTACACCTCCTTGGTCATGATGAGTTTGATGATCATTCCTACCCATCTTCTCAATTATTTGGATTGCTTCATAAGGTGTTTTTGCCATCAAAGAACCTCCCGCCGTGGCATCCAACAACAATTTGTGTTGAGGTTGGAGACCATTTCGAAAAATATGAATTTGGGTAAGCTCGTCAAAACCATGGCTAGGACACTTCCTAAGCATAGACTTGTACCTTTCCCAAGCCCGATTCAAAGGCTCGTTTACTCCTTGTGAAAATACCGAAATAGCGGTCTTTGCCTCCATGAAACGCGATTGAGGAAAAAATCTTTCAAGAAACTTTTCCTCCAAAACGTTCCAATTTGTCATGGTTTCTTGCAATTGGTCTAGATACCAATCTTTTGCCTTCCCCACTAGAGAATGAGGGAAAAGCCTTTGAAAGTATTGTTCTTCTTGGTCTTCCGGAGCACCGGCCGCTCCCGCAATCTCATAGAACTTAGTAAGCTGGGTGTAAGGATCTTCATGGTCATGACCAGGAAATGGACTTGCATAGAGAAGTTGAAGCAAGCCCGTCTTCATCTCCGCGACCCTTGCATTTGCTTGGCGAGCAAATTGGGCATTGTGACGAGGGCTATTGACACACGGCCCCCGCGGTGGTGGTGGTGGTGGTGGTTGATTCTCCGCCATAGTGGTGACTTCTCCAAACACGGGTGGTGTTGAAGAAGTAGATGCTTCTCCTCTTTCTTCTCTTTCTTGCCTTTGCCTAGCTTGTCTTTTTCTTCTTTTAGCACTACTATTAAGTCTTCTAGCCGTCCTTTTAATTTCGGGATCGAAAAGGAGTTGGTCGACCGGAATACTTCCCCGCATAAACTAATTCCTTAAAAAGTCTAGCCACACAAAAGAAACAAAGAGAGGTTAGAAGAAAATGTCTTAAAACACACAACTATTGCTATACTACCAACATCAAACGCCAATCCCCGGCAACGGCGCCATTTTTGTTGTAGGATTTTTCCGTAAACAAGTATTTTTAATTATCGATTCCTCAGGGATTGGTGTATGTTATAGTCTTTCAATAGAAAAGTGTATTTTAAGATATTGTAACCAAGGGGTTTGTTATCTACTCTACTAGAACCATGAGTTTCCAAACAATAACTAAATTAATTCTTTCAAAGAGAGTTATGGTTTGGATTAAAGAGAGTTTGAAATTGTTTTCAAATTAAAGAGGCATGTCAAGATTAGTTTCATTGATCTAGTTTCATACATATTCAATTAATCAAGTGATGAACATAATAGATGATTTCTACAAATACATATCCTCTCAATCTTGTAGATTTCCCACCAAGATTGTGAATGTTATCATGTTAATCCTTGCATGATTCCTCACTACAACTATTAACATGATAATCATTAAGTTCAATATTTTGTAAACACTAACACACAAATCTATTCCTAGCATTTGTTCATTAGAGGATGAATATCCTAGGTCTACTTTGAAGTATTCTTTTCCAAGCAAAACTCAAAGCATAAAGATGAAGAACAAAGATATTCAACTATATTAATCATCAACCATGTTCATACACAAATGGATTAAAAGAAATACATATTATAAAGATCAACTACCTCTAATCTTGGCACAAAAAGAGCTTAGCCACTCATTTCCAGAGTTGCTTGCTCTCAAGATTGTTGGTAGAGATGATGAACATAAGAAAAATCAAGAGAAAAGCTATGGTTTTTCTTCCAAAACTTGCCCTAGCTTTTACAAAGATGAAAGATAATGATGATGAAGTGTTTCTTTCTTCCTTTACAAGCCAAAAAGTCAGTTGAAGTGATGGGTTGGTGGCTCCAAAAGGTGAAAGCATGGGCTGTCCTTTTTTCTGAATTTCGCAGATCGCGCTGAGCGCGGTTAAGTCGCGTTGAGCGCGCTCATGCTGGCACCGCGCTGAGCGCGACCTGTAGCATGCTTCCTTCATCCAAAAGTATCTTCAAAAAGAATCATCCCTAAAGCTCTTCAAAATTCTTGAATCCAAGCTTGGGAGAATTAGTAAATAAATTCCTACAATTAAGAGTTAAATAAGTTAAATAATATATATTAACAAAACTAGATTAAAACCTAATTTAACCAAAATACTAGAATAAATAATACTAATTAATTAAAAAAGACATTGTTAAGGACCACAAAATCATGTACAAAATAACTACAATTTGGTCCTTAACAACTCTCCCCAACTTCTTTGTTTGTCCCAAACAAAAGTCAATAATCTCACAAAGCTAGAAGAACAAAATGCAAGCATGCAAACTCACACAAGAATAATGGTTCAAACTCGACATACCAGGCAAAAGCACACATCAATCGCTTCTTCGAAACACAACATGGCTATGAAGTAAGTTCTAAACACAATATATCAAAACATGTAACAAATAAAAGATATGTTCACAATTGAATCACCTAATCATTCCTTCAAAATTCATGAAGAACAACATGTATATTCACAAAGGACTAAACACTCTCACTAATAATTATGCACATCTAGAATAATTCATGCGTTCATCGAAATAAGTTAAATGATAAAATGGAAACAAAGATCACTAAGGACTTTCAAGGTTGTAACTTGGCTTAGGTTAGAAACAAGGGATATTTAAGTACAAAGCCATTGAAACGAATCGGGTAAAAGGATATGAAGAGCATTTCACAACTAATTCCCATTCCCTTCTTCTTATTCACAACCTCTTTTCTTTTTCACACAATGATCCTCTTCTTTCTTTTCTTTTTGTTTTCTTTTCATATACAAATTTCTTTTCTTCTTTTGTTTTTTCTTTTCTCTATTATTTTTCTTTCTTTAGGATCATTGTGCCATCAATTCTAGGTTCTTTTTGATCCACCTCCCCAACTTCATTTATATCAATCCTTTTTTTATTCAAGAACATGCTCTTCAAGGGTTAATTAACAAAAGGGTTGGTATTCACAAAGAAGAAAATTTATAGAATGAATTATCATTGAATTTTTCAAAGATTATCAACAACTATTAAGTGGCCTACTTAACAATTAGTTGATTTGATACATTCATCCTACAAATACTATTTAAGCTCAAAAGGGTTCACAAGGATTCACTCACTCACGGGTAATTGAAGCCCTTTTAGAATTGGTGGTTTTTCTCATAATGCACAAAAATTGCCTTGATCATCTCTAAATTTCCAAGTTATCATAAACAAGTAAAGATTAAACATGAATCAAACGAGTTAACACAACTATTAGATACTCTATATTTGGTAAAAAGTGGAAGCTTCTCACATATATGGTTTATGTCCTAATGATTCGAATGTGAACACAAATTTTTTTTGTACATGCCAAGATGTTTTGCATAAAGAACAAATTTCATAGACATGTTATTATTCTACAAAACGATTAAATGTGTACCTTCTTTGTGGAATGAATCGAGAATTTTATCATCACCATCACTTTGGTGAAACACACTTACTAGCTTTGAAGAACCGTTGAAAATTTCGGACAAATCACAAGAAGTAAATTCAAACTAAATAACTATAATCTAAATATAAAATAAAATAGAACAAAATAAAAGAAAATAAACTAAAATAAAAAGACACCCCAAAATGGTGTTTAAAACTTAAAAAGAAGTACTTAGGCTCCATGCCTACAAAATATAAATTGGAATTACAAGCCTATCCCCAAAAATGGATTGCAAACAAAAAAATCCAGAGTTTTAAACTAAAATGCGAAAGTAAAAACTAAAACTAGAAAATACTGAAAGTAAAATAAAAACAGGAAAATAAAAGAGATCATCAATGAGTGGCCTCGAGAATCGAATCTCCAATAGACCCCGAGTCAGAACCGGAACCAGAATCATCTTCTCCATCATCCTCATCTCCCACCTCCTCCTCAGCATTTGGCCCGACCCCGGGCCAACCAGCATATGCACTGAGCTGCTCTCCCGTGCGAGTGAAATGGTTCACTCCGGGCTCTCTAATCTGTAGAGCAAGGTGCTCCATGCTCTCATGCATAAACATGAATGCTCTCTGATGAGCGAGATGCATCTGCCTGTTCCATTCTTCTGATGGACTAGCCTGAGGAAGTGCCGCTGCAACTGGTACAGCCTGGGAAGCAGTATTATCACCAAGGGCCCTACAAAATCGATCACAGTAGTGATCATCGATAACTCCATCAATGGTGAGGTGCCCCACAGCAGGAAAGGCAACCTTCGCCTTTTTCAACAAACCCATGATCAGCCCAGGATATGTGAGAGAACACTTTATACGCTCCCCCCTGGAGGTATAACTAAGCGCAACCCTCTTCAGCTCATTCGCAATCAGACGACCAAAATCAATTTTCTCCTCATCGAGCATATAAGCAATCAAACCGGCCGTCTCCATGGGTATCGAAGATGTGTGGCTACGAGGTTTGATTGTATAGAGCCACACACATCATAACTCTGGCACTAGTCTTCAGACTGGCTCTGTTAAATTTCAATGGTTGGCCAGCCCGGTTCAATTCATAGGAGTGCCCGGACAAGCAAAGTTCCCTCCTCAGCATGTTAAAATCCCAGTTACCACGAGCCAGGTGCTCATGGTAAACATCCAGTTGGTCCTCTGGGGCTGTCCAGTTGATGCCCAGAAAACTGTTGATGGCAGTGCGAGAGAAAGATACCAACTTCCCCCGCACAATAGAAGCAAACCTAAATTCACTCCCCTCGGCCGGAATAGCATTTGCGTAGAATTCCCGCACAAGCTCAACATTGACCTTTGTCTGAGGCTCACAAAGAACATCCAACCCGTAGTTAGAAAGAATAGCATCGACAGCTGAATAATGACCATGCTCGCGGAGGCGGATGGTTCGCTCAGTCCAGATGTTTCGCTCTTCAAGCTCTCTGTAGCGAGCCTCCTGAGCATGGCCCACGAAGCGAACAGTGTCGAAAGCAGCGGGCCTAGAGGACCCGGTCCCAACAAAGGAAACTCGTTGCCTTTTCGGTGCCATCTGAAAATCAACACAAAAAAATCAACAGAAAAGTGACACCGAGGTGTCCATTAGCAAATATTCAAGCAAACAGCAGAGCAAATCAACCAACCAAAGCATTACGACTAATCGGAAAACACAAAAACACAGCAGAAGAATTTTCTGAAATTCTGCAGACCGCGCTGAGCGCGCTCTGCGATTTTCAGAAAAAATTCTTCTGCAAAACAGAATTTTTCTCCACAAAAACACATCCAATAGCAGCGAAAATACCATCCTAATACTTCTCTATCATCTAAACAACCTAATTCTAAGAGAAAATTCGAAAATTCCTAACCCTAGGTTTTCAAAATCTAACCTAAACATGCAATGTACACGAAATTGAGAGAAGAAAAGCATAGAATACTTACTAGGATGCCTTGGGAGATTGATTTGACAAAGAAATTCACAAAGATTTGAAGATTTTTGGTTGGAGATTTTTGGGGTTTTGAGAGAATGAAGAAAGATGAAGAAAATAGGGAAAAAGGGTTTAAAATAACCCTAACCCCTTTTAAAACTAATCAGGCCACGATTTGGGCCTCCAAAATCTGATTTTTTTAAAATATTTTTTTTAAAAAAAATCCCAGACCGCGCTGAGCGCGACCCCTACCGCGCTGAGCGCGAAACATTCTGCCAGATGGGTCAAAGTGTGCGCTGAGCGCGCTAAGCGGGACCTGCAGAATTTTGATTTTTCTGATAAAACAGCAAATTGACAGTTCGGGCATGTGGAAATGAGTTCAAGGAAGAATACTTACAATGTTGGGGTGCCTCCCAACAAGCGCTTTGTTTAACGTTGGTAGAGCTCGACGGTTCGGGATGATCATTGATCATCGAAGAAAATGTTGCCAACCTCATAATTTGCTCCTCCGAAATTGTAAACCTCCACGATTTCCTCCTTCGCCGCATCATTTCGAGAAACGTCAAGTTTGACCTTGGTATGCGTTGTTCCTTCAAAAAGCTTGAAAGCAACCTCTTTATCTTGCACTCTCACTTTCATCATTTCATTGTCGACATCAATCATCATGCGAGCCGTCTTCATGAATGGTCTTCCAAGAATCAATGGTATATCTCGATCCTCCTTCATGTCAATTACCACAAAATCCACAGGAAACAAGTATTTGTCCACTTTTACAACCATGTCTTTAACCACTCCATACGGTGAAATGGTTGACTTGTTGGCTAGTTGCAAAGTCATTCTTGTAGACTCCATTCTAACATTCCCCAATCTTTTAACAATGGATAACGGAATTAAATTGATTCTAGACCCTAGATCGATCAAGCCATTACCCTTGAATGTATCTCCAATGGCCACCGGCAACGTGACACTCCCCGGATCGAATTCCTTTACTGGAAGAGCTTGCTTGAGTATGGAGCTACAATTAGCATCAAGCAAAATTGTCTCCTTTTCTTTGTGCTTCTTCTTCCTTGTGAGCATATCCTTCATAAATTTCACATATTTCGGCATTTGCTCCAATGCTTCGGAAAATGGAATGTTTATGTGAAGTTGTTTAAAAATATCCATAAACCGAGCATATTGTCTTGCCTTCTCCTTCTTTGATGGCGCATGAGGGTAAGGTAAATTTTGAATGGGAGCCGCGCTTTCTTCTTTACTTCCCTTTTTACTCTTCCTTGCATTCTTCTCTTTCTTTTTACTTCCTTTACCATTTTCTTTCCCCTTTTCAACTAAGTTTGCCTCCCCTCCAACGTCATTGCTCTTCTTTTCAACTAAATCTTTCGACTCATCCTCCTCCATATCTTCATTATTTTTTTCAACTACTACATCATTTTCAACTAAATTTTCCTCCACATCAACATAATCAATTTTTTTAGAGGGAAGGTGAGGGTATGGTAGGCTTCTCAATGGATAAGTTACTTCCTTCTCTTTTCCCTTTTTCATTTTCTTCTTTTTCTCCTCTACTTTCTCCTTTTCAACTACACCATTTTCTTTTTCATTTTCAACTAACACCTCCGATTCATCCTCCTCTACATCTTCATCGCTTTCACAATCTGTCATCTCATTTTTATTTATAGTGAAAATTGCTTTGCAATACTCCTTCGGGTTTGTTTGAGTGGTTGGAGAAAATGATGTCGAAGCGCTTTGTTCGGAGAGTTGCTTAGCTAGTTGTCCCACTTGAGTTTCCAAATTCTTTATAGAAGCCTCCGTGCTCTTTTGATTAGCCATAGAAGCTTGCATAAATTGAGCTAGAGTGTCTTGAATGTTGGAAGACCTCACTTGATTTTGAGGTTGATTTGGCGGTTGAGCTTGATTTTGATTTTGAGTTTGATATGGATTTTGCCTACCTTGATTGTTGTTGTCTTGCCTCCACCCGCCTTGATAACCTTGGTTACCCCTTTGTTGGTAACCTTGGCCTTGGTTTTGATAAGGGTAAGGAGCTCGTTGTTGGTACCCTTGCCCTTGGTTGGCCACATAGTTAGCTTCCTCATTTTCCGGAGGACAAAATCTGGTTTTATGATCTCCTTTACACAATTCACAACAAGCTATTTGGTGAGCTTGCTTACTTGATGTTCCTTGTAACTCCATGATTTGTTGAGGGAGTTTAGCCATTTGTTTTGTCAATTCTTCAACTTGTTTCGCAAACAATTTGTTTTGCGCTACAAGTGCTTCGTGACTCGAGCCAATTTCAAGTACTCCCGCTTTCACTTGTACACCTCCTTGGTCATGATGAGTTTGATGATCATTCCTACCCATCTTCTCAATTATTTGGATTGCTTCATAAGGTGTTTTTGCCATCAAAGAACCTCCCGCCGTGGCATCCAACAACAATTTGTGTTGAGGTTGGAGACCATTTCGAAAAATATGAATTTGGGTAAGCTCGTCAAAACCATGGCTAGGACACTTCCTAAGCATAGACTTGTACCTTTCCCAAGCCCGATTCAAAGGCTCGTTTACTCCTTGTGAAAATACCGAAATAGCGGTCTTTACCTCCATGAAACGCGATTGAGGAAAAAATCTTTCAAGAAACTTTTCCTCCAAAACGTTCCAATTTGTCATGGTTTCTTGCAATTGGTCTAGATACCAATCTTTTGCCTTCCACACTAGAGAATGAGGGAAAAGCCTTTGAAAGTATTGTTCTTCTTGGTCTTCCGGAGCACCGGCCGCTCCCGCGATCTCATAGAACTTAGTAAGCTGGGTGTAAGGATCTTCATGGTCATGACCAGGAAATGGACTTGCATAGAGAAGTTGAAGCAAGCCCGTCTTCATCTCCGCGACCCTTGCATTTGCTTGGCGAGCAAATTGGGCATTGTGACGAGGGCTATTGACACACGGCCCCCGCGGTGGTGGTGGTGGTGGTGGTTGATTCTCCGCCATAGTGGTGACTTCTCCAAACACGGGTGGTGTTGAAGAAGTAGATGCTTCTCCTCTTTCTTCTCTTTCTTGCCTTTGCCTAGCTTGTCTTTTTCTTCTTTTAGCACTACTATTAAGTCTTCTAGCCGTCCTTTTAATTTCGGGATCGAAAAGGAGTTGGTCGACCGGAATACTTCCCCGCATAAACTAATTCCTTAAAAAGTCTAGCCACACAAAAGAAACAAAGAGAGGTTAGAAGAAAATGTCTTAAAACACACAACTATTGCTATACTACCAACATCAAACGCCAATCCCCGGCAACGGCGCCATTTTTTGTTGTAGGATTTTTCCGTAAACAAGTATTTTTAATTATTGATTCCTCAGGGATTGGTGTATGTTATAGTCTTTCAATAGAAAAGTGTATTTTAAGATATTGTAACCAAGGGGTTTGTTATCTACTCTACTAGAACCATGAGTTTCCAAACAATAACTAAATTAATTCTTTCAAAGAGAGTTATGGTTTGGATTAAAGAGAGTTTGAGATTGTTTTCAAATTAAAGAGGCATGTCAAGATTAGTTTCATTGATCTAGTTTCATATATATTCAATTAATCAAGTGATGAACATAATAGATGATTTCTACAAATACATATCCTCTCAATCTTGTAGATTTCCCACCAAGATTGTGAATGTTATCATGTTAATCCTTGCATGATTCCTCACTACAACTATTAACATGATAATCATTAAGTTCAATATTTTGTAAACACTAACACACAAATCTATTCCTAGCATTTGTTCATTAGAGGATGAATATCCTAGGTCTACTTTGAAGTATTCTTTTCCAAGCAAAACTCAAAGCATAAAGATGAAGAACAAAGATATTCAACTATATTAATCATCAACCATGTTCATACACAAATGGATTAAAAGAAATACATATTATAAAGATCAACTACCTCTAATCTTGGCACAAAAAGAGCTTAGCCACTCATTTCCAGAGTTGCTTGCTCTCAAGATTGTTGGTAGAGATGATGAACATAAGAAAAATCAAGAGAAAAGCTATGGTTTTTCTTCCAAAACTTGCCCTAGCTTTTACAAAGATGAAAGATAATGATGATGAAGTGTTTCTTTCTTCCTTTACAAGCCAAAAAGTCAGTTGAAGTGATGGGTTGGTGGCTCCAAAAGGTGAAAGCATGGGCTGTCCTTTTTTCTGAATTTCGCAGATCGCGCTGAGCGCGGTTAAGTCGCGCTGAGCGCGCTCATGCTGGCACCGCGCTGAGCGCGACCTGTAGCATGCTTCCTTTATCCAAAATTATCTTCAAAAAGAATCATCCCTAAAGCTCTTCAAAATTCTTGAATCCAAGCTTGGGAGAATTAGTAAATAAATTCCTACAATTAAGAGTTAAATAAGTTAAATAATATATATTAACAAAACTAGATTAAAACCTAATTTAACCAAAATACTAGAATAAATAATACTAATTAATTAAAAAGACATTGTTAAGGACCACAAAATCATGTACAAAATAACTACAATTTGGTCCTTAACAAGCGCCTCTAACAAATATACAAATTATGGATCATCCTCATCAGCACCAACTTTCTGGAGGTAACGATGAATCAAGACAGAGACACGAGCCCAATTAGAATTAGATGGCCCTGTTTCATATCGAGGAACTGAAACCTCTCATGGTGCATTCTGAGGTGGTGGTACTAATCTAATGTGACAAACGATAATACCAATCCAAATAATCTGGACCAGTCTCAGATGGAAAGATGACATGTGATGTCCGTACAATAACCTCTATGACACTATGATCATAGCCAATCCAGTTAACATCGACCTCGGTCTCAATAACACTAGTAGGTGTATGTGGTATATACTGCCTCAAACCAAACTGGCGTAAACATCTATCAGGAAAGTATAAAATAATGGTGTCTCCCTACTTTAGGCCTCTTATGAACAATCAAATCTCATCAAATGGGCACCTTTATGGTCCTTAAATGGGCGCCATACAATATCAACTAGTGTCAACACATCCTGAATAGTGTCATACCCCAAATTTTGACCTAATATACCACCTTACATTTGCATCATTGCATCACTAACAGTCCAGAATAGGATTAATCGAGTGTAACATTCACAGGTCAAAATTAGGGTTTCATCTGATTTTCATCTGATTCAAGAGGCAATCAATTAGGGTTTGAGTTTTTCTCACCTCATTTGATCTATCTTGATCAAATCATCAACCTCTGATCATCAGATACCCATTTTTCTCATAGATCAATCGAGGATCGACCAATTAGGGTTTTGATCGAGCATGAGAATTCTCTGACTTTTTGAGCAAGAAATGACTTTTTTGGATAGAGATTGGTCATCATATCTTAGATACAACCTCTTGACCTAATTTCTGGATTCAAAACATCACAGAAGCTCACAGACTTCATCAGTCAATTTCAGAAACATCTGGTGAAAATTCATCTCCACAGAAAAGTCAAACTTTGACTTTTGGTCAAATTTTTCAAAACAAAACTTTTTCAATCATAAAAATACTTCAAATGATCCATCATGATCATAAAAAATCAAAGAATTTGAAAAACTCAACAAAAAGTCAAAAGTTCTAACACTTAGAAAATTTTCTAAGTGTTGAAATTTCTTATTTTTTCCAAACTTCATGCCATTTTTTCACCAAGTTCCAATTTGAATTGGAAAAAACTCAAAACATGAAAGTTGTAGCTTGTGAAACAAGCTTTCCAAAATGTCCAAGAACTATCAAATCCATGGAGTCTAGCTATGCTTTTGAAATTAAAACATAAGGCTCCATGAAATTGATTTTCCAAGAGTCAAAACTTCAATTATAGGTCATTTTGAGTTTTCTTCATCTAGAAGCAATACAAACTTGCCAAATTGATCATTGAGATGATAAATATCAGCTAGAGATAATTTAGATTGGATAGAATCAATTTGAAGATTTTTCACACAGGGTAAAAAGAGGAAACTTCCTTTTGCTTTTGAAAAGTCATTCTTACCCCTTAAGGCATCCTTGATTCACCAATTGCCATGTACTCTTGCCTAACATTTCAGAATCTTTTGGCCTATAAATAGATCACATTTCAAGTCCAAAACAACACCAAAGCATTGCAAAGTTATGCTTTCTCACTTCTTTCTTCAAAATCAAGAAACATAATGCATTTTGAGCAAACTTGCAATTTTTAAATTCAGTCAAAACCATGATAAACTTTGGTGTCTAACATGCTTTGATATCCATTTGAAACTTGTTTAGAACTTAAAATCATAACAAGAACAGGCAAAAATCAGAAATCACATGTCATGCTTTCAAACTTTCCATAACTGCCATAACATTCGAATTTGAAGTTTGGCTTGATTAGTTTGTGTTGTGATCATTCAAACACCTTCCATATACCTCATGTATATGATCCAGATCAATAACTAACAACTGTAACTCCATTAACCCCGATTTCGAGTTTCATGTTAAGCTGACTGCAGGTTGACTTGGGTAGCATAATTGAAGCAAGCTCAAAGCAAGCAGACCACTTCCATAGCTTCCATACATGCCGATGATGCTGTAGCAATCAAGAAACAAGTTCTGGAAACGCGTTTGCATCTTCTTCGATCTCCACTTGCACAGGTATGAACACGAACTGTGATATCCATATTCTTTGAACTTAAACAAAAAAACTCTTGGCCGATCTCTTTCTGCACTCATCACGATCATAAGCCCTCAAAAAAATCAAAGAATCATTAACTGTGCATCATTTAATTTAGGATCTTAGTTTCTAGGGTTCTTCGTGATTCCAGAAATCCAAACATGCTAGGCTTAAAATAAATGCAATTAACAAGTACCATCATGTTCGTTGTTCAAAATCAAGCAAGTTTCATTTTTACTTCGTCCAATTTCATTGAGAAACGAAGATGGTAGCTTGGATTATAGAATCTGAGAATCAAAGGAGGCGAAGAACACTGCGCGCGTGTTCTTGAGTTTGAATTTTCAAATATTCCAATCTTTTATTTACACGTGTTCCTGATCCACTAACACCAGATGCGCGTTTGTCCCAGTGGTAGCTTGTTTGCCTTTAAGTCTTTCTGACACGTGTGCTACCCAATGGTCATGGGTTCAATCCCTCTCAAGACCATTCTTTTTCAAACTTTTCCATTTTTTCATGTTTTTTTACAAAACTTTCACAATTTTTTTGACCAATCAAAACTCCTCATTTTGAGGTGATTTTTTGAACACTTGTCAATAAATGTATCTATTTTATGATAGTACAAAAATTTTCAGAAAAAACTTTCATCTGATTATATTTTAATCGAGCCGAAAACGACGTTCTGAACACTTTTCAAACCTCCTTAAAAGGTAAACTTTTCAAGTTTTCGACTTCCGATTCTTTTCAAAACTTCTCCTAAATCAACTTCACATTTCAAAATACTTTCAAAATCATTTTTCAAAACTTTTCATCAAAACTTGCATCTTTTTACCATGATCGATCCGATTTAAACGATGAAACCGAATTCATTTTCTCTCGAATTTCTCAATCGATCATGGGCCTCCCTCACGGTGTAAGTCCCATAAAATTCTTTTATGTACATATTTAATTTTCATTGTACATATTCAAAACATCTTTGTTAATATTCAAACATAAACAGACTTCTTTCGTTTGTTTTCATCTGTTTGTTTATGTCGCACCCCAAAATTTACCCTCCTTATCATATTTTTCTTGGAACATCCCATCATGTTTAATTCTTTGTTTCAAACAGAATTAATTCAAACTTTGGTTCAAGATACATTCGAATATTTCACGACGGAAAAATCAAGTTCATTCGAAGCTTTGTGAAGTTGAAGAAACTTAGTTTGTGTTAATCTGAATTTACCAAATGCAAAAGTGGTTCAAGAGATTTAAGGCGAATAATTTGCTTGGTACTCAAAGTTTGGTGACTCGAGTGAATAATGCTAAGATTTGCTGAAATTCTTAGAACTCTTAATTTTTGGGATACGTCATTATTACCGTTTCAAGTACCTCATTTTGGATTTTTTTATCGAAATTCATTCAAGGTTCAATATTGATTCAAGCGACTCGAAACGAGTAATTTGTCAAGATTCATGGTTTTGAGTTTTTGTGGAATTCATGATCTCTGGTTTCAATCACTCCATTTTCCGGTTGTCTTTCAAGTTGGTTTGAAGATTTTATGATCTATGCAATATTTGAGTTTTAGGCCATTTTTGTACATCCAAGTTCTATATCAATTACGGGACACAAGGAATGTAATCGATACAAGTCCATCCAAACTTCCAACCATTTTCTCATTTTTACAAGATTCAAAGGAAGTGTGCGAATACAAAGTTCGAATATGTTGTGCCAATTCCTACGAGTTATGTGATTCGTAACATTTGCAAGTGTTGATTTCCAAACCATAATCCAAGTGGTTACAAGTAATGTGGGATTTCACAAATTCAACATCCATTCAAGCAAAACGGTATCACAATTGTATTTACATAACAAAGTTGATTTTTGTTGCAAGATATCATAAATCTACAAATTTCTAAACATATCACAAATTCATTCAAGAATTCCTACAAGTTTGGAACGGTTATGTTACACGATGGACACAAAGGAAAAGTTTGAATATTCATTTCGAGTTAATTCAATGTGGCGAGCTATATAAAGTACGACATTTGCAAGCACTCAATTCAAAAATAATTCAAGATTTGTTACAAACAATAATAGAATTACTCCATATCTATTCAAACTCAAATGTTTACATTGGTATCCATTCCGAACTACAAGATTTGTTACAAATTCACAGTGTTTCATCTCAAATTTATAAGTCCTAAACTATTATCGACATTGGCCATTTGAATTTCGAATTTCATTCATTCAAGTTTTATGTTATGAAGATTACAAAAAAGAATTGCTACAAGTTAACACAAAGAATTTACAGAATTCTTAATCCTAAAGCTATTCTACGAAGTGTTCTTGGCCGAACTTTCAATTTCCTTGCTTTCTCCAAGCTTCATGCTATTGCCCCGGATCCGTCTTCTCCTTGCCTTGCCATCCTCGTCATCATTGTACATGAAAATCAAACCAAGAATTTGTTAGTAAGCAATCGAAGATCAAAACATAAACGAAACAAACGAGAAATTGCGAGAAATTATAAAAGGATTATATTTTTGTCGAGGACTCATCACTAGGCGTTTGGCGGGAATCAGGTTTTATCGTTTAAGCCTCAGAATCTCGAAGATTAATCATCGGCGAATGCTTGTTTGCAAATCACGGGCTAACCCGGTTCACAAACAAGCGTAACGGGTTGCACGAAATAAAGCGACATTCTAATTCCGACAAGCATACAGATAAGCACAACGGGCTGCAATACGGTTACGATTCTCCGGAAGCAAACAATACGAAGCGCATGATTCAATTCCGGGCAGCAAACATATATAACCGCCATGATAAGGCAGCAGGACATTGAGAAAGTAAGAAGAAAAGAAGCAATATAAATTCCAAAGAAGCATGAACGATTTGTAATGATTAAGACAAGAAGGACAAGATAGCGAAGCAAAAAGGTAGTAATCATCACAAGCCAGCATTGAGCCCAATGTTACAAGCCACAAAAGTCAATATTCAGAGCAGGGACAATGTGAGAAAGAAAGTGAGCCACAAAAATCAGGAAGTCAGAGCAGACATAAGCAGAGTAGAGCAGGGCATGGTGTTAAGCTACTAACACAAGCAACAGGATAAGCTAAGACATGATATACTATTTGTTCAAGAGATAGAGGCAGAGAGAGGAAAAAAGAAGGGGAGACAGTTCAAAAAACAAGATACCAACATTAACCAAGATAAAACCAGAAAAAGTATAGTATCAGTTCATCTTTCCCAAACACAACCAATCCCAGCAAGAATATTAGTATCTGTTCTAAAATAGGCAAAAACACAGAACACCAATCAAAAACTTAAGCGCATGGTCTGTTCTTATAAGTCCAGAATCAACCAAAACAGAGAACATTGGAAACCAAAACCGAGATAGCCGAAGGAAACACATTCAAACGTAAACAGAAAAACAACCATAAACATAGCTTGTTCATCATTTTCCCCTAACCTAACACCTTCAGATTATACAATCTATCATAAATCCTATGTTCTGACAAGTAGAGAAAGAAGAGGAGGAAAAGTAATCGGAACGAACTCACCTGTGCAAGCATGCACCGACATCGCCCAAGATCACTCGGAATCGGTCAGCTAGGTTCGGTCCTCGTCAATCTGTCAAAACCAACCTGTATCAAACAAATCACAAAAAACAAACATCAAGCTCCGAAATCAAACATGCAGAAGTAGGGAGATAGAGAGAGAGACGAGGAATCGGTGAATCGTGTGAGAGGAAGAGACGGAGCGATCGTGGGCAAGAGAGATGAGAGCGACGATCACGGCGTGAGTGAGAGATGAGAAACGCGACGAGATATCCCGGCCGGTGAGGATTCGAGAGTGAGAAAAGAGAAAACCTAACGCGAGAGAACGAAGAGGGAAACACAGGGTTATCGCGAGAGAGATGAAGAGAGGAGTATTTCTTTTTTTTCTTTTCCTTTTTCTTTTCAAATCAAAAATATAAAATAGTTTAATTTATTTTTTTATTATGATGTTGTGTCTGGTGGTGACAAGTGTCACCACCTTTTATTGCTTTTAAAATAAAATTTTCTTTCTTCTATTTATTTATTTTCTTTTAATTTAAAAAAGGGGAAAGGATGTTAATTAGAAAATTGTAATATGATAATACACTACTTGAGGCCATTGGAATATTTTTGAAGAAGAAAATCCGACGCACCCAAATCGCCAAAGAATACGATGAATCATGAGTATTCAAGTTCGATCTTTGCATCGCCCGTAATCACGGCATTCCGTGCTTTTCGAACTTATTCTATTTCGATTAATTTATTTATTGCAAATAATATTTCATTGTGATGTAATAAATAATTGTTGGATCTGATAGTTTTTGTTTGATGACTTATCGATTAAACTATTAGCCGATTTTTCATCAAACAGAAAAAATCATCTCTAATAATTATTTAAGTTTCCGATTGTATTGTATGGTATTTTGTCTGCTTACTTACTCATTCAGATTTATTCACCAATGTACATCGTGCACACAATCAAAATTAAAATCAATTGATTTCATCTTGATTGGCTCACGCCGATTTCTTAAAGGGTCTCATGGTCGATGGCATGGCCATCCTCACGAGATTGGTTAAAGCCCTTGTTGCTTTAACCGATCATAACTCAAAACAACAATTGGTCTATACCAATTTTCCATGCACTGGGGTCTCATGGTTGGGGATAGGAGCACCTATCCTCACGAGGTTAATTGAGTCCACATACTTGATTAATCATAACCCGCTTCCATTTCCATCTCAGCACGCGTATCAGAATACCTTCGCAATTTAATTTCAAACCTCGATCCAACGTCGAGTGCATTTTCAAAACCTTTTTCATAATAAAGAACAAGTTTTTTAGTCGTTAGACGATAGCCTAGTTGCTAAAAAACTTGTAACCAAACAAACTTTAGTCTTTAAGTCGTTGGACGCTAGACCTGTGGCTTAAAGACTCCTAAACAATGTGAAACTCGTTTCACCTCACTTTTTTTTTTCAAGAAATCTTTTTGGGTGATAGACGACTGCAAGTAGCTGCCTCGGGTTTCTAGTATTTGAATCGTGAGACGCTAGCCTCGTTGTTCAGTAATTTTTCATCCACATAAAAAGCACCAATTTAACCCGAATCATTCTCTCTCTTCCGGTCCGTTACCGAACCACATCTAAAACACTTTCATAATTACAATTCCAAACCTCGATCCAATGTCGAGTGTCTTTTCAAAAATTCTTTTTCATAATAAAATACAAGTTTTTTTAAGTCGTTGGACGCTAGACCAGTTGCTTAAAAACTTGTCCTAAATGAACTTTAGTCTTTAAGTCGTTGGACGCTAGACCTGTGGCTTAAAGACTCCTAAATAACGTGAACTCGTTTCACTTCACTTTTTTTCAAGAAAACTTTTTGGGTGATAGACGACTTCAGCGAACATCGCTCCTCGGTTTCTAGTATTTGAATCGTGAGACGCTAGCCTCGTTGTTCAAGACTTTTTCATCCACCAAAACAATTCAACTCACTAAACCCTTTCTCGCCATATACGATCATAAAAGCTCTTTTCGACAAAGAGTGAATAGTCGCTTCAAATACTAACGAAGACTTAAGCTTTTCAAACAAACAAAACAAGTCCTAGCTCAAAGTATTTGAACGTCTAAATGCACGATTTTTCAAATAAAATCAATGCAACCAATTAAAGCCTTTTAAGAGGAACTACAGATTTTTGACTTTCCCATTGCACGAGGGAATATGTAGGCACACGGTTCCGAAACCGTGTCAAACTCAAAATAATAAGAAACAAATTCGCTTTCAAAGATCCATAACTTAGTAAGCACACACAAACGTAGATTTAAATGGGTCCCATCGAGTACGATGGATGTATGGGGTGCTAATACCTTCCCCTTACATAACCGACTTCGATTCCACTTTTCGGTCGCAGAGACCGCCTTTATCCGCTTGCTTGGGGTTTTATCTATATTTCCGCTCTTTCGTAATCTAATAAAATTAGGTGGCGATTTCACTGTTTTCGAGAATCTAAGAGATTTTTGAAAATCGAGTTGCTTCAGTTTATACACCGAATCCATTGGTTCTGAGAGAAGAATTATTCCCGACGAAAATTTTCTAAAACCAATGGGCCTCCTCACGTGTAAGTCCCATAACATTCTTTTGTGTACATAATATTTCTTTGTACATATCAAACTTTCTTCAAATACATACAATTTTCATCGACATAATACGATACCTTTTATACTCAAGCATGTATAAACTTTGATCGCTTGTTTTCCACTTCACTTGTGTATACTCAAACCAACATTCTTTATGTACATACATATTTTCCTTGTACATATCAAATACTTTTCATACAAATACAAATTTTTATCAGACATAATGTGATATTTTTACTCAAACACGTATAAAACTTCATTGTTCGCTTCCGCTTTCGTCAGATATATTGAATACCATTGGTATTAAAAGGAGCATTATTTCCCGGTGAAACTGCTTTTAAACCAATGGGCCACCCTCATGGTGTAAGTCCCAACCCTCCTATGTACATCCATCTTTCTCTGTACATAAATACTCGTTCGTGTACATATTTACCTCCTTGTGCACACTCAAACTTGTAAATAATCAAGTTACGCTGCTTTTAAAACGCTCGCTTCACGTACACTTGTTTATATTTCCTTCATAAACTCCTCGCAATAAACATCATGCATTGTTTATATTTCCTTCATAAACTCCTGTGAATACATATCACACACACACTTGTTTATACAACTATCTAATTATAACATAAAAATTAGTCTAACCAATAGGTTCCCCACAGTTGTAGCCTCTGCTGGCTTTATACAAGATAATTCATCACCAGATGAATTTAGCCTCCGCTTGGCTTCATACAAGATAACTCTTCCCCAAGTTGTTTAGCCTTCGCTTCGTATAAAGAAACTCATTTATCGAGTTTAGCCTCCGCTTAGGCTTCATATAAGACAGACTGCTGAGTTAGCCTCCTTGGGCTTCGCTCAAAAGAACTCCTCGTTGAGTTTAGCCTTCTTGGGCATCATACAATGAAAGAGACAGAAATCTCTTAACACCTCCTATTGGGCTCCCAATACAAAGAATCACCCGCTAAGATAGAACCCCGAAGGATGGTTTCTCGTGAAATCACTTTCAAAATCCCCAGAGTAAAATTTCCCTGAAATTGCTTAAATTCCAAAAGGATGATTTCTGTGAAATCCTTTAACACAAAGCCAGCCATACCCTATAGCTTCCTCGAGCTTCATACAAGGACCCTCGATGACCTCGATGACCCTCGAATGCCTCCTCTGGCTAACAATACAAGGACCCACGGGCTTCTTAAAAGCATCCCTTTAATCCAATCAATTTCTCCTAGAGATTTAGACATCTATCATCTCTATGGAAGACGTATCTCATCTATTACATCACATACAGTCAAAAAATTTTCAAACTCTTTTCAAACTTTTTTCAAACTATTTTCAAACAAAAACATCTCTTAATTGTAAGTGGTAACGCTTGTATACTCAAGCAAAACACCCAATACTTACAGTTAAAATATTCAATCATATTTTTCAAACATCTTTCTTAAACATGTAAGTGGTAACGCTTGTACACTCAAGCAAAACACCTGTAACTTACGATGAAAGATTTCATTTCAATCA
The DNA here is from genome assembly GCA_021764765.1 of Vicia sativa. Taxonomy (NCBI): domain Eukaryota; kingdom Viridiplantae; phylum Streptophyta; class Magnoliopsida; order Fabales; family Fabaceae; genus Vicia; species Vicia sativa. The sequence goes on from CM038794.1 coordinate 20,858,906, forward strand.
AACTTTTCAAAAATGTATGTGATGAAATAGATTAGATACATTTTTCATTAAGATGACATTTGTCTGTCTCTTACTAACATCCCGTTGCTTTCCACTAGCATAAGTGGGAACTACGATTGCTCTGACTTTCTCAACATCCTTTTGAGAATACGTAGGAACAAGGTCTCATCCTTGCCGAGCAAATTTCTTTCTCCCTCAGACCAAACAAACCCTAGATCCCTTTAGATCTGAGCTACAAATGACTCACATAAAGAAATCTGAGATAGACAAAAACCTAACTACCAGAGGAAAACTCTTAGGACTGACTTCAAAGTTCCTAATGGAGAAGGCTCTCAAATTCTCTGAGGCCGGTAGTATGGTAGCCTTTGAAGCTATTTTAGCTTTACTCCTCTATGGATTGATGTTGTTTCCCAACGTCCCAAATTTCGTTGACATCAACGCCATGAGGATCTTTCTGATTGGAAATCCCGTTCCCACCCTGCTTGGTGATACGTACGCCTCTATTCATCATAGGAATCGCAAGGAGACGGAACTATCGTGTGTTGTGTACTGCTTTTCAAATGGATTACCTCACATTTGCCTAAATCTCCTATCTTCGCGAAAACAAAGACGAGTGGCATTGGTCAAAAGACTCATGTCTCTTACAAACGATTTATATCCATTGGTATACCTTAGCGACAATGAGATGGAAATCATTGAGAGTCAGGAGAATTTGCCAACGCACTCTCATTGGTACGAAAGGAGGAATCAACTACAACCCATTTCTAGCGAGACGTCACTCGATACGCAAACTCTAGTAAACCTCTTGGATTTACAAGAGAAAGCTACTTCTATCACGAAGGAGAGGATTCCTGTGATTGAAGGCTAGGATGATCAAAGCTGGCATCACGTCCAAGGAAAGAAAAAGGGAAGGCAAAGAATTGTGTAGCCATGGAAACCTACACTCTTGGAAAGAGCGAAGGAATTTCAATGCCTTATGCTTATGAGGATCCCATGTTCTCAATCGCCCAAATCAACAAATTTTCCGCAAGCTGTGGAGAATACCAAGAAGCCTTGACCAAAATAAGGTTTGAGAAAGAGGCTTTGGAAAACAAATTCCTTAAGACTAATCTTGAAAACGAGAAGCTCAAGAAGCAAGTCAAAGATCATGAAAAGACGCTTTACTTCTAGGATGAATGGCTCATGGAGAAAGATGAGAAGATTCGCCAGAAGGATAACGCAATCCAGAGATACGTCAAGGAAAGGAAAAGAAAGCTTGAGGAAATGACAACCAGCGATCCCACTCCCAACGAGTGGAAGAGAGTCATTAGCAAGCTAAAAGCCGAGAAAGCTGAACTAAAAGCTCACTATGGAAAGGAAATCCTGAAGTTGAAGCTGCAGCAAGCCTTTGGATCTTCATCTGACGAAGACGTTTAATTAGTTTAGCCTGTAATTTTTATCATTTATTTTATTTTATCATTTGTGTGAGCAATGCTCCAAAAACAATATTGTTGTAATATTCTTTCAATAATCAATAAAATTCGTGTTTTCCATCCAAATATTTGCCAGAAATATCTCTTTTAGTGTAAATTCTTTGGAAATTCTTCTTTACAATTATAATCATGCATCATACTTTGCATTTAAGTCTATTGTCTAGAGTTTGATACTTGCACAGTTTCATGCTTGCACAGCTTGAACAGCTTGAACAGTTTAAACAGATAAGAAAAGATCTTCAAGCTGTCGTGTCTTAGAGTTTCTCGACCGCGTCCGCAGCCGACTCGAACGTACGATACCAGATCAAAAAGAAGGAAAGTAATGGAAGGATTCGAACAAGAGAATGTTGAACTTCGTAGTACAGTAAAAACACTACAAGAAGAAGTGGAGAGACTCACATCTTTGGTCAACTCATTGGCCACAACGCAAAGTCAACAAGCAGCATCGAGCAGTCAAAACCAAGCAGCGATCTCAGATGACACTACTACTCCAATTTCAGCTGTCGCGGTCAGTAGTTCACCTTTCAGCATGCCAGAAGGCTATCCATGGGGCATGCCTTTCAACTTTGGCATCGGATTTTGCCAACCGACTTCTCAAATGCAGACAACTCCGCTTGAAATACCTACTTTGCAGCAAAACTCTACTCCGCAACATGGAATAACTCTTCCACAAGTAACAATGCTGGTTTCTCAACCAATTATGACGAACTCAGCTTCTGTAGTGCACGCTACCATGGACGAAGAAGTTCACCATACTCCAGGCAATAACACGAATTCCCGTGGCTCGATGGAGAATCTCCAGGAACAACTCCTCAAAATGCAGCTTGAGATAAAAACGATTCGAGGGAAAGAATTGTTTGGGAAAAACGCCCAGGATCTGTGCTTAGTTCCTCGCGTAAGAATACCTGCAAAATTCAAAGTCCCTGACTTTGAAAAGTATAAAGGGAACTCCTGTCCACAAAGTCATCTCACGATGTATGCCAAGAAAATGTCTACATACAATGAGGATCATCAATTGTTAATCCACTACTTCCAAGACAGTCTTACCGGCGCCGCACTGAAGTGGTACATAGGTTTAGACAGCACGAATATCCAAACGTTCAACGACTTAGGCGAAGCCTTCGTACAGCAATATAAGTTCAACTTGGATATGGCTCCCGATAGGGATCAACTCCGCTCCATGTCTCAAAAAGAACGAGAGACATTCAAAGAATATGCGCAACGATGGAGGGAAATTGCTGCCCAAGTCAACCCACCATTGGAAGAAAAGGAGATGACTAAGGTATTCTTGAATACTCTAGGCTCATTCTACTATGAGCGAATGATCGCTAGCGCTCCCGGAGATTTCACCGAGATGGTAAGCATGGGAATGCGACTAGAAGAACATGACGTAGGAATGGTATCCCGAGGGAAACCGCGTAAAAATGTCATTCAACAACGACAGGTAGCTGCCATAACGCCCGCCGTCAACACAAATCCAAACACAGGAATTGCTCCGCAATTTCAACAAAATCAACAAACTCAACAGCCTCGTCAACAGGCTCAGCAGTTTAACAACCAAAACCGTGCGCCTCGGGTCACGCAATTTGACCTAATTCCAATGACGTACACAGAACTTTACCCTGCACTGTTGGAAAGAAATTTGATACAGACAAGGTCACCACCTCCGGTTCCAGAAAAATTACCATGGTGGTACAAAACAGACGTATCTTGCCCTTTTCACCAAGGGGCACCAGGCCATGACCTTGAGCATTGCATAGCATTAAAGGCAGGAGTACAGAAATTAGTAAGATCTAATTTTCTTTCCTTCAAAAATACGAGCCCAAATGTACAAGCCAATCCACTTCCCAGTCACAGTGGACATTCAGTGAATCTGATGCTAAGAAATACAGATAGGTATCTTGTCACGGACGTAAACTTGGTCAGAGGAAACTTGGTGCATCTCCACGAAGCATACAGTGCAATGAGCACTTTCACCAAACACGATTACGCAGCTTGCAACGTTTGCTACAAAAATATTCAAGGATGTCCCACCATAAGAGCCGACATTCAGCGGTTGTTAGATAGCGGAGATCTACAAGTTTACAGAAACAGAGATGACCATGACGTAAATACATTAGGGCATTTTCCGCATGAGCTTTTAGTCTCAGATATCAACTCGGAAAACCCCGAAGTAAACATTATCATCCCTTGTTTCAACTTACCCAAGCATATGGAGATTGAATACAATGGTTCCAGCATTCCAACATCTCCTTTGGTGATTTGCCCACCCGGTCCTATTCCATACAGTTCTACCAGAGCAATTCCTTACCAATACCATGCAACCCTGATAGAGGATGGGAAGGAGAAACCCATGCCTACTCTGCCAGCTAATGTCAATATAACAGAAATCGGACGAGTAACGCGAAGTGGACGAGTACACGCTCCATTGCCACCAAGATCGCCTGCAGCTCCTGTTGTTAGATAGAACCCAGTTAACATATCTTCTGAGAATCCTGCAACGATTCCCATTGTTAACCCAAGCACAAATGTTAGTTCTACTGATGGAACCAACATCAACTCAGACTTTGAAGAGATACTAAAATTAATCAAGAAAAGCGAATACCGAGTCGTAGATCAACTAATGCAGACTCCTTCCAAGATTTCAATACTGTCTCTACTCCTCAACTCCGAATCTCACCGAGAAGCTTTGATGAAGGTGCTCGGTCAAGCCTATGTAGACCATGATGTAACTACAGATCAGTTTGGAGGCATTGTCGCCAACATAACAGCATGCAACAATCTAAGTTTCAGTGACAAGGAACTTCCGGAAGAAGGGAAGAATCACAACTTGGCCCTGCACATCTCGATGATTTGCCAGTCAGATTCCTTGTCCAACGTATTGGTAGACACTGGTTCATCTTTAAATGTAATGCCAAAAACGACGCTCGCTCGTTTAGCTTAGAAAGGGACGCCAATGAAGTTCAACGATATAGTAGTAAGGGCTTTTGACGGATCACGAAAATCAGTTATTGGGGAAGTTGATCTCCCGATGACAATTGGCCCGCACACTTTCCAAATTACTTTCCAAGTCATGGATGTACCAGCTGCTTACAGTTGTCTACTAGGAAGACCTTGGATCCACGAGGCAAGAGCAGTAACTTCCACTCTCCACCAGAAGTTAAAATTCACAGTAGATAGAAAGTTGGTGACCATCAGTGGTGAACAAGCTTTTCTTGTAAGCCATTTGTCTAGTTTCTCCTTCATCACCGCCAATGACATTGAAAGAGCACATATCCTCGAACATCCATTAGCAGATGAATCTACTAAAAACAGATCATCTATCTCTTCATACAAAGAAGCGGCACAAATGGTGAAAGATGGCAATACTAAAGGATGGGGACAAGTAATCAAACCTGTCAAGAACGAAACGAAAGCCGGACTCGGGTTCACACCCGTATTCTCCAAAGACAAGCAAAAGGATGAAGCACTTCCCCCGATCAAGGAAGTATTTCATAGTGGAGGTTTCTTAAACCCTGTTCCACAAGAAGTTAATGTCGTCACCATCAAAGAGGATGAAGATGATTTCCCTGAATCTGAAGAGTGGAGCACTTATTTAAACAGCCCTGAATATGTGTCTCAAGAGGAGTCATATGCGCCAACTAAACAATTCAAAGGCATGTCCCTGCAAAGACATGAAAATCCACCGGTCCCTGCTGAAGTATGGGATACCTTGGGAGAACCAAGTGGCAAATTCGACTACATGGTGAAATACACTGCGCCAAAAAGCTCGAAAATCCGGATCGAAGATATCCAGCCCACTGGATGGGGTGATTCTTTTGAATACCCTAGTCAACCAGAGGAGGTATACTCGTCTTCTCAGCCTAATCAGCAAATCGAGATCCCAAATGAAGATCTCTGTTTCAACACGCCTACGGAATTCATCGAACCAGATCCTGGTTACCACTATATCAATGTGATCACTGAGGATCAAGAGTGCGACTCAGGATACGATCTAGAAAGTGTCGCTGACAACGAGTCTCTTCACTCAGAAGACTGGAAGGTACATCCCCAGAATTCAACACAAAGATCAACAGGAAGTACACATGCTATATCTCATACTTCCCGATCTATTAATCAAGAAGATCGCTTTAGCAGCACAAAGGGCAAGGGCCATCGTCCAGAGTCTTCAAAGCCTGCTCGGCCAGTGACCAAAGTCTACTCAAGGGTTAAACCAAGCGGAAAATTACCCGAGTACCTCGACTTCCAAGGAGTTCGTCACTACTGGAAACCTGTTGAAGTTCGGACTAACGCTCCTAGTTCTAAGTAGTTTATCTTTGCTTTTGTTTTGAACTCTCGCTTCGCCCAAAGCGAAGAGATGTTTTATAGGGCTTAGCTTTTAAATAAATTCCTCTTTGTCTTGCCCAAGACGAATGAGTTTGTATTTTAGGGCCCTGTTCATATTGTGAATCATAAATAAAACGCGTTGTTTTGTTTCCACACTTTGTGTTTATTTTCATTTTTACCCTTTTCTAGAAATGATAATCCTAAAAAACAAAAAACAAAAAAATCATCATAATAAAAAAAATTAATCTGCATCCACTTTCACATTAACTTTTTCAAAAAAAAAAAAAAGAGATAATTAATCAAACATAAATCAAAATTGCAGATTAAACAAATGGACAAATCCATTGAAAACAATAACTCTATGCTCTCTCCCAACTTTGAAATTCCCTGTGAAGTCGCTGAGGAAGAAGTTGAAGAAGAGATCCCGGATGAAATTTCTCGACTACTAAAGAACGAGGAAAGGATCATTCATCCTCACAAAGAACCTCTAGAAGCAATCAACTTGGGTTCCGAGGAAGATAGAAAAGAGGTAAATATCGGAGCTTCACTCAACAGCAGTGTCAAGGGCAAACTGATAAATCTTCTCAAAGAATATGTTGATGTGTTCGCTTGGTCCTATCAGACATGCCGGTTTGATACCAAGATCGCGGAGCATCACTTGCCGTTAAGACCAGAATGTCCACCAGTCAAACAGAAACTGAGGAGAGTTCACCCTGAAATGGCCGAGAAAATCAAAAAGGAAGTTCAAAAGCAGCTCGACGTTGGTTTCCTCGTCACTTCTGAGTATCCTCAATGGCTAGCCAACATAGTGCCTGTCTCCAAAAAAGATGGAAAGGTCAGAATGTGTGTTGACTACCGGGATTTGAACAAAGCTAGTCCAAAAGACGATTTCCCACTACCGCATATCGACATGCTAGTGGATAGCACTGCAAAATTCAACGTCTTTTCCTTCTTGGATGGTTTCTCTGGTTACAATCAGATCAGAATGGCTCCCGAAGACATGGAGAAGACATCCTTCATCACGCCATGGGGCACATTTTGCTACAAAGTAATGCCGTTTGGATTGAAGAATGCTGGCGCTACTTACCAGAGGGCAATTACCACTCTCTTCCATGACATGATGCACAAAGAGATCGAAGTCTACGTGGACGACATGATAGCAAAGTCTGACACTGAAGAAGAGCATATAGACTATCTCTTAAAGTTGTTTCAACGACTAAGGAAGTTTCACCATCAATCCTAACAAATGCACCTTTGGGGTAAGATCCGGAAAACTCCTAGGTTTCATTGTTAGCCAAAGAGGTATTGAAGTTGACCCTGACAAAGTCAAGGCTATTCAGGAAATGCCTATGCCACGTACGGAAAAGCAAGTAAGAGGATTTCTTGGACGATTGAATTACATCTCCAGATTCATCTCTCGATGATCCACCGTGGGCCGATATTCAAGCTTCTCCGCAAAGATCAAAAGGTGGGATGTACCGATTGCCAAAAAGCGCTTGACAAGATCAAGGAATACCTATCGTAACCACCAATACGATCCCTCCAGCTTGAAGGAAGACCGCTAATCATGTACCTTACCACTAGAAGAGTCCATGGGCTGCGATTTGGACAAAGAAGATGACACTGTAAGAGGGAGCATGTCAGAATACGGTGAACTCGACTTTTGGATTTTTGTATCGCAAATGTGCGATAGCAAGAGTCGCCACCGACTTTTCTTTTATCCAATTAAGGGAAGGTGAAAAGAACAGGAAAAGACCTTCGTTAGATTCTGAGTAAGGGAGAAGGTTATGAAAAGGGAAGGTATTAGCACCCCTTTCCATCCGTAGTTTATCTACGGGCTCTTACTTGCTCTTAGATCACTTTGATATTGTGCTTTCTGTGTGTTTGAAAAATGTTTTGAAAAGGCATTTCGCTTTGACTTTGTAATGATTCATGTAGGAATGTATACAAAGTGTTCGAAATGTTTCGCTTTGAAAAGCGCTTGAACTTTGGAAAAAGGTGTGAAAGTTTTTGATAGAGCAAGCAACTAAAAGTCTTATTACCTACTCGAATTGGTCGTTGTTGTTTTACTTTCCCTAGAATAGCTAGCCATACCATTAGTTAGTAGGTAGCTCCATTCTGGATGTAAGCGAGACAATCAAGGGACATCGATGGTCATAGAAGGCAACTGTAGGAGGTATCCTAGCACATTCAAGGGACTATCATCATTTTTCGTAGGCTACAATCGAGGGTCAAGATCATGTATTCGGAGGCTACATCGTGGTTCTATGATCTTTGTATCAAGGACTATGATGATTTGTTTTGAAGGCAACGGTGCTAGAATACATCTACGTTCGAGGGACATGACCGTTTGAATTCGTAAAGGCAACGAGAGAGAATTACCCTAAGGGGTGCATGTGTGAAAGAGTGTGTTGGTTTCAGATATTTTATCTCAGAAATTAGTGTGAGCTATGTTCATTTTATCTTGCCATACACGCCTAGTTACTAGCAATTTATAGAGTGCGGAAATTAAAGTGCGGAACGTAAAGATGCGGAAAGGTAAATGTCCTACGCTATTACATGGCTTTGGGGCAGATACATAATTAGAACTTGCAGAAAATAAAAGCCTAATTTAAACTATTACATCCCATAAGCAGTTACATTATTGGAAAACATAAAACAGCAAAAGAAACCGTCTGAATCGGAACAACCTGTGAAAGAATAAGAAAATCGAGAAATATGATGAAATCGAAATAAGAGACAATGTTAGAAAAAATGCAATTTTTTATATGAGAAAATTTATACATGCTGGAAATAACATAAATATGATAAAATAATTTTTTTGGATTTTTTGGAAAAGGTTTAATAATTAAAATGCAATTAAAAGTGAATTAAATGCAAAATTATGAATAAAAACAAATATGCATGCAAAATTATATTTTTTAATTTTATAAATTAAATAAGCATTTTATGAAAATACTGTAAAAAGAAAAATATTTTTTGATAATTTTTTAATGCATAAATAAAATGTGGAAATTAATTAAAACAATGCAAAATATTAAATAAAATAGAAAAATAGAAAATATGAGGTTTTGCAAACTTGTAAAAATAAGTGTCTGAGCCAGGGATCGAACTGGAGACACTAGCTTCAAACTTTGAAAACCCACTCCCTTGCCATCTGAACCAACGCGCGCTACTGTTTGGAAACGGATTGAATGGAATTTACACGCGTCGCTCTCTGGCTTCATCCCGCTCGCGCCAAGCTTCATCTTCAACCTTTTGAATATTTGAAAAGTCTGCGTCGGCCATGGTTCGACGCAAAGTCCCTGGCAAACATCAAAAACACAGCACACATAATATAAATAAAATCTAAGGCCATGGTTCGATTCCTTGGAGCGTTCCGAATTCAATGGCATAGGTCTTATTGTCCAATTTTTTCATTTAAAGGAAACCCTAATTCGTTCACAGAAACCCTAATCATGGTGAAACACGATTCAGGCCATGGAAATTCAATTGGCTTACCCAGAAAGCTTGCAAACACATCACTAAACACAAAAACAACAACAAATCGAGTTAATAATGCATGAATGAAGGAATTCGAATTTTGAAATTTCAAGAACAAACCAAATTCCGATTTCGCGATTCTTGATGCTTTTTGACAATGTAAAGGTCTGTAATCACTCCTGGGGTATCAAGGAACGTGTTTGGATCTTCTAAATACATTGAAACGAGCTGGAACAAGGATTGCTAGTAGCTTGAAGAACACGGTTTTTTGAGTTTAGGTTAGGGTTTCTTGAGGCAATTTTTTCGTTCTCTTTCATGTGGTATGCATTAGGTATAAGTACTGGATGGATTTTGGATCATTATTGGTAAGAATCAATCACCATTCAATGATAATCAAAATTTGATTTTTGTATAAAATCAAATTTTCAAAATTTGATCAATTCCAATCCAATCTTGCCTTTTTGATCCAAATTTGAATTTTCTGGCTTTTAATGAGTTGATTGGATCACAAAGAAGAAATAAAAATCAATTTTGCAATTAATTTGGATTTTATACTTTATTTTTCAATTTAATTTGTATTTAAATGAATAAATTCCAAATTAAATAGGAAAATAAAATAAAAATTCGTGGCATTGGGCTTGGATATTCCTAATTGTGTAAGGAACAAGTTTGGATGAAGAAAAGGTAAGCCCATTTGCAAAAAATTTGATTTTTAGAAGTATCTCTCTTTGTGCATTCTTTCAAAATTGCCCAACTTGTGGATGGTGTAACTTGCTCAATTTTCCACATTTTTGAGAGTTCTGGACTTTTGAAATCTCTAAGAGTCCTCTAAACAATGTCTTTGGTTTCACTTCAATTGGAGTTACCATGCTCAATATATCCTCAAAACAAAAAGTTGACTTTTGGTTGACTTTGAAAAGGACCTCAGAATGTTTTGAGCTATACCTCTCAAATGAAGCATTTTTTGGACATTCTTGTGAGACATGAAGTTGTAGAGAATTGAATTTCCTTCAAAACAAGAGGTGGTGGAAAAATTTCTGAGAAAGTATGAGAAAGTTATGATCAGTCAAACTTCAGTTGACTTTTCACCTAGAAACCCTAATTTAGAAAGTTTGACTTTTGTGCAAATCTTGGGTTTTCTTGGTGAATCATGATCAACCCTTGATCAAATGATGAATGTAACTTCAAAATGAGGATGTTGACCAAAAATCAGAAGTTTTGACTGTATGTTGACCACAGTTGACTTTTTTGACCAATACAACTGATTTTCAACCATCTGAGCAATTGTCTGAGGAAACTTGACTTGTGAAACTTGACACTTGACATGGAGAATCTTTGAAGCATATGAGGAAGCATAAAAACCATTGGAGGTGTTAGAAGTCCATCTGAATATGAGAAATGCCAAACCCTAGCTTGGGTTGATTGTGTAGGAGAGTGTTCATCTGATCAACTCTTGAGGAATCCTTGAGCATGGATGTATGGAATGTCTTGAGAGATATGAGGGCAAATTTTGGGGTATGACACATGCCATCTACTACCTGAGTAAGAAGTTCACAGACTGTGAAACTCGTTATTCCATGCTCGAGAAAACATGTTGTGCGTTGGTGTGGGCTTCCAAACGTCTTCGCCAGTACATGATCAATCATACAACTTGGTTAATCTCCAAAATGGATCCGATCAAGTATGTCTTTGAAAAGCCTGCCTTAACAGGGAGAATCGCTCGATGGCAAATGTTGCTATCTGAATATGACATCCAGTACCGTGCTCAGAAAGCGGTCAAAGGAAGCATTCTTGCCGATCACTTGGCTTATCAGCCGCTCAATGAATACCAGTCTCTCAAGTTTGACTTCCCAGACGAAGACGTTATGTACTTGAAGATGAAAGATTGCGACGAACCGCTACTCGGAGAAGGACCAGATCCAGAATCCAGATGGGGTTTAGTCTTTGATGGAGTAGTTAACGTTTTTGGAAATGGAATTGGGGCAGTCATCATCACTCCCGAGGGTTCTCACATCCCGTTTTCCGCCAGATTGCTATTTGATTGCACCAAGAACATAGCAGAATACGAAGCCTGTATCATGGGTATCGAAGAAGCCATCGACTTGAGGATCAAGATCCTTGACATATATGGAGATTCAGCCCTTGTGATTAATCAAATTAACGACAAGTATGAAACTCATCATCTTGGTCTACTTTCTTACAGGGATTACGCAAGACGATTGTTGACTTTCTTCAACAAAGTAGAACTGCATCATATCCCTCGAGATCAAAATCGAATGGCAGACGCATTGGCAACTCTAACTTCCATGTTCAAAGTCAATGATTGGAATGATATGCCCAGAATTCGCATCAGACGCCTTGAAAGACCTGCATATGTATTTGCAACTGAAGCAGTCTTCGATAATAAACCGTGGTTTCACGACATCAAGCGTTTCCTTCAAACACGAGAGTACCCACTTGGGGCATTGTACAAAGGTAAGAAAACTCTGAGGAGGCTTTCTAGGAATTTTTTCCTGAACGAGGATGTGTTATACAAAAGAAACTTATATGGTTATGCTCGATGCGCGATGCATAAGAAGCGTACACGATCATCCATGAAGTGCATGAAGGGTCCTTTGGAACCCATTCAAATGGGCATGCAATGTCCGTAAAGATCTTAAGAGCAGGATACTATTGGATAACGATGGAATCGATTGTCAAACACGCCAAGAGATGTCACAAGTGCCGATCTACGCAGATAAGATCCATGTGCCACCGACTCTACTCAACGCTCTTCCTCTCCATGGCCATTCTCCATGGGCATCGACATGATTGGAATGATTGAACCAAAAGCGTCCAACGGACATCGCTTCATTCTAGTGGCCATTGATTACTTCACCAAATGGGGTTTACGCCAACGCCACAAGACAAATGGTTGTGAGGTTCATCAAGAACAACCTCATTTGCCGACATGGAATTCCAAGCAAGATCATTACGCATAATGGATCTAACTTGAACAACAAAATGATGAAAGAACTGTATGAGGAATTCAAGATTGAGCATCATAACTCATCTCCTTACCGACCAAAGATGAATACCCTGAAGCGTACCAACAAGAACATCAAAAGATCGCCCGTAAAATGGTCATCACTTACAAAGACCGGCACGAATGTCGCCATTTGCTCTGCATGGATATCGATTAAGACGCACTTCAACAGGGCAACTCCCTTTCTCTAGTATACGCATAGAAGGTTCCCCGTAGAAGTTGAGATTCCATCAATGAGAGTTCTCATGGAAACCAAATTATCCGAGGTGAATGGTGTCAAAGCAGAGCACCAGCCTAAACTTAATTGAAGAAAAGCGCTGACCGCCTGTGTCACGGACAACTCTATCAAAGAAGAATGAAGAAAGCTTTCACAAAAAGGTCCGACCTCGTGGACCGAGAAGGCGACCTTATGCTTAAAAAGATTCCGTTTTTCAACCGATTCTAGGGCAAATGGACTCCTAATTAAGGCCCATACATCGCAAAAGAAGCTTTTGGCGTGCTATGACTCTCACAACCATGGACGGCGATGAACTCCGCATCCTCGTGAATGCTGACGCAATCAAGAAATACTTTGTCTAAAAAAAAAAAAAGCTCGGTAAGTCGAAACCTGAAAGGCTTAGGCAAAAAAGAGCGTCTCAGTCGATTGAAAACCTAAAAGGGAGATCCAGGCAAAAATTAGAGACAATAAACAGAAATTATCCTGATAGATTGAAAACCTGAAAAGGCGATCTAGGCAAAAACAAGGATACACAAAAAAATGACAAAGTAACTACATCCTCAGATTGCCTATCCAAGAATCTTCCATCAATGGATCTTCAATCAAATCTTCTGAAGCAACAAGCACAGTGGGAATTCGAAGTTGTTAGGGATAATAATGGTTATTTGCTTTCAATGTAGCCTTTTCCCAATAAATTATCATTTCCAACTCTTGTAAATAGTTCATGGAACCACGCCTTTGGCTGATTACCATTCTGTCAATAAATTTGAGCCTTGTTCCTTTTATTTGCAATTCTTACTTTATTCTGTTTTGCAAAACAACGCTTTTATTGTGAAAATCACTTTTTGAAACTAAAATGTTTTAAACGAATTTTTACTTCAAAATTTTGAAACAAAAGCGAAATTTTCCTTTGAACTCTGAACACAGAAAGAACTTCAACAGTTCCTCCACGAGTGTTTCGATCTCCGAAGGATGGAACGACTGCTACAGAAGTCTTCTCCTCAGCAGAAATCATCAAAGGAAGGTATTCTTATCAACCAAAAAATCTCAATGTGGTTACTTTTGAAATGTTTTGTCGGAAAGATTAAGGCATGCAACTCAAATTCTTCATCAGTGAACGTCTGCACCATTGCTGCCAATTTCACTGAGTATTTGTTCGAACTGTGACGAGGTCCTTTTCCCAAATACCTCTTTAGTGTTCTGTCAAGTCTTGTCAGCATGCACATGACATTCATACATAATAGCATCATTCATTGCATTTTTGCATTCCTCAAAATGTTTGCTTCCATATCACTGGTTTAAATCACACCTATTCATGTAGGTTTGATCATATCCCCAGTAGATTATCCAAAAGCAGAGAAATACATTTTTTTTCTCTCTCCTGTTCCCCAACTAAGATTATTCCTGCATCAGGAACAAAGTCTTGGTTGACTCTTTCTTTCCAGTTCATTCCTGGATAGAACCCTGTCTATGATCAACAAAGCACTAAGAAATAGCCTCATCATCTGAGCCGCTTATGTCCTTGTCATGAAACAATCGCTTTTTTCTCAACAGAGTCAAACCACGACTGTACGAGAAATTCCCCAACAGTTGTCTTTCTGTCTAAAGAAAACCTGTGTCCTTTAAAATCAAAATGCCCACATCTTATCAAGAGAAAGATCCTCGGCAAGATTGTATCCAAGAAAATAGAAACTCACCTGAGTTCTGTTTCTCTCACTGTCTGTTATTCACAAGGTTGAATACTCAGTAACATATCTCAAAAGATTTACCTTGTTATATTTATCACTTTGCTGATAATTGGTAATATCTTCAAAAAATTCATCTAAGATCTATTTTCATCATTGTCTGTTATTCACAAAGCTGAATACGCAACAACCTTGTCAAAAGATTTACCTTGTTATAGTTATCACTTCGCTGATAATTGGTAATATCTTCAGAACTCATTACCATACCATATCACAAGGCTGATAGTTGGTAATATCATTTTCACTTACCTTAAACATTGTCACAAGGTCGATGTATAATCTTTGTTTCCTAAAGTGAAACAGATATTCACATATTTTGTGAATCATTCTTTCCCCAGCAGGGACGTATTCACAAAAATTTTTCCCCATCATATCATTTCTTTGATATTTCTCTGGGTGAAACTTTTGCAATCATTTTGCATCATCCGCATTTTTGGTATCTTAGGTCTAAATTTGCGTATTCTGATATTTAAGTCTCTTTACACCTATCAAAACGAAGATATTCATCTTCATCTCTCGTGTTAAAGAAACTTAAATAGTATCTGTCATACCCCAAATTTTGACCTAATATACCACCTTACATTTGCATCATTGCATCACTACCCGTAATAGATTAATCTGTGTAACATTCATGTGTCAAAATTAGGGTTTCATCAGATTCATCCGATTCAAGAGGCAATCAATTAGGGTTTGAGTTTTCTCACCTCATTTGATCTATCTTGATCAAATCATCAACCTCCGATCATCGATACCCATTTTCTCATAGATCAATCGAGGATCGACCAATTAGGGTTTTGATCGAGCATGAGAATTCTCTGACTTTTTGAGCAAGAAATGACTTTTTTGGATAGAGATTGGTCATCATATCTTAGATACAACCTCTTGACCTAATTTCTGGATTCAAAACATCACAGAAGCTCATGACTTCATCACCAATTTCTAAACATCCGTGAAAATTCATCTCAAGAGAAAAGTCAAACTTTGACTTTGGTCAAATTTTCAAAACAAAACTTTTTCAATCATCAAAATACTTCAAATGATCCATCATGATCATAAAAAATCAAAGAATTTGAAAAAGTCAACAAAAAGTCAAAAGTTCTAACACTTAGAAAATTTTCTAAGTGTTGAAATTTCTTATTTTTTCCAAACTTCATGCCATTTTTTCACCAAGTTCCTATTTGAATTGGAAAAAACTCAAAACATGAAAGTATAGCTTGTGAAACAAGCTTTCCAAAATGTCCAAGAACTCTCAAATCCATGGAGTCTAGCTATGCTTTTGAAATTAAAACATAAGGCTCCATGAACTTGATTTTCCAAGAGTCAAAACTTCAATTATAGGTCATTTTGAGTTTTCTTCATCTAGAAGGAATACAAACTTGCCAAATTGATCATTGAGCTGATAAATATCAGCTAGATATAATTGAGATTGGATAGAATCAATTTGAAGATTTTTCACACATGGTAAAAAGAGGAAACTTCCTTTTGCCTTTGAAAAGTCATTCTTACCCCTTAAGGCATCCTTGATTCACCAATTGCCATGTACTCTTGCCTAACATTTCAGAATCTTTTGGCCTATAAATAGATCACATTTCAAGTCCAATACAACACCAAAGCATTGCAAAGTTATGCTTTCTCACTTCTTTCTTCAAAATCAAGAAACATAATGCATTTTGAGCAAACTTGCAATTTTTAAATTCAGTGAAAACCATGATAAACTTTGGTGTCTAACATGCTTTGATATCCATTTGAAACTTGTTTAGAACTTAAAATCATAACAAGAACAGGCAAAAATCAGAAATCACATGTCATGCTTTCAAACTTTCCATAACTGCCATAACATTCGAATTTGAAGTTTGGCTTGATTAGTTTGTGTTGTGATCATTCAAACACCTTCCATATACCTCATGTATATGATCCAGATCAATAACTAACAACTGTAACTCCATTAACCCCGATTTCGAGTTTCATGTTAAGCTGACTGCAGGTTGACTTGGGTAGCATAATTGAAGCAAGCTCAAAGCAAGCAGACCACTCCCATAGCTTCCATACATGCCGATGATGCTGTAGCAATCAAGAAACAAGTTCTGGAAACGCGTTTGCATCTTCTTCGATCTCCACTTGCACAGGTATGAACACGAACTGTGATATCCATATTCTTTGAACTTAAACAAAAAAACTCTTGGCCGATCTCTTTCTGCACTCATCACGATCATAAGCCCTCAAAAAAATCAAAGAATCATTAACTGTGCATCATTTAATTTAGGATCTTAGTTTCTAGGGTTCTTCGTGATTCTAGAAATCCAAACATGCTAGGCTTAAAATAAATGCAATTAACAAGTACCATCATGTTCGTTGTTCAAAATCAAGCAAGTTTCATTTTTACTTCGTCCAATTTCATTGAGAAACGAAGATGGTAGCTTGGATTATAGAATCGAGAATCAGGATGAAGAACATCGCGCGTGTTCTTGAGTTTGAATTTTCAAATATTCCAATCTTTTATTTACACGTGTTCCTGATCCACTAACACCAGATGCGCGTTTGTCCCAGTGGTAGCTTGTTTGCCTTTAAGTCTTTCTGACACGTGTGCTACCCAATGGTCATGGGTTCAATCCCTCTCAAGACCATTCTTTTTCAAACTTTTCCATTTTTTCATGTTTTTTTACAAAACTTTCACAATTTTTTTGACCAATCAAAACTCCTCATTTTGAGGTGATTTTTTGTACACTTGTCAATAAATGTATCTATTTTATGATAGTACAAAAATTTTCAGAAAAAACTTTCATCTGATTATATTTTAATCGAGCCGAAAACGACGTTCTGAACACTTTTCAAACCTCCTTAAAAGGTAAATTTTTCAAGTTTTCGACTTCCGATTCTTTTCAAAACTTCTCCTAAATCAACTTCACGTTTCAAAATACTTTCAAAATCATTTTTCAAAACTTTTCATCAAAACTTGCATCTTTTTACCATGATCGATCCGATTTAAACGATGAAACCGAATCGCTTTCTCTCGAATTTCTCAATCGATCATGGGCCTCCTCACGTGTAAGTCCCATAAAATTCTTTTATGTACATATTTAATTTTCATTGTACATATTCAAAACATCTTTGTTAATATTCAAACATAAATGTACTTCTTTCGCTTGTTTTCATCCGCTTGTTTATACAATCGAATCCATTGGTTTCGAGAGAAGAATTATTCCTATTTAAACTTTTCTAAAACCAATGGGCCTCCTCACGTGTAAGTCCCATAACATTATTTTGTGTACATAATATTTTTTGTACATATCAAACTTTCTTCAAATACATAATTTTCATCTGTATATAATACGATACTTTTATACTCAAGTACGATAAACTTTGATCGCTTGTTTTCCACTTCACTTGTGTATACTCAAACCAACATTCTTTATGTACATACATATTTTCCTTGTACATATCAAATACTTTTCATACAAATACAAATTTTTATTTGTACATAATACGATACTTTTACTCAAACACGTATAAAACTTCGATCGCTCGCTTCTCGCTTTCGTCAGATATACAATACCATTGGTATTAAAGGAGCATTATTTCCTATGAAACTGCTTTTAAACCAATGGGCCACCCTCATGGTGTAAGTCCCAACCTCCTATGTACATCCATCTTTCTCTCGTACATAAATACTGTCGTAGATATTTACCTTTGCACACTCAAACTTGTAAATAATCAAGTTACGCTGCTTTAAAACGTTCGTTTCACGTACACTTGTTTATATTTCCTTCATAAACTCCTGCAAATAAACATCATGCATTGTTTATATTTCCTTCATAAACTCATGTGAATACATATCACACACACACACTTGTTTATACAACTGTCTAATTATAACATAACAATTAGTCTAACCAATAGGTTCCCCACATTTGTAGCCTCCGCTTGGGCTTTATACAAGATAATTCATCACCAACATGAATTTAGCCTCCGCTTGGGCTTCATACAAGATAACTCTTCCCACAGAGTTTAGCCTCTCTGGGCTTCATAAAGAAACTCATTTATCTCGAGTTTAGCCTCCGCTAGGCTTCATATAAGACAACACCCCCTGAGTTAGCCTCCTCTTGGGCTTCGTTCAAAAGAACTCCTCGTTGAGTTTAGCCTTCTCTTGGGCATCATATAATGAAAGAGACAGGAAATATCTTAACAGCCTCCTATTGGGCTCCCAATACAAAGAATCACCCGCGCTAAGATAGAACCCTGAAAGGATGGTTTCCCGGTGAAATCACTTTCAAAATCCCCAGAGAGTAAAATTTCCCGGTGAAATTGCTCTAAATTCCAAAAGGATGATTTCTCGGTGAAATCCTTTTAACACAAAGCCACCATACCCTATAGCTTCCTCTCGAGCTTCATACAAGGACCCTCGATGACCGATGACCCTAATGCCTCTTGGGCTAACAATACAAGGACCCACGGGCTTCTTAAAAGCATCCCTTTAATCCAATCAATTTCTCCTAGAGATTTAGACATCTATCATCTCTATGAAAGACGTATCTCATCTATCACATCACATACAGTCAAAAACTTTTCAAACTCTTTTCAAACTTTTTTCAAACTATTTTCAAACAAAAACATCTCTTAATTGTAAGTGGTAACGCTTGTATACTCAAGCAAAACACCCAATACTTACAGTTAAAAGATTCAATCATATTTTTCAAACATCTTTCTTAAACATGTAAGTGGTAACGTTTGTACACTCAAGCAAAACACCTGTAACTTACGATGAAAGATTTCATTTCAATCAAACTTTTCAAAAATGTATGTGATGAAATAGATTAGATACATTTTTCATTAAGATGACATTTGTCTGTCTCTTACTAACATCCCTTTGCTTTCCACTAGCATAAGTGGGAACTACGATTGCCGGCTTTCTCAACATCCTTTGAGAATACGAGGAACAAGGTCTCATCCTTGCCGAGCAAATTTCTTTCTCCTCGACCAAACAAACCCTAGATCCCTTTAGATCCGAGCTACAAATGCTATGATTCCCACTAGGGGATATGTATGCAGAAGATCCATAGATCTTTGCGAGCACAATAATAATAAACACTAGGATCCCACATAATCTTCGTTTCTTACAATCCCAAAGGAGAAACTTTCCCAATCATAGAAGTAGCAATTAAAACACACAAACATATCAAATATATTCATATATAAAGCTATAGATAACTATATATATTTAGGGTGCTCCATCTATTCCCTTTATATAACAATCCCCTTACTCGAATCTCCCCAAATGCGCTATGCCTAGTTTGCGCTAGTCACACGCATACCAATATCAATTGAGGGTATTTCATTTTCCCTTTTCATAATCATTAAATCATCTTTCTTGTGTTGAAAATAATAAAGCTTGATGCTCATGCATCTTTATAAACAAATCAAAAGAGTAAATCGTTTCGAGCCGAGAATCCGAATTCACGTCACATCCTCTAGCGTCACCTTTAACGCGAACAAATAGGTCGAAGGCATCTACCTTCATGGCCCTTGCTTGCACGACCATCTCATTGCTCGGTAGTCCAAGGTTTTCACTTGGTTTTCAATTTTCTTCTTTTCTTCCAAGTGTAGGAAAACACTCGTGAGTCCAGCTTGTTCCAATGTCAACAAAAGTAATTAAAAAATAATACTACTTTAGTATAATAAACTATTTAATAAAGATATTTTAAAAAAATACCAGAAGAAGAGTCAGATAACCAACAAGTTGTTTGCAACCAAACACACATGTATCTCCAAGAGCATTATATAGGTTAACCAAAGGAGCTGCTCCCCAACTATATTTGTGAAGACCATCCAATTAACATAAACAGATATGCTCTGGTTGCATATTCCTAAGAAGAAGCAGCTTGATGCTCAATAAATAACTCGTACAACCACTCCAACTTATAATGGGAACCTCTGCATGTACGAACCTATCTTATTGCAATAACCTATAACACTCCTAAATAGTTAACATCAAGGTCAACAACAACATCTCCAGTGACGTTGTCAGGGATCCAAAAGACCCCCCTTATGGTCAGGCGCAGTTGAAACTACTGGTGAAATCATTAGATAGAATATCAATGAAGTCTCCATCGAACGTTTTTTTCCCGTGAGAGGAAAGGAATACATAGAGTAAACCTGAGAGGGAGAAATCATAGTCTTTCGACCAAGAGATCGGGTAAGGGAGTCAGTTACGCGAGGGGAAGGTATTAGCACCCACACTGAAACTTTATGGTATCCACTCTACTTTTAGCTAATGGTGTGAGTATCTATTTACCACCTATATCTAAGGTAAAATGAATTAATGCAAAGTATTATCTACAAAAAGAAAGGCTTTTAGAAGTGTGTGTCAGGGTTGCGAACCTTTAGTGCTACATACCCCATTCGTGCGATTAGGGATCAAAGCACTTCGTAGTTATCCTCAAAAATTTTGGTGGGTTCCAATGTTTTTTATGAGAATTCCATTTCGCAACCTTGCAATTAGGATTGCAATTCAAGCTTGGCGTTGCAGCTTATCGTAAGTCTTATGCTTGATCGCTCGCACACTTAGCAATTCGCTTGGGTTTGAAAAGAAACACCCTTATCGAAAAGGTTTTCATAGAAAATGGTTCGAAGACAATGCACAAACAAATGATACACACATGCGCAGGGAAGATGAAAGAAATCCCATAGCCTCAAGGGTAGTGAGTCACCCGAGTCAACCATGAGCTTTCTTTCGGAGAAAAACCATATCCAGCGGCGAGACAATACGTGTCAACCAGGAGTTTTCTCATGGGAGAAAGGGATTCACGCCTTGATATGAATTACCAAGTGTGAAGAGTATATGAGTGCGAGTGTCAGCGTGTCAACGCGAAATCCATGACAAAGCATGGAGGGTTAGAATAGGGAACCCTTGCCACTATATATATATATATATATATATATATATATATATATATATATATATATGATGACTGATTTTTTTCATCGGTTATTAAAAACAACGAAGACACCACCTAATTTTATTTGTACATAAAGAACGGGAAAATATAGATAAAACCCACGAATGACGGATAAGGCGGTCTACAAGACCAAAAGATGTGGATTCGGGAGTCGGTTATGCAAGGGGAAGGTATTAGCATCCATCACATCCATCGTACTCGATGAGACCCGTTTAGCTCTAAGTGTTTTTGTGTATATTCGCTAATTTCTAAGTTACAATCGAGAAATAAAAGAAAAGAAAAGGGGTTTGTTTATTATTATTTTGAGTTTCTCATGGTTTTAAACCTTGTGCCTACGTATTCCTCGTGAAATAGGAAAGTCAAAACTCCGTAGTCCTTCTTGAAAAGGTTTTAAGTTGGTTGTTTTGATTTTATAAGAAAAATCGTGCATTTAGACATTTCAAATGTTTGAACTTTTACTTGTTTAGTTTGTTTGAAAAGCTAAGTCATTGTTCGTGTAACACCCCTTCTAAATAACCCGCGAATATATTAATTAAATTAGAGTAACATGGAAAACAGGGATGTCACAATTCATAATAAATATAAAAGCCTCAACTGCAAACAGTAATCATGCTTAACTGAAGGAATTTTTAGAATAAAATATTCAAATTCAATATCATGTTCTACACAGCGGAAAGTATCACAAAAACCGGAATAACTTTAATTCATAAGTATTCCCAACATAAATTAAAACAATAGAGTATAAAACAAAACTCATCATCCAAACGTTTCCCCCAGTGTTACAACTACCAGAGCATGACACTGACACGCGGGTAAAAATAAGACACAACTCTATAAGCCATCCTCACCGACTCCTGAGCTGCTAACTTTAATCTGAAATCATTAAAGTAAGGGTGAGATCCCTTTTCAACATAGAATGCATTATACGTTTTTTTTAAATACAATGGAACAATTCAATATATTAGTTCACAATCATTAACATAATCATAATTCAGTTCACAAATGCATTTCACACAAATCATTATGCAAATATAACAATCAATGAAATTATAACACTGGAAACCATCCTAACATGTTACAATTTCATATGCAATGCAGACTCGATGCATGTGGTACCAATCGTGAACCAAGTCCACACCCTGTTCCATTTACACCTTGGAAAACAGCGACAATCCACGATTCACCCATACATCACTGGGTCAAGAATCTAGCCTCACCACCACTATCTATTGGGTACGGTTATTGGCTCTGCAAGTTCAATTCCACACAATGAGAATGAACCATCTCCAGAGTGCTTATGCATGCACAATAAAAGCATGCACATTCAATCAACGGAATATGATCACAGCATAATTCCACACAATGCCAACACCAATATATATTATATGATAACAGCTCAATCATAATGGATAGCAGGCACAACATATAGTATTAGTTCTCATCCACTAAATCAGAACAAGTTACAAACAATTCCTCACCGTGCACAAACTACCAAAGTTTACAAAAATCGGGGTTTCAACTCTTTTTAAAATAGATTCCATAAAATAATAATTTTCTTATTTTATAAGATAGTATTTTTAATTTAAGAAATACTGCCGAAAACGGCACTCGAATCGAGTTACGGTTTAGAAAATATGAATTTTTTAAAGTTTTGTATTTACCAACAAGTGGTAACCGGTTCCTCCCAAGAAGAACCTTTCCTACATTTCTCAAAACACGCCGCATTTTGTATGGGGAACTGTTCCTCCATATCGGGAACCGTTCCCACAGGAAAATGTGATTTCTTTGCAATTTTGAACAGGAACCCGGTCCCTGTGAGTAACGGGTTCTAGAAACCCGTAATTCCATCTCCCGGTTTTTGTACTCAAGAACCCGTTCCTCCCACGGGGAACCGTTCCCACGACTGTAACTAAAATTGCATTTTTGACAAAGAACTTGTTTCAACTTATCTTCCAAATCAATTACGAACCAATGCATCAAAACATCCAAAATCATCCAAAACACACTAGTATTATGCCACTTAACATGAATCTATTAATTCCCAAAATTCCATAACACTACTACGGTTCCAATTCATACAATTCAACGATTTTAGGTTAATTTCATAAACCTAAATTATCAAATTTCAAGATTCCTAACATACTAATCATTCAATTGAATTCTAAAACCCATAAGTCATAATAATTGAATGAAATCACTTTCACCTCGCGATGATTCTTCAATTTCGGGCGGCTATTTTCCTCTCTTCTCTCCAATCTCAATGATGATGAATTTTCCCAAATAACTCTTTTTCCTTCTTTTTTCCTTTTATTATTCCAATAAATAAAATAAAAGTAATTAGGATAAGTAGAGCTCTTTACTCACACCCCTAATTACACCTCACACCACCAACTCTTCCCTTCATTTAATTAATTAATTAAATCTAATAATCCAAAATACTAATAATTAAACTTTTAATTAAATTAATAATTAAAATTCCAATTATTTAATAATTGAATTATTTGGGGTGTCACAACTCTCCCCTACTAAAAAGAGTTTTCGTCTCGAAACATACCTTAGACTGTTCGGGATACGAGTCCTTCATCCGCTCTCCAGCTTCAAGTAACATTTCAATCACTGGTCCTCCCTAAGCTACTTTCACTGCTATCTTTACTCCTAAGAATCGTTTCGATCCTCAATTCTTGCAGGTAATGCTTCTACGGTCAAATTATCCCGTACCTGTATATCATTTACCTAAATCTCATGAGACGGGTCATCAATGTACTTCCTCAACTGAGATACATGGAAGACATCATGCAAATTCACAAGTGACGGAGGTAAAGCAATCTGATAAGCAACCTTCCCAACTCTCTTGGTAATCTGAAATGGACCAATAAAGCGCAGAGTCAACTTCTTTGACTTCAAAGCTCGACCAATACCAGTCATCGGAGTGACTCGCATAAACGCGTGATCTCATTCACTAAACCTGAGATCCTTCCTCCTCTTGTCATGATAACTCTTCTAACGTCTGAGAATCATCCTTCCCGAATCATCTTAATCTCTTCAAGTCTATTGGACAATCCGGTCCAATCACAACACTTTCTCCGACCGTACCAACACAACGGTAAGTCCACACATCCTACCATACAATGCC
Organism: Vicia sativa; assembly: GCA_021764765.1. Lineage (NCBI taxonomy): Eukaryota > Viridiplantae > Streptophyta > Magnoliopsida > Fabales > Fabaceae > Vicia > Vicia sativa. The sequence continues at coordinate 20,883,260 of CM038794.1, forward strand.
TCAAACGGATCCATACCAATACCGAATGAAAACCTATTGTAGGTAAACTCAATCAATGGTAAGTAACTATCCCAAGCTCTACCTTTATTCAACACACAAACTGAATAAATCCTCTAACGATCGTAATGCTCTCCGTCTTCCACCATTTGACTACGGATGATAAATGAACTCAATCTCAACTTAGTACCCAAAGCTTCTTGCAATCCATTCAAAACTTAGACGTAAACCTCGGATCTCATCCCACACAATACTAGAAGGAATGTACCGTAACCACGATCTTCTCAACATACAACCGCCAACCTCTCTATCGGATAATCCATTCTTATCGGAATAAAGTGAGCAGATTTTGTCAATCGATCAACATAACCCAAATAGAATCACAATTCTTCATTGTCCCCGGCAAACCCGATTAAAAATCCATAGAAACGCCATCCCATTTCCACTGAACAAACAACGGCTCCATCAACTCGACGGTTTCGATGTTCAATTTTCGATTTCGACAAACCAAACAAGCATAAACAAACTCAGAATTTATTTTCATTCCAGGCCACCAAAATAGCTTTTTCAAATCATGATACATTTTAGTAGCACCGGATGAATGCTTAACCCACTACGATGTCCCTTCTTCCAAAATATTCTTCCTCCGCAATATCCGGAACACACACCCTATCAAATTCATAACTCCATTCTCGCTAATTGAATTCACCCTTGACCTTGGTTGATCAATGTTAATTTATCAACTAAACCAACATCGTATCGTCCATTTCAATTTCCTCCAAAATACCACTAGTCGGCTTCAACATACCCAATTTCACACTATCAAGTAGTCCACATACCAAACTCAAGTCTCGAATTGTTCCACTAAATCCAATTCACGAACCATCAACATAGACATATGCAAGGACTTCCTACTCAATGCGTTCTCATGACAACGCCTTACCAGGTGGTAATTCAAACCAAAGTAATAATCTTCGTAATTCTAACCACCTTCTCAAGGCTATGTTTAACTCTTTTCTGATCAAAGAGATATTTCAGACTCTTATGATTGTTGAATACCTCAAATCGAGATCCATAAAAATAATACTCCACAATTTCAAAAGAAATACCACAATGCCACTCTAAATCATGAGTCGATAATTCCTTTCATGAATCTTCAACCGTCTGAAGCATAAGCCACCACACGCCTATCTTGCATCAAAAACACCGCCTAAACCCATCAATGACGCATCACAATACACAACAAAAGATTATGCGGATTCGGAAAAATCGAATCGAGCACTAGTCCACCTTTCTTCAACTCTTGACTTTTTCTCACATTCAAGATCCCAAACAAACACCGACCTTCTCGTCAACTTAGTCAGCTGTAAAGCCAACTTCGAAAATCCTCAATGAACTTTCTGTAGTATCCTGCAAGACCAAGAAAAATACGGACTTCAAGCATTCTTCGGTTTCCCCACCGAGATACCGCCTACCTTCAGAGATCAACAACAATTCCATTCTTGGAAATCACATGGCCAAGAAAGCTTACTTCACTTAACCAGAATTCACATTTGAACAACTCGTACAAAAGTTTTTCTCCTTTCCACAATTCCAACACAACTCAGATGCTCGTAGCATAAACACGGCAGAGTAATACTGGCGATCAAAATACATCATTAAATACCACCACGAACTTATCAAGATCAATGAGGAAATATTTATTCATATACTCCATTAAAAATTAGGTGTATTAGTAACTCCAAACGATAACAAAATACCTCATAATGTCCATACTCGCTAGGACGTACTTTTCTCGAATATCCTCCGCTTCATCAATCTTATGGTCTGCACCTCAAGGTCAATTTTACTGAATATGTGTAACGCCTATTTATTTAATATTATATTATATTATATTGAATGGAGTTACCGTTTGACGATTGTTTTATGACTAGAATATTTATATTAATCGCCATATCTATTAATATATTTGGCGATGTTTCATCTTGGTCCGATTTTATTCGCTCGGATTCAGTAAAATATTATTCGTGACTGATATTTAATTCCCGTAATTATTTTAATTAATTGAGTTAATAATATTATTAGATATTATTAAGGTGTTATTAATAAATTAAGTTAGTGTGGGGACAGATGGCTTGGGATTGGGTTTACACCTTAGTTTACTAGTAGAAATAAAGAGTAAAACATTTCATTATTTTTCTTCCATTTACAACACCAAAAGCCAAACATATAACCTAGAGAGTGGGAGAGGATTTTGGAAGAAGAAGAAAAAGAAAGAGCAAGAGCAAGAGCTTGAGGTTTGGAGTTGTTGAATCTTCAAGAATCATCCAAGAATTTGAGGTAAGGGTTTGATTCTCCATCTCATATAGTTAGGGTTTTAAGGATATATTTCGGATTGGGAAAATTGATATTGTATTCATGAGTTTTGGGTGGTTGATTGTTGAAATAACATAAAAAGGTTGGAGTTAGGAGTATAGATTATTGGGTATTTCATTGCTATAGTTGTAGAAATTAGAAGTTATGGAATGAAGAAAATATGAAAACCAGAAACTGTGAAAACCTTTAAAAGAATTTACACCGTCTGCGGAAACCATGGGAGAAGAAAATTCATGGAAGGTGGTGTATAGGGAGGCGTGTAATAATCTGTTTTAATTAATATTATATTATATTATTTTCGTATTACCAATCGATATTTATTTTTGACGAGAATATTTATATATTAATCAATATATTCATTAATATATTTTGCTGGACGTCTGCTCAATCGGAAAATATTATTCGATTTGATATTTAATTCGAAATTATTTGAATTAATTAGATTAATGATATAATTAGATAGTGTGGGGAGTTATTTTGTTAGAATTGGGTTTACACTTTGTTGCTAGTAAGGAAAATACCCTTATAAACCTTTCTCCTCACTTTCCTTCCATTCAACATACCAAAGCAAACAAGAGCAAGAGAGGGAGCTAGTAGAAACATAACTTATATAAGCCATTTTCCTCATTTTCTTCCCACTTGAAAAAACAAAAGCCAAGAATAGAAACTTGGGAGCTTGAGAGAAAAAATAGGGTTGGAGAAGAAGAAGAAGAGGAGCAAGACAAGCATGGATTTGGGGTTTTGTTGAGCATCTTAAATCATCCAAGCTTGTGAGGAAGGGTTTGATTTCTCCATTCATATAGTTAGGGTTTTGATGATTATATTTTGGATTGGGGTAAAATTGATGGTGGTTTATAGGGTTTTGTTGAGTGATTGTTGAAATGTTTTAGAAAACTTGTATTAGGTGTAGAATATGGTGTGTTGTTATTAATATTATAGTATAAGGATGATTAAATGAAGTAATGGAAATAGGAAAGTGAAACATAACAAGAAAATATGAAAACCGTAAATCAGACATTTCACCGCTTCACAGGCAATGAAGGAGATGAAGAATGGAGGATTCAAGGTGGAGGCGCCCCCACCCCATCCTTGAGGCGCCCACCCCATCCCTAGGGCGCGCACGCCTTTCCCCAGGGAAGCATGGCGACGCAACGTCCCTCTTGTTTGAGGAGTGGAAACGCACTTTGCTGCATTTTCTCAGATTTTGAGTTTCTATTTTCCGTCAGTGTCTTCGTATAATTTTTAGTTGCTAGCTTGTGTGATTCAATTTCTTAAATCCACCTAGTAACATTTTATACTAATAAAATATAATTAAGACATAAGTTAACGATTAAATTTAGAACCCGATTATGTTCGATTTTTTTCGATCACCAGAATTCGGTTTTATCGAACAAAGTTGCTTAGAATTCAACGAAAATTGATGTGCTAGCTAAGTTCGACGTAGAACGTGGTGGTGAGGTTAGTTTAGAAATTACGAAGTTTTCACGAGACGACCGAAATAAGCCAATTTATTTAAAATTGAATCAGATTGTGTTAGTAGTAGATTTAAGGCACGTATGGACAATCCGTTTTTCGACGTTGACGGGTTATGATTAATACCGGTTATTAGAATGGCTTTCATGACGATTATTGATGTTTTGACTATTTTCCGTTTTAGAATTTGGTGAATTAATTGATAATGAATGCGGTGTAGATAAACATGTTTACATGATTCAGTGTATTTATTAATGAATACTTGATGATATGCAATGCTTAATGATATATGTCTTTGTACATGATGATGTGATGATTATATTGGTGTTATTAATAAATGCTTCCGATTTGTGAATGCATGAGTTTGATGGTGATGAATTATTTGATGTTTTGCATAATGGACGATGCGATGATGTTATTTATCTTGATGTGGATAAATCGTATGAAGTGGACTCATGCCAATTTTATGAGCGACGATGATGTTTTGTGTTGTGTTGTTTTATTGTTCAGTCACATACATTGCATTGGCGACGATGGGCTTTTATGCCAAGCTTAATTTAGGCTTATATGCCGGGTTTACCCAGGACTTTTATGCCCAATGACGAGGCTTTTATGCCAAGTGTTCCTAATCATGGACAAAGCGACGGTAGCACATGCATAACATAGTCATGTCTCATGGAGTCGGTTATGTTAATGTTTGAGTTGTTTCGTTGGGTTTAATTGATGGATGATGTTGAATTGTGATGATATATCGCTTTGTTCGATGATGACCTTATAATTTTAAGGATAACTACGCTGGATGAATATAAATGATGGTATTATGCGTGGTTTAACCTTAATGAAATGCTTAATGCAATTATGATGATGATATTTGTGATGATTTCAATTATATGTCGCTTATGTTATTAGTGATGTTTTGATGTCGTTGTTTGATTTTGTTGTTTATGATTGTGATGGACTTAGTGACGGTGAACTTGTGAGGATTCTTATGGTGATGGAAGTTTATGTGTTGTTGTGAAGGTTATGGCGAGATAAAGGAAGTTATACATATTAGAATTGACGATAAGAATAAGCTTAAAGTTTGGATATGCTATTGAAAGTGCATTTATTAATTATTCCTTTATAATTCCAAAACTATATATATATATATATATATATATATATATATT